>JAFIDM010006943.1:7372113-7411790 GCA_023159025.1 Thereuonema tuberculata | reverse complement strand
TTTTTATAGTCATCCTTGTAGTAGTCGTCCTTCTTGTAATCATCCTTGTAGTAGTCATCCTTTTTATAATCATCCTTCTTGTAGGAATCCTTCTTGTAGTAGTCATCCTTCTTATAATAGTCATCTTTCTTGTAATCATCCTTATAGTAATCATCCTTCTTGTAATCATCTTTCTTATAGTAGTCATCCTTCTTGTAATCATCTTTCTTGTAGTAGTCATCCTTCTTGTAATCATCTTTCTTGTAGTAGTCATCCTTCTTGTAATCATCCTTTTTATAGTAGTCATCTTTCTTATAGCCCTTGCCGTAGTCCATTTTGTAATCGTCTTTCTTATAGGAATCGTAGGTTGGCTCGTGCTTATAGAGTTCGAATTTCATATGGGTTTGATATGGCTTAGGTTTGTAGCCATCTGCCCAAACGGCGCAGACGCAGACCACAAAGACAATACACTGTGAAATAAATAAAACAATATTTGAAATGTAAGAAAAGTAACAGAATTTAATATTATAGGCAGTCTCAGATTTCAGTGAATCACTGTGTGGCTAACAATGATATTGGTGCATTTCGTTTTATTAGATCACTGTAACAATGCATTTTATTTATACTTTTTTATTGCTGCTGTGGTTTAATAGAAAAAAAAGCTTATCTCAATATTATTGTTACAATCTAACAGTCGCTCACAGTAATATAAGATGTTCAATAATAACGATGTAATAAATGTAAAAAAAAGAATGCTTAGTTGATCAGGATATTGTAAAATATTCGTAAGAAAATCATTATAATCTACTTATTTTTTTAAGATAAAGACAGAAATGTGGATGATATTAGCATAAGTAGGTTATCAAAGAAATAATTCAGAACACATCTAAAAAAAAATGAAAACAGAATTAAAAAAAACAATTAAGAAGCTATTAGCAATCAAAAAAGTTAATAAGTTTATTTATAATTATGTAAAATGAGGGACAGAATGGTTCAGTGATTGCGATATTCACTTGACCTTTATAATCGACTAGAATTTTTTTTTCCTAATTATCTCAGTTACGCATCCCAATTACAAAAACTACAACTGGGGAACGAAAAAACCCTAATATTTTCAAAATGAAGCAAATTCATTTAATATTAATTAAGTATTGCTTAAACAAAAGGTTATTGAATGAAATTTACTTAAAAACGCTCTGTATTCACGAAAAAAAAATAATAGACATAATGTAATTAGGATAATGTACATTCGGAATTATTAGAATATTTGTAGATTATTTTGAAAATTCCTTTTAAAGGAAAAAATGAGAACGAAAAAAAAAAGTCCATTTCGAAGAAATAAATACAGAAAAATAGTAAGTCTAAGAAAGCATTGGTAAAGTTTAGAAATTAATACTAAATAACGAATGCCTTTTACAATTAACAATCTCTTATAAAATCGTTTGTTATTAATTTCAATGTTCAATTTCTTACAGAAACATTTTTAAGCAATGAAAAAAAAAAAACTAAAATCGTGAAAAAAGACAATAAAAAAGACCAAAATGAATCCTATCGGCCTTTTTTCTTTTCTCCATCTTCTCCATCACTGGAGGCTTCCTCATCAGATCTCTTTCTCCTTTTAATTTCTTCAGTACATGTGTTTTTTTTTAATATTAGGAATAATTATGCTCCTATTTAATTCCATAAAAATAATTTATCATAAATGCTATCCCATCAGAATAAAAGCAGGAGAATGATTACAACATCTAATTAAAATATTCGAATCCCGAATCATTTATATTTAAAAAAAAAAAAAAAAAAAAAAAATTCTTCAGTACTTTAAATGTCACCTCTGTTTTCTTTCTTTTTTTTTTTTTCTTTAATATTTACAAACCTAGCTAAACTTTTTTATTTTTTTCAATCGATATCATAAAATTAGTAAACTAATTTTTTGTAAGGTAACAGCTAGTTTTTTTTTAGAAAGCTTTTAAAAAATTAAAGTTATAAAAGTATTTTTTTTCCTATTTACCTTTCTGAAAACTTTTAGGTGTTTTTTTTTTCTTTAACTAAATTCAATGTTTTTAAATACAATGCTGCTAGTATTCTTCAAGACACCTGTTCTATGCTAAGTACCCATAAAATAAGTACATCTTTTCATTAATTTAATGCGCTATCAATTCATTAAATCTCATGAAATTCAATGAATGTAAGTGGTTGATATATCTTTGACTCTACGTACACGACATCTCTGGAGAGAGAACGAGTTCTTACCTGTAGGGTGATCATGACTCTTCGGTGGATTCAAGACAACTGTACTCCGATCCGGTAACGAGTTTGCTTTTATTTGGCGGCATGGCTATGGTCGAATGCCCTCTGTGCCACTCTCCGCTGCCCCACCCACGTCAACGCCTCAAAGCGGCCACGGCTGCTTAATCCCTGACGTAGGAAGCACCAAGAAACGAATACGACGGACAAACGAGTGTGAAGGGAAAATTACATAAATGAAAGAGGCTCACGTACTATATGATTGCTCCTAATATTTTCTCCGCATTTATTAAAAAAAAAGAAACTTTTTATTCTACACTAATAACTAGGTTTATTTTTTTTGCAATTGTTCTATACATTATTTTACAACCTAACATTATCTCTATTGTTAGCAATAATTACATCTTAGAACATTTTAGCTTTTTGAGGCAAACATCGCTAAAAGAATCTGACCGATATTTTTTTACAATAAACGCTATTTCGCCTTAATTTGATATATTTCGAGATGTGTAAATATAATATTGATTTAGTCACCCAATCATTCTTTTTTTGGATATTAAATAAATAAATAAATAAATACGTAATAAATAAGAAAATGGGCTAAAAAACAAAAACAAATGACACTAGTAACGTAGTAAGGTATTTTTTTTAATGTACTTAAATAAAAATAAAGAAGAAAATAAAAGAAGAGAGATGATCTCTTGAGGAGAGACTGGTGTATTTCACGGCAAGAACGAAAATAAACTAAAAAGAAAAGATGACATGATTTCATTGATGCTTAATGATGTTTTTGTATTTTTGTTTAATGAGAAAATCTTCTAAAATGATAATGATGAAGAATGATGAAAATGATAATGATGAAGAATTTGTAAATCAGTTTAATCATCTACTGAAAGGAATGTTTTAAAACCGAGAAAAAAAAAAAATTAAATCCGTAATGAAAGCGTTTTAAAACAATTATCGCGAATGAAATCGAGTGGATTCTATTAGTAATAATTATTTTTCTTTTCTCTCCACAGTTCAACGTTTGCCAAAGAGGAAACATAGATTGGACATTTGCTTTGAAATTTATTTTGTTTCAAATGGTGAAGTTTGGGCGTTGAATACTTTTTTTTTTTTTTGTAAGTTGTTTAATCGGGACAAGAACCTAATTGTAAACAAAATTTTTTTGCTTTTATGCTATGACAACTTGTCTAATTTGTTAACGTTTTCTGAGTTTATTTTGAATGGTTAATTATTTGTTCTGTCAGAAATGATTAGTGAATTCGTGGTTTATAATCGTTGCTTTAAAATTCATCATTATTTTAACAACTTCTTAATTTGGGTTCTGTTTTACTTTTTATAGGAGACGGAGACAGACTGTGTGTGTTATCTCTTGAACTGATCTTCTATTTGTTTAAAAATAGAATTTCTACTTTTTGTTACAGTAAACTTTTTCTTATTTATTTACATGGAAATAGAAAACTAAGACTTGGAGAGAAAAAAATTAGAAATTGTTCTTGAATTTATTTCTTGTTGAACTGAAAGGTGAAGAAACGAGAAACCTTAGGTTCTTATTATAGGTATTACTAAGATTTTAATTGAGTGTCTGCTAATGGATTATAATTCTAAATCCTTCTCATCATTATTATTCATGAATCCTGTTATTTGAATTCCGATGAAGAACAATAGTTAGATGTTTCCAATAACCTCATTCCTGTCATTCTCTTGTTGTACCAGATTCACATGACCGTCAGAAGATACTCAAGGGAATTCCCGTGACTTTGAGGGCAGACGTAAAAACAAACAAAACATCGTACGTACAGGCGATGGTCAGTGACAGTGGGTTTAGCACAAGCTACCACCCTAAGAACAGGTTGTGGTCCAAGTCACCAATTGTGAGGTTATTCTCCCAGAAACGACTTTTCTTTTTCAAACAGTCTTAGAGTATTTTTGATCTGACAAAGACTTTTCTAGAAAGAACTAAATGAACGAAGTAAAGGAATTGTAATCAATGGATCTAAAAACGTGACTTATGATATATTTTACTGCTCTGTTCTATTTGTAGACGATTGACTGAACATTTCAAAGCCTTTCTTTTTAAAAATGATTTTTTTTTTCTTAAAATAAGAAGTTCCTACTTAAACTTAAAGCCTAATTTCTTTAAAAATTTAAGTTTTTTTTTTTTTCAAGGTGGAAAAACACAAATGAAAAACAAATCTCTATTTTTTTTAAATAAACATCTACTGAATACTTGAACTAATAGATTAAATTTTTCTATTTTCCGAAAATGAATTAAATTTGCAATTGCTATTTTATCTAAATTTAATTAATTTTTAATCATGTCAAGCCATGTGGAAAAGGATTATTAAACGGATTAATATGCCTTATTAACCTTCAGGGGAAATTCATTGATTTGCTTCTAATATTTTTCTGTAGGACTTTTTTTTTGTCACTTTAACGTGTAAATATATCCGTATGAAATTTGTATCATATACAGAAGTTATAATAGTTTCTTCTTTGTAAATGTCCATGATAAGTTAAACATATCTCTACTATGTTAGGGGGAACACACATACTGATTGACAGAACTTATAAGCCTCCTTTTCCTCACAATTAAGGTTTGTTTATTTTTTTATTTTTTTTGATATTAAAGTTTGTTACCTCTATTATTATTTTAATAAAAGCACTTTTATAAGTTAATCGATAAAATTATGAAGTTAAAAGAAAACCCTTAGAAAATAAATATATTATTCTATCAAATGAGCAAATTGATGTTTTTTTTTTACTTTCTTATCTTCTGCAAAACAGTCAATCATCAAATGTGGAAATGAAATACAACTTCTTGTCAATCGTTTTGGAAACTTTTATAGAATGATTTTATAATTTTTTTTTTTCATTTTTCTGAACAGAATGTTGAAAGAATTCACTATCAGTATTTAGTAGTTTTATATCTACAATTAAAAGACTTTTTTTCTTCCTATCCATCTAACAATGAAAGAGACTTCGTTTATCATCTTCTGCTGTGGTTCAAAATGCTGCTATTATGTGTAAACTATTACTTACTGAAATTTTTTAAATTTTTTTCAGTCATGTCATAATTTAAATTAAGAAAAAAAAATGAAAGTTTTTTGAAAGAAAAATAGTAAAACATTCAGGGTACAAACTAAAAATTATTTAGTAAATATTTATTTAGTGACTTAAAATGATTTTTAATCATTTGATTTTTAAAAATAACACCGTTTAGTAAATAGTACATAAAAATAAACAAGGATTCCTATTCAGTCTTTGCTTTTTCTTTTTTTAACTGCCTTTTACTTAATATAAAGATTTACGAAAACGAAATATGACCCAAAACTTTATTATAATATTATAAAAATCATAATTATTATTATTTTACAACGCTTTCGGTTACTGGTCACTAGGTTACGGCCTTTTCCCTATTTTGTACCTTGAATGGCTGGAAGGAGAAAAAGAGAAGCAGAAGCAGATCCATGTCCACCCTCGGATTCGAACTCAGATTCAGATGTACCACCTAATAGCTCGGCTAAGCTTCTATGGCCAATATATTATTAGCTTTCTTGTCTGGTCTTCTGCTTTTAATTTATAATGCTTAATATTAAATTTTTTCGACTTTGAAGTAATTAATAAATACAGTGAAACCTCCGAATAGCGGACAGTCACGGGACCGGAAGTTTCGTCCGTTATTGGGAGGTGTCTGCTATTGAGGAGGACTATCTTTTTTTCATTTTTTAGCTTACAGCATGTCATTTAATGAAAAATTAAGTACAATCCTAAATTTCTACAATTAACATTGTCCTATGACAAAATATGAACAATTGCAAACTGTGTCTTTTTTCCTTTTTAAATAATGCTAATCCATTAGTCTTACTTAAAATAATGACAAAATTAATTACAATAATAATTTTGTCATTATTTTCAGTAAGACCAACGGATTAGAAAATTAATTTTATTAACTAAAGTAATGAGTTAACAGAGTTTGACATTTCTTTTTTGCAAATGTTGAAAACATGTTTCTCAATATGAATATTTAAATCGTTTAACTTTGCAAGGCCTTCAGAGTCCCCTTTGCTTCCAACGCCTTTTCTTGCAATAATGGCCACTAATGGGAATGCTTTTTGCTCGTGCAGCGCAAAACCAATCGAAGACAATAGAGTCGATCGCACTTGTCTCAGTTTTCGAACTTTGATGTGTTTGGAGTTTTCGTTGGAGTTCGTGATCCATAATTTCAAAATTTCCTCTGGACGCTACGTACTAGCCTGGTTCTATTGCTTTTGAAAAACAACACAAGATCGTTCATTTTCTATAGAATGTTGTCCGTTATTGGGAGTGTCCGCTAATCGGAGGTCAATACATGGAAACGTCTATATTAAGGGACTGGGGATTACAAAATTGTCCGCTATTGGGAGGTGTCCGCTTTTCGGGAGTGTCCGTTAGTGGAGGTTTCACTGTACTATTTTACTATATTTTTTATGCGTGTTTTTATGAATTATGTATTCAATTTAATCAATCTCTAGTTTTAAATAGTTGAAAATTCTTGTCAGTTTTCCTCAGTTTTGATTAACTTTTAGTAGTTAATTTCATAAATCTACATAACGTTTTTACATTCCGGCGAAATTCCGGTGCAGTGATATAGTTCGTAAATGAACCCTGCGATACATCAAAAGGAAATATCGATGATAACATGCTAAAGGATTTGTCACACCGACAGTCGTCGAGAACTTGTCCAGAAACTGAGAGTATATGCAAATAGGCCCCACAAAACACGACAATTGAATGCTCTTTGATTCCGACCAACCAAACGAACGACATAGAGAAGTCTATCGTCAGGTGTGATAAGAAATGGATAGTGTATGAGAATTGTCGACTTTCGATGCAATGGCTCGACCACGATAAGGCTTTCAAAACATTCCCCCGAAGCCCGTACTCGATCCTAGGAAGACGATGGTGGTGGTTCGCAGCTGGTCTGATTCTCTTCTTACTACAGGGTCAAACAGTAACAGCGGATAGATATTATCAAGAACGTGAAATAATGCCCAGAAAATTGTAGACCAAACAGCCCGCTTTTATCAATCGTCATGGGCACAGCTTATAGTTCTCCATGTTGCACGCCAGGCAATCAGAAATTGCACAGTTGAGTTACAAAATCTTATCTCATCCGCCTCATTTACCAGATCTATCCTCTACGGACCAGTGCCGTAGCTAGAGGATTGGGAGCCCAGGGGCAGAGTCGGCGCTAGGAGGGTGCAGGGCCTCGGGCAAGATGAATTTTGCGGGGCCCTTGACAATCCTATTCCCTTGACCTAATATATATAAAAAAGGACAATCCTATTTTATCCTCTTTCTTCTAGGTTCGCCAACCCCTAACGCCGGCTCTGCCCAGGGCAACAAATGTTTATGGTTTCGTAAAAAATAAAAATCCTCCTTCGTTCGGGGACCCCTTTGCTCGGGGGCCCCGGGGTACTGCCCCGGCTGCCCCGGTGGTAGCTACGGCCCATGCTATGGACTATCACTTTTTCAAGCATCTATACACCTTTCTAATGTCATTGGAATCAGTTGAATCGTATTCCAAGCGTTTGTCGCGTCCCGTAGCTCGAGATTTTTTTTTTTTTTTTTTTTTTCACTTCCGCCTACAGATACTTGTATCTTATTGACAAAATTAGATTGCTGCGGATGTATGTGAGATTATTTTGATTAATAAACTTCATTTTGCCCGAGTTGCTGGTATTTGAAGTTTCCGGCGATTTTTCGGCTTTTCATTGCAACAACCCGATAATTAATTATTTCGGTGATTAATTATTATAGTATGTTCATGTTTATAATTTTGTTGACAAAAATCCTTGGATATTATGTTCATATTTTATTGTTTACTGTAATGATATTACAGCTTACGGAAATGTTCGTTCTTCATATCTTTAAGAATGGATGTAAAGACATTCGAAACATGTAAGAGTTCTTTATATTGAATTGCAAATTTTTTGTTAATAACTAACAATTTTATAATGAAACATCTTATAATTAAGGTTATCTATATATATAATTTTTAATATTATGTATATATTTATAAAATCTTAATATGCTCAAAATTTTCTTTTCTAATTATCTATCTATATAGAAAAACGCACAATTACATTCATTTTTCACTTTCTGGATCATGGACGCCCGCAGATACGGGGGGGGGGGGGGGGGGGAAATGCCCCAACTTGAAATTTTTATTAAAATTGCCAACCATTGAGACACTTATTTACAGTTAAAAGTTAAAATATTAAAACCCAAGAATAAAACGACGTTTCGAAATCTCAGACCTACAGATTTCTTTTTCAAGCTGTTCCCCCCTCCCTACCTTAAGATTTCGAAACGTCGTTTTATTCTTGGGTTTTAATATTTTAACTTTTAACTGTAAATAAGTGTCTCAATGGTTGGCAATTTTAATAATTATATACGACACGTTAAATTGAATTAAAATATTGAAATTTTTAATTGAAATGAAAATCATAAGATTTTTTTTTTATTGATCAAGAGGACTAAAAGATAGAAAACTGGTAAATTTTATTATAATGGTTTACTTATATTGTTTTATACAATTTTACAATATAATGTATAATTTTTACTGCCTTTTTTACATTATCAATATATTTTGCCCCCCCTCCCCCCTCATCTTCACTTTAAAGTTTCAAAGTTGCACATTCTTTCACTTATTATTGATTTCATTCCTAAATTTTACTCTCTGGAAAGTATTCTTCAGTATCGAAAGAAAATAAACTACAGTAGAGCCCCCATTATCCGCGGAATTGGGTGGCAAGGGCTCCGCGGATAACAAAAATCACTGATAACCCGAAAAAAGACTAAAAATGATGTATAAACACGAAAAAAAAATTTCACCATTAAAAACTACATTTTATTGTATAAAAAACATAATATGTAAAACTTTTAAAATATGTACAGTAAAGCAGAAACCTTTGCTTTACGTTTGCATCCACAAATTCCGAGAAGGCCTATAGGATCCCGATGCACAATAAACCCGTCAGTAGTTTTCGACCTTCTTACTGTAGGGTCTATTGTATTTTCCTTGTTGTTGGCTAGGATTAAAATTGTTTTTTTTTGAGGTTCGTAATTAAAAAAAAAATTTCGCGGCACTCGCGGATAATCGGGGCTCTAGTGTATTAAAGTTTGTTAGGCTTTATTCTCAATTTCTGTGTTAATTATTGACATTAACAACTTCTGAGTTCAAACAAAAGACATTTTTTTTTAATTCTACTTATTATTTTATTTTATGAATCGATAAGGAGTTTTCTCTGCCAAAAAAGAAAATATGATTATGCATTTGAAGACAATAATTATGATTATTCATAATAATTATGATTATGTAATATAAGACTAGAAAAAAAAAAAGAAAAAAAAAAAACTTTCCTTAGTGGGTGTGTCGTTTATTTCTTAATTTGATTCATTTAATTAGTTTATTCAGTTTCCTTAAGAAAAAAAATACTAATTCACTTCGTTCAATGTAACTACACAAGTATTAAAATAAATCTTTTAGTTTACTTTATTTGAACATGATGTTAACAGCATTTAATGAAAAGTGTGATTTTTAACTTGTATTAAGTTAATAGTGAAATGAGACTAACTGAAAAGTTGGGGCCAACGCGATAATTGCTTTGAACTTCTGTGTTTGCAGAATCTTCTGATCTAAAATTAAAGTTTATTTACAAGTAAGGATTTAACGTGCCGTTACGATAAAGATTAAAAAAAGCCAACTATTACGGCACAAATTCAAAGTAAAAGTTAAAAAATAAAAATTAAAAATTAATGTACCCCTATTTCTTAGATTTCATTATCAAGAAGAATAAGGGCCCTCCTACCTTGGGCCCTAATTCTTCTTGATAATTAAATCTAAAAAATAGGGGTTCCGAAACGTATGTCGGATTTTATTGTACATTAATTTTTAATTTTTATTTTTATTTTTTAACTTTTACTTTGAATTTGTGCCATAATAGTTGGCTTTTTTAATCTTAAACTGTATTTATTTTATTCTATCTTTAAGTAGACTTTACAATAAAGTATTATTTAATATAATAATATTTGATGTAATAATCAAATAACAGTTTTGAATTGTTTTTATCTAGAATTAAGGAAGCTCTGGAAACAATATCCTTAATTACTATTATATACAGTTAATTATCAACAATTATATAATTTATTTTGATTTAATGTTTCATTGTTTCTGTTTCTTATTTGATCCAAATTAACTGAGATAAAAACATGTCTTTTATCTACATTAAAAAAAGTGCAAAATAAATAAATAAATCTTTTATTTTATGATTAAATAATTTAATATATCAGAATTTTTTTAAGTCAAATTAACAATAATCGCAGTTGCCAAATTTTTTCGTAACTGAGTTTATGTCATTGGGTATAAGTTTGATAAATGTTTTTCCTTTTTCCTTTTTCAATTCATAAGTCAGTGAAAAGGAAAATTATTTAGGAACTGTGTTCATTGCCTTGTTCTGCTTTTGTGGTTTTTAGATGTTCGAAATTTCCTCCCTCCTCGGCTGGAAATATTCGATTAAAAGTAACTCATCCAATAAACAATACGTTTCAATGAAATTCCAAGGAATTCAACCAAGATATACTTATTAATGCAAGCAGAACATTACATTATTAGTAGCGGTAGATTTATTAGATCTATCTTGTTAGATATTAAACCATTAGCAATATTTTCACAAAAAAAAAAAAAAAAAAATTAACAATTTTCCTTGAAAATAAACTCATTTTAGTAGATATTTTTAATAATGTATACGCCCCATCTAAGTAATACAGTTTTTTTTTTAACTACTATTATCATAATTTTTTTATAGCATTTTTAAGAAATTAGTTCACAAGATATATTTAATTGTTTCAACCATTAGTTTTAAAAATACAATTTTGTTAATAAATCTAATATGAAACAAGGAATTTACAGGTGGCCTATTTACTTTTGAGTAATTACTAACGGTGTACAGCTTATATCTTTTTTTTTTCAAAATCCTAGCGTCTTTCTCCTTTGATCGACAGATGGTACCAAAATCTTTTGAGAATTTATAATAGAGTGTCGTAAAAATATCATTTTTTTTTTTTAAATTACCGTGATCCAGTGTTTCAAAATCAGTCTTATTGATATTTGGCCTGAGACTCCTTCTTGGTGGGTTCAATTATCTATCAAATTTAATTTAGATCTCATCATTAAACCCACGTCTGCTTATTAGGATTAAGCGAACCGAAATGGACGTTTTTATTTCGATTTAAAGCTTTTTAATTTTAATTCTTCTCTACTTTAATAAACTTAATAACAACGTATAATATCTTCAAAAGCCAGGTTTCGTGTTTACGTTTATCGGAAAAATGCTTAATAATTTAATAATATATAATAATAAAAATCACTAATTACTAATTCTAAAGAAAACGACAATATTGTTAATATTGTTATTGTAAATAATTATTCCTAATAATGATAGCTGTGAAAGGGAAACTTTCCCATTCTCCGGCCTAACCAACTACATCGGTGGTTGTTTTAATTTTGGTTTTGGTACCATTTGTCGATCAAATGAAAAAGACACTAGGATTTTGAAAAAAAAAGATATAATATATTCACTGTTCCTAATTACTCAATGACACCTGTAAATTCCTGTTTAATATTAGATTTATTACCAACATTGTATTATTTAATTAAACCTTATTAAAGCTAATTTACGTTGAAGTTTCAATTTATTAAAACTGTGATTTGTGAAATGTAGCTTCACTTTTTAGATCAATTCTTTTATTTTATTTATTATCCAAATCCCTTGGCTTTAAATCTTCAACGAATCAAGAACAGATTGTTTAGATCATTTTGAGGAATAACAGCTACTAACCAGTCTTTGACTTCGCAGTTGACTCTTTAGTGCCTGATTACTTCTTTTTATGAATTCTATTACAATGAGGGTGGAAATGTAAATTATAGTGTAATAATTATCACTATTTACGATTATAATGGTAATATTTACTTTGGCAGATTTTAGTACTAGTACATCCATGGATGTTAAATGCTATTTTATTTTGCAGTCTATTTGGAAGTTCACGCCCCAATGCAGCTCCCACGTATAATTGGTTTTTCGATGGGATCTCAGAATGACGACCGGCCCTCTAGTTAAAGATTAGAGACGATCAAACACTTATCAGGTTAATTGTAGATAAAGTGACGGACCTTCAATTATTATCAGATATAGGCTCCTTTCGAAGGTCATTTATAATTATGAAACATTTATGAATGCAAAGCATAAGCATTAATTACACATTTCTTACAAATAGAGATGAGTAACCATTACAATACAGTAGTTAAAAATTCATAAAATCCCGTAGATAGTAATAATAAAGTCTAAATAAAAAAAAATTTCCATTCCTTTTTCTCTTGTAACTGAAAGTAAAACATCAATTTTATTTTTAAAAATTGTTCAATCTCGTTAGGACCCCTAGAGCCTCGGGTCCGATACCCCTGTATTTTTGATCGTCCCTCCCCCGTTAATGGAGAACTGTCATGTATATAAAATATCGTTAAATCAAAATATCGTTCAATTATGAAGAGGTAATAAGTTTGGGTCCATGTATCTTAAGATCCAATGTGTTTAAGACAAAATGGTTGTAAGCTGAATAGTTTATACATTTAAGTTCTAATTAGTAGTGATTCCATTGTTATTTATTATTTTATTTATTTATTTATTTTTTTTTTTCTATTTTGACCAAAATAACTTTTTGGTTCAACTCGTAACATCCTAAATCTTCTATTCTTAAGTTAAATAAGAGGAAAACAACAATCCTTAAAACTTCAAAACATCTTTATAACTTCTCAATATTTCCATTCTCTCAATGAGAATTTTCTTCAGGAGAATATACAAATAAGAACAATAATAATCTTTCTTACATTTCAAAACAGAAATGAAGTAAAATAATCAATCTAAAAGAATACAATAACGTTACAACATAAATTCTTTTCATTATTATTTAATAATGAAAGTAATCAAGCAAATGCAATCATATTTTATAAATAAAATACGAATAAAGTAACAATCCTCTTTTATAATATTGTACTAATAATAAATTTCCTTATTAAAGTAATAATCCTTTACAATACCAATTAAAACTCTCTTATACATTATTAAAAATAAATTTCTCTATTAAAGTAATAATCCTTTACAATATCAATTAGGATAAATTTAGTTTTGACTTAATATATTTATTATTGTTTATAATTTTTATAAATAATCCAAAAGAAAATTTCTCCTGAAGAAAATTCTCGTTGAGAGAATAGAAATATTGAGAAGTTATAATGATGTTTTGAAGTTTTAAGGATATGTGTTTTCCTTTTATTTTTGGTTCAAGTTTTTTTTCTGTATTTTTTTTAAAATTCTTTTTTTTGTAAATAATTACCATTATTTTTTCTTTCTTTTTTTTCATTAAAAAAATGTTGTTATCATTTTCGTAAAGACGTTAATTTAATTTGATTAACACATTAATACAGTAGATGATATTAACTGAATTAGTTATTTAATTTACCTGTTTATGTTTTGATTCAAGGAAAAGATATCAAAATAACAAATATTTAATATTCAAAAAATAATAATAATAACTATCCTGTCTTCTGTATAGTTAATTTTTTAATCCCAGACGTACCTAAAAAAATAAAAACATAAAATAAAAGAATTCATTATCGCTGTTATAGATGTAACAATGGTCTACTGAAAAATTATCAATTACAAAAATTAATTGTCTTCAGATACGAATTGATGAATCTAGTTTCTTCGGTCCAAAGGTCTTTTCCCAATCGAATCCTATAAGTTTTTTTTTTATTTCATTCATTGTGCTATGTGAACGTTTTCTTTGCCTTCTCTCATTCTTAGAATTTAGAATTTCTGTCGTCCATCAATTCTTTTCGCTACATTTACTTCTTGATTCCGTTTTAATTTGTTAAAACAAGTCGAACAGTCAATCAACCAGCTTTGTCATCTCACTCCTACAGCTCGTTTGAGATCTCCTGTTGTATATCCTAACAAGTATTGTTCCATTCTTCTTTGTGTAATGTATAATCCATGATTTTCTTTCTTCCAGTATGCTTAAGTCTTTGTTAGTAAGTAAATTAATGATCACCCAAATAACACCAACAGGGATCTTTACAAACACACTTCTTCAAGTGTACGAACAGTTTCTTCTCCTGCGTGTAAGTTCGTACGCCTGGGATAAGCGAAGTCACGTCAATAACAATATTGTAGCCGTCGGATGCTGTATCAGCGGAGTCCGGACTCGTCCCGAATGCCCTCGTGCCGCTAGAATATTGTTATTGCGATGACTTCGCCTATCCCAGGTGCACGAACTGACACGCAGAAGATACGAAACTGTCCGTACACGCGAAGACTGTTTGAAATTAATGATCAAAATATTTATTTAGCTAATTACATTTTTATTTTTAAACATCGCGATCTTTGATCGATAAATCTCATTCTTCAAAAGGGAATATCTCAGTTTTTTTTTAATTAATAAGAGAAAATGGTATTTGAGGTCTTTTCGCAAAAATTCATAAATTATGTCAGTATTTTGAGGAACTTTCTTTTTATGTCAAAACTTTTACATTAATTCCTTTATTGAATAAAATGCAATAAACATCTTAATAATGTATAATAACTGTTGAGTCTGTAGTGAAACGGGGAATATTGTGTAGGATTTTGTTTCTGCTGCTGTTCCGTTTGCGTTCCAGTCAGTTCTTTTTTATCGTCTTGGAACGGAAATCAACTAGGAAAAAAAAAGAGTAATAAATGGCCGATCTCGCTATTAGTATGAAGCTCGCTATTACCACTAAATAATAAAACTTTTAAATTTTAATAATACTTTAAATTTTAAATATTAAACAGAAATCTATTATTTTTTCATGAATTCCTTGCAAAACTAAAATTAAAAAAAAGAAAACAAAAATTTTTTTTTTTCAAAATGTTATTTATTTACTTCGCTTAAGTACTTCTAACAAAATTCTATCTCATTTTTGATTTGTATACATAGCACATTGTATAAAAGAAAAAATACCCCTGACAAAATTTTAAACTTACAATTACTTAATAATTATTAAACAATTTGCTTATAAATTCTGAATAGTTTTTCAAGGTCTATCTTTTTCACTGACAGACAGAAAAAGCCTAAATTATGTTATCTAGAATTTCAGGAACTTTGAATCGGGAAGATTCAATCAAAAGAAAAGCTCTTGTAGCAAAAATAAAAGAAAATGCATTTTGAAACGTAAATAAAATGTTTTTAATGGTTCTTTATTTGAATGTGAAACATGAATAAAAAAAACAAAAACAAAAAACCGAAAACATGAAATCTTCATTGAATTTTTCTTTAGTAATCAACGAGCAATTTCACGGTTATTTTTTCCGAATATGAGAACACAGAATCACTTAGAATAAAAGCAAATCCATTCTACTGTGATTCATTTCACGGTAGATTTTGTTTTTGAAATTATTAGGCTACTAGAAGAAAGGAACGGATTTCTAATGAAACTTAATCTTACGTTCATTTGTTTATTTAATGTAGTTTCTTTCTTTCCTATCCATTTAGTTGGGGCGTTCCCTTTGTGTTCTAATTCTGTGGAGATCTTCATTCAAATACGAGATTATCTTTACCTAATTACCCCAATTTGAAATTTCATAATAGATGTTCAGGTTCTTGTTTTGTTTCTTTGATTATGTTTACGAGGATTTACTGGATTGGAATTCGACATATTTTACTAGAATAAGAAGCTTTAAAAAAGGCTACAATGGAATTTATCTTTGTTGAACATTAATCCTCTTAAGAAAATCAAAGCCATTGCAATTCGAACCAAATTTCATTGAAGGCCAAATGTCGCTAACTATTCCTAATTAGTAGGTCAAACTGATACTCGTTTTTGTTGTTAACTAGTTTCTCTCCATTGTTTTATTAAACTATCACATTTCTCTCGGTGAAATCTCGCACATAACTTTTGAATTGAAGTTGAAGGGACATTTTTTGGCCTATTTATGGTTTTTTTTTTATTATTTTTTATTTTAATAGTTTTTCTCTATTTTTGAAGGTACTCTATAGAAATATTTTCTTGTTGATCAGATCTCAGTATTTCTGTCGGTTTCGGATTTCTGTAAATATTTTTGGGTGTTTAACAATAACATTGATGTAGGCTTTCTATCTTCTACCAAACCACCATAATAAAGAAATTCGGTTTTCACTAGAATAGAAGAAAGCAGACACCAATGTCATTAGATACCCCTTAATAGTCCACAGCAACCTGACACCGATTGTAACTTTGAGGTCCTCGTTAAAAAAAAAAAAAAGAGTAATAAATTAATAGCTGCTATTGGAAATAATTTTTTAATACCTGATTCCGATTAAAGAACCTTAGTTTTAGGAAAACGAGACGATAACGATTTCGTTATTAACATTGTACTCATTTAAATAGAAACGGAATTGTTAAACTGGGAAATACACTTGTCTATTACATGAAGCCAAATAATGAATCTAATAAACTGGGAACACAGTGTACATTATATGAATATTTTCTAACATTAAAAAGAATTTAATTACACTAATATTCAAATGCAACAAATTGGAATAATTTTCAATTTTCTTTTAATTTACGAAAGAAATTATTTTCAAATGTCAATGCAAATTTAATAGTTTTAAAATATCACATACTGGATGAAAGCACAGTAGAATTATCAGGGTGGTTTTTAAAGACATTCAAAACCTATGTTTTGTACATAATGAAAAATTACAGTCGATTCTTAAACTCTATTTAAATAATTTTGCTCGCATTTTAAGAATACTTAAAAACTATTATTAATATTTTTTAGTTCAGTGTATTATTAAGTATAGAATGCAAAGAATGATTCAATCGTTGGCTAACTGACAGAGATCACTTGAAACCTAACGGTTGCTTTTTTTTTTTTTTTTGTACATTTAGTGAAGCTTTGTTGAATTTCAGCGATTTTCTTCAACAGAAATAAAAACATCAATTTTTTTTTTAACTAAAAAAGAGATACACCTAAAAATGATTCATTTTAACATTTCGCTGTCAGTATATCGACAACGAATAGTTAGCTATTAAAATCATATAAGATTGGGCTGAAGAGGGTGTGGAAACTCGAAACGGCGCCGTCTCCGATTCCCAGCAAAATATCCAAAATAAGCTCAGTGATTTTTGTTGTTGTTTAGTTATTGTGCGGTTTTGTATTGTTTTCTTTGAATTAAAATCATATATATTTCACAGATTTATTGTAAAAAAAAACAAAAAACAAAAAAAAAAACAATCTATGTTTTACGTTTTACTAAGAGAGAATTGATACGTTTTTACCAGTTGATCAAATCTCTTAATATGCATCGCAGAGAATAAAAGTAAAAAGATTTAACATTTAAAACAAACTTGAAATGGAAATAAAGAACCATTTCTATTCGTTCCGAGAACCAGATAAACCAGGTGTTACTTATTAGCTGAAGGTGAAATGTTATAGAGAGACTTACATTGTTATCAAGATTATTGTGATTTTTCAGCTTTATTATTTACGCAACTCATATTCTATCGTATTCTAAATATGTAGATTAAAAAGGAAAAAAATCATTGTTCCTTATTCTTCAAGAGCTAAAATAGTATTAATTATCAACCAATAAAAAGACAAAATGACAATAATAGATAGACAGCTGGATCTGCTGCTGAATTTGATACAAAATTAGAGCAATAGGTGATATTCTGTGACTTCCTTTCTTTCTCATTTATGATGCAAAATATTTCCTGAATGAGTACCTATCAAGAACTCGTTAATTGTACCATTTTCAACTCAATGTTCTTATTGTGTTTAATTATTCAATGCAATTACAATATAATAAGTTACTACGTCGATCTATTGCAGCCTTAATTTCTGTTTTTAACAATACAATTATAATAGCGCAATTAGTTCATATTATTACTATTCAAATGATGTAAATTATTATTAAGTAGTATTTATCTCTAGGAAGCCGTGCTGGCGTGGCCGTGCGGTCTCGGCGGCGGTCTGCCGTGGCGGCCAGTGCGCCAGTACCTGGGTTCGAATCCCGGCAGTGGCATGGTTGTTTCAATTTCCTTTCCTGTGTTGTCCAGCCTCTTCTTCACTTTCTCTTCGGTCTGACGTCATTCCTTAATGGCGTCCTGGGAAGGCCATGGGAAACCACCCCAGTATCTTTCCCTTGAAATTCCTGGGATTCTGCTAGGGGTTCGCCATCTTGGGAACACTAGCGCTCCCTGGAACACGGAGGCTTCGGATACGAAGCGCGCACTTCGGTGCGTACCGGCAATACAGTATCTCTAGGAATGTATTAGAATTTTGAAATTAAGTTTCTTCAAATGATTGCCTGAGAAAAAACAATAACTACCTTGGATTATAAAAGAATAAAATTTGAACAGTAATGAAACGATAGGAATATAGAAAACAAAGAAAAGAAACAATATTCGTTTTCATTACTAAATAATAGAACAATTTTAATTTTATGTTCAGGCTGTTCTGAATTCTTTACATTAGTTAAAAATAAAAGAAAAGAGACAAGGTAATTAATACTTTTAGACAGTATCAAAAGCAAAGCGGTCCCATAATATGCACAATGGTATAAACAAAATAATCAAAAGCAAGAGCATATAAATGCAAGACCGTTCCTTTATGTTTTACAGGCAAGCTGTAACCAAGGGGCCGCTAAACAATGCTTAGTGCATCATTTGGATATGTTAAAGAATTTATGAAATAATACATTTGTAAATATTAATAATGACATCCTGTTGGCAATTGTTAGTATTGTTATGTATGAAGCATCAGTATTATTACTGTGTTAATTGTTATCATTATTACTAACACTGCTACGGAAAACGATAATTTGAAGGGTCAGGGAGTGGTCCTACAGGTCTGATTTTTTTTTACGTTGTCACCTACTTTTTGATGCTGAACACAATGGTGAAGATTTCATTCTAATATCTCTAACCGTTTGACCGCTACAGAGTGTGACAGACAGACAATACAAAAGCAAGAGCGGTTCCCTATGTTAACTGTAACCTGGGACCTCTAAAAAGAGTAAATTAATGGAACATAAGTTTCTTTTCTTTTCTTTTCAATGGAACTTTTTATTAATTTATCAAAATATTAATCAGTAACTGTTTAACTTTCTATTAAGACATTGCTTAAAACAACAACAACAATAAATTATATTGAAGTTATTTTTTTCTACGAGCATTTGTAAAGGAAATGTTTGATAGACATTTGTCCAAATTTTCAAATTCTCCTCAGAAAAATAACACAGAAAACACGAATAACTACAAAAAAAAATCCTATGACAACTATAACCACCAAATTTTGAGGATACTTCTATCTTTCAGATATCTTAGGAATATGTGATTTCTGAATAAGTATTTTCTATCCTTTATTCTATCTTTTATACTTAAATATAATGATGTTTATGACTTTGAGAAAAAGCAGGGTCTTCCAAAGAATTCAGTCCCACTGGTTCAACATTTACATGAATTTAAAGGATTTTATAAATGTTATGATTGGAAAATGAATAGTAACCTGTAATGATTGAAACAAAACAATAATAGAATTAAAATAAAAGACAACTTTGGATTTAAAAAGTTTAACAAATTAATTTAATCAGTTGATCAATAAGAAATAAAAGGAATTGTACCACAAATAATATTGATTATAGTATTGTATTCGCATATTATATTTTTGTTAATATTATAAAAATAAATGACCATCATTTCATTCTTTTAAAATGATTTAGGAATTAGGACTGATATACTGAAGAAGAGGACACCTCCTTTATGTGAAAGGAACGAAACTTAGTATTGACTCTAAGGACATTAAAAATCATGTAAGTCATTATAGCTTTTACTTTGTTTAAATATTTCAGAAGTAATTAAATTTATATCCAATAAGGAATTGTAGAATATCAAAGGTTTACTTAAAGCAAAATAAAATAGAAAATGATCACAGCTCGTAACAGCGCATATCCGTCAGCGTATGTAAGGGAAGGACCCAGGGATTATAATGCTATTACATGAGTCTGGCACCCATCCACCCCACCTTTCGAAAACACGAAATGTTTAGAGTTGGTCCCAACCAAAAATGTATTCGCTATATCTATATTTGTTACTATTTCAGATATAAAACTGAATCAGACTATTCTATAACTGGATTTGAAGCCTCTATATATTCATAAATTATGTTATTCACAACAGCTTATTTGTGAAGTAAAGTAATATCAATCAATATGGAATGGAATTTATTTTCCTTAACTTTAAATACTCTGCTATTAAAAAATACGTATTGAATAAAATTCATACATTATAAATTCATTTGAGTTTTACAATTTCGAGAAAGATGAAATGCTTTCAACTATAGATGGATTCAAGAATATATGTAAACATTTTCTTATCTAAAGAAAATAAAAGGAAATCTGAGTTTTGATTTCAATAAAACTAAGTTTGCACGACTCGGCTAACAATTCACTTCACTGAAAAGCACTTTATTATCAGACTGAAAATCTCACGTGTTTTGGTAGAGTTATTTCAAATATTTTATTTCTGTAAATTTAAAATTTTGAATGGTTTTGTCCACAGAATCACAGCTAATTATTTGTTAAATTCACTTTTAAAGTAGACCATTTATTCTAGGTCGATAAAAGAAAAGTAATCTTTCGCTGTAGTTGATCGAGTTGTGTGTATAAAAATCCCTATTATTGTAATTAAAATGTTGTAATTGAAGTTGAATCAAGAGATGTAGTTTTTAATATCTGGGTCTGAAGAAATGAAATAACCTAACATTACGTTTACGGAAGGATCAGAAATAATAGTAATGACCCTAAAAAACTACTGAGATCAGTTCCACCTTTAGGACTGGTTGCAACAGCATTTTGGGATCATTAATATTACAATAGTAATGACATTTTTCAATACTTATCCATAATTTTTTTGTATATTTTTAACGTCATCAGGCAGGATTTCAATCCAGTCTCCAAGAAAATTAACACTGCTCTTTATTGTATCTAAATTCCTGAATAACTTTAAGGCGAAAATTCAAATTGCATAATCCTTATATACTAATTTTTCATTGCATTTAAAAAATTGAAGTTTTAACATCATTGGTTTCAATATCAGTACTTTTGTTATTATTTTCAATATTAAGAAATAAATACAGATTATCTTGGAATTCTGACTTAAGTAAAGTAATGTATAAGGGCTTTTTTTTTTCTTTTCTCATCCTGTGGGATATTAGTTTGCATTAATATTATTTTGCAGTAATATTAGTGATATTAGTTTGCAGTAAGTATGTGACATATTATCTTTGAACCCCATTAGTCGTAGAGAATTACACTTCATCATGGAAGAGAACTGCTGATGTCATAGATGACTATCCAGGTCGGCCTTTCTCGAAGATAAACAAACACTGAAAAAAGAAAGAAAATCCAAGCCTCAGGCTGGAATTCGAAACCTAGGTTCAGACACGTCAGCTGGTTGCAGGTCGTCACCTTGACCACAAGGCTATGCGGGAACAGCATTTAGTAGTAGTAATCATATGATGAAATCTAATAGTGTGTGTGTGTGTGGGGGATAAAATCTAATTGATTTATTATTAATGAAAATAACAGAAATGATCTTCGTAATTTGGTAGTGCTCTGCCAACTTTACGATAAATAGATAGATAAGTAAAATTCGTAGTAGTGTAAAGGTTTGCGGAATGTAACTTCTGTCTGTAAGTCTCTAATTAGTACTTCAATGGCAAAGTAATTGATTGCTTTCAGTTAAAGATTTATCAAATATTATGATAAACATTTTTAATGAATTACGAATTACATTAAATTAAAACAGAAAAAAATGACATATTTTAACACAATTAAGATAAAGACAAGAAAATCTTATTATTGTATAAAAAGAAATAGATTACTTTTAAAGTACTTATGATATAACTTAAAGAGAATGTGACATTGGAAATTGCTGCAAAATAGGACACAGTTTCATCAAGTTCTATCTTCTACAGCACCTTTAAAGTTTATTTTTTTTTAACATTGTTATTTCTGAGAATATATTGCATTTATTTTTGACACTCCGTATCATTAAGTTCAGGTGAATCAACAAATAATAGTTGTTTTGATGACGCCATTCGACCAGAAACTGCAAAGAACTCAAATAATAGCAATTTCATCAGAAGAGACTGTGGGTCAACAAAATCAAATAGTAAACAAACAAAATCTGATCTTTGGGAACAATGTGAACTAAGTTGCTTGAGACATTCAAAAGCTGTTAATTCCATAGGATGAGCATCTTAACTTCAATGAAAACCAGATGGTATCCATTGGGTTTAAGTCAGAACAATTTCACTCCTTATTTAATGAGGACGATCTACATAATATCAGTAAATTTTATTATAAGGTTTTCTTAATCTTCTTCAAATAAGAATCGTTTTTCTCTTCTTTCTTGAATATTGGCCTTAAGCAATAGTTGCCGTCACATGACCAAATAATAGAAATGTGTTATTGTAAGTTTTCCTGAATAAACCTTAAATTAAAATACATTCCATTTCAGTTCGATGCTAGAATATATATTTTAATTTCATTCAGCAAAGCGAATCGTAATTAATGAATATTGAAACTTCTTACTAATTTCTTATTAATTATTAACTTATTAACAAATTCAAAGTTAGATTTTACGAATTTAAATTTCAGTAATTTAATTTGAAAAATAACTTTATTCTGAAATACGGGTTTACTTGAAATACAAAACTAAAGAATAATATTGTGACAGTTTATGTGTAAATATTTTTAGAAATCATTTATTAGTATTTTTGTAGAAATTATTTATCTGAATTTTATTCATTTTAATCGTTAACTGTTATTTATTATAAAACATTTCTTTTCTATTTCCTAATTATTGATGTTCTGTTAAATTCTTTTCCATTGCAGCCGTTGAATCAGTTAATTAATTTAGTTTATTATGTTTTTATCCAGTGGCGAATATAGAATGTATTTTTTTTTGGGGGGGGGGCCTTGGCCGCCCCCCCTTATATTCGCCCCTGTTTTTATCCAATCATTTTGTATATTTTTAAGTAATCTTCCAATCAAATTGTTTAATGTAAATACTATAAAAACCAATGTCTTTCATGTAATAAATTAATTCAGTTCAGTTCCAGAACTTGACTCGTTGTTTTTCCATCTCAAAGGTTCTTCTACAAACACCATTACAATATTTTACTGAGCTGAGCATATTTATTTATTTTCTTTTTATCTCTCATAGCATTTTCGTAATTTGTTTGCTATTGGTTGCAGATAAACATTAGCGAGCAATATCTCTATGAAGGATACTCTAACAGATGTAATGATTTGAATCAGTCAGGATCTTTCGTTTCTGCTCCAGTAGCCCTTCCTGCATTGTCTGAGAGGAAGTGAAAATGGAAGTAATGTGTTTCGTTCTGCCAATTGCAATTTTAGTTTTCATAATATTTAAGGTTTTCAAAGTTATGAAGATTATTGTCCCTTAGGTGGAATAACAATACTTGAGATTCTCTAAAAGTATTAAGGGTATTGAAGTGAAGAGCGACATTTTAAGAAGAAATGTGAAATAGTAATATCTTTAAGTTTAGAAGATTCAAATATAAATGATTTTTTTACAGTCTAGGCACAAATGATTATTCTTCCGCTCCCCTTCCAATTTATCATGAGAACGTTTCATCCTTATCTTGAGACTGACAGGAAAATCACAATAATTTGTTATTAATTCACACATTTTATTTTATTTTTAACAAAAAGATTTCAATTTTTCAATCTTTCTCTTTCTCTCTTTTTTTGAGATTTGTGTCGTTCTTTTTTTTTTTGCTTGTATTCCATTGATTAAAAGTGGTAATAATTAATCTACATGTTCATCTTCATCTATATCAATTTATCATAACAATTAGGTAAATTTCTACCTCAAATTATAATAGAATGACTTATAATAGAGAGAATTATAATAGAGAGATATCATTTTTTAAAATGGAAGTACTCGTAGTTGTAAAAATAGTAAGTTTAAATATGAAGTTAATTGTCTTTTTAAAATAATTCTCACTGTAATAATTGCTGCTATTCTTTATGGAATAAATTCTCTAAAATATTAACTGAAATTAACGCTGGTTAAATAACGTTTTTAAAAAAAACAGTTTTATTTCTGCTCACTGTGGAAAAAATAATTTTAATTATATTCAGGAGTGCAAACAGAATTTGGGGACCCTCCTAATTACAAATAATGACTGTTTATTAATAAGATCTATATTTTTTTTATCGTATCAATAGCTAATTGTTATTTGTGATTCTTGAAAAATGAAGATGTTTTTAATATATTGGATTTTCTTTAAACATGAAGCTTCTACCTTAGAAGCATTCCCTGTTCCACCTATCCTCATCTGTTATTCATCCTGTGATGGCATCGTTGCATCATTGCTGCTGTTCATCCGATTTACCATTGTTAATAGCAAATCCCCCAAGAAATTGAAGCGTATCTCAACATAGGAAAGTATTTCGACTTTACAATGTACTCTCGATGTCTCGAAAACCTTGATATGTCAAAAAATTATTTTTCCCCTTGATATTATATATTCATGTAATCTCGACCTTGTTATCTCGAAAACTCGCTATCTCGAATTTTTTTTAGCGTCCCTTCGACTTCGAGATATCGAGAGTATACTGTATAATAATAAATAATAAGTGATATCATAATGGTTATCAATGACTATTTGTTTTGAACGCAAAGTATTTTTATCAGAATTTGAGAGAAGTTCTCTGTAAAACCATGACAACTTCTCAAAGAAACGTTGTTTTCACTCTCCTCTACGAGCATAAGTGAATATAAGTCAACTCACATCTTGTATAACGAAATGATATCAACTGAATAAACACAGGATATATTCAAGAATGTTACAATTTTCAAGAGTACATGCATAATAACAAATGACCTTCATTCTATTGTGATTTAACACAGCAGTTAATCCGCTACTTGGCTCTGACAAAAGCGAGAGTCCCAAGCAATGCATATTTGATGTCCACTGAAGCTGTTAACGCCCACACACTCAGAAAATATATGGAAACCATTCGTTGTAATGTAACGCCGAGAAACCTATTTTATTATTATTAACCCTTTCACTCAGCTTAGTTCTCCGTTGAACTTCTTCTCCAGCGCAGCTTGATTCAAAGGATTAAAACAATCGCGAATAACCTAAAACAATACATACTAGGTTAGAATACAGGTGAGAGACAAAAATAAAACAATATGAAAAGGTCATTAAGGTCTGATACAAATTTTGATAACCTTTTTAATAACCTAGAGGCTTATCACTGATCAGTTTGATTACGTAAATAGAACACAACTTACAATGGACAATCTTTTCATATAATAATCGAAAATAAAAGCAAGGTTTCTAAAAGATTATGAAAACGACAAGAAATGACATTACATCCTAAAACAAAATTACGTTCCATCAGCGCTAGCTTTTTGAACTACTTGTGTGTCTATTCCTAACTATTGAAGACATGAATGAAGAAGAGATCTTCTTGAAACTTGGCTTACATATTTTCGGACAATTTAACTTTTGTTTTCGAATTATTTCGGTCATTTTATAATTTGATCATTTTCGAGAAATTTGCGCGTGAAGATGGTAAAAATTCCTATAGAAAAATTCCTATAGTGATTCCTACAATGTTGTAATTTTCTTTGTTTTCATGTTTTTTTTTTTAAAAAAAAAGGAATAAAAAGAATCTCTTTCTCATCAATTTAATGCATAGCCATATATAGTACTGTACATATAGGAGGCTAATCCACCCACCCCCATCCGAAATTTCGAAATAAGAAGAATAGAACTATTTTCTTGCAGGTTTACTTTGGTTAGAGCAGTTGACAGGATCTTTTCAAGGGCCTCCTCCTTCCTCTCAAATTTTCAACAGACTTTTTTTTCGGTTACTGGAGGTCGGCTTCCTAATTACGTTCACCCAAAATAACATCGTCTATACATTCTTGATTTAATGATTGTAATTATAATAGCAGAAAAACATTGCGTCTGCGACATTAGGATACCTTCTATTTTTTATTACAGAGGTGTTTATTTAACGTAGGAGTTAAACCTCAGATAACTCTCAGATGCCTGAGAGTCGCAACATAAGAACAAATATTAAACATAGGCAAATTTTGTTTTACAAATATTTTATATAAATATTAAGAATTAAGTGTACGAAATAACATTTATTCAAAGGCTATATATGTAGTTTCTAAACTATAGCCTGTAACATATAGAAAACAAATGGGGACCACTACCTACAGAGCAGATTTCGGGTCCCCAGCGGACACAACACGCAGAAGAAGACGAAAGAAACAACCATGCCACGACCGGGATTCGAACCCAGGTACTGGCGCATTGGACGCCACGGCTGGCCGCCGCCGAGACCGCACGACCACGCCAGCACGGCATAGTTTCTAAACTGTCAATATATATTAGTTTAAATAATCACAAAGTGTAAACACACAAACATATTTTTGCTATTTAAACATATACTAAAAGTTTTTAAATCCCCCTACCTTATTATTGTTTTAAATATATTGAGTTTATTTAATACGGTAATGAACTGCGGAAACATCTAAGAAAAATATGCAAATTTTCATTACAACATTAAATAAGGCTGCCAAAATAAAAGATATAACTTGCAAAAACAGATATTTTTAATGATATTTACTTGTTTTAGTAAATATCTGGTCAAAACATGGAATAAAATATGTAAACCAATAAAATAAGGGATATTTTTATCAGATACCACGTTACAAAATTACTATAGTTATCAGACAATTTCTGCTGTAAGAGGTCTCACCATGAACATTAATTAAATTTTAATCCATTAAACTCTCAGTTTACACTTTGTAAATAATAATAAAGCTTAAGAATTATTTATTTACTTTTTATATTAACTGTGAAGCAAAAAGGAGCTCTGCCAGTCGTATGTCAAATAGCCGCATGTGGCTCGGTTTGGCCACCTCTGATTTACTACAATCTGTATTCAATTTCTTGTAGAAGGAGGCTAATACTGACACTGATTCATAGTTTATTATTAGGCCAACAAAAAATAAGAAATTTTGTTACTTAGACTTATTAATTTTATTAGATTTATTAAATTTATTATAATGATCTGATGTAACAATGCAACAACGTTATTATGAGCTATTCAACAATGGTCTTAAGAAATTAAAACGAGCTGTAATAATTTTTTTCTTACAGTGACAAAGTTTGTACAGTATTATGGCTTAATTCTTTCATTTCTTTGTATTTTTGTATTAATATCAGTAAGATTTTGTTTCATTTAAATATAGTATTTTTCTCTGCTTCAAATTTTTCAAGTAATATTCAAATTTCTATTTTTTATGAAGTCCTTTCTAAATTTTGCTTCCAAACCCTACATTTAGGGCATTAAAATCACGGATATTACTAGACGAACGACATTTCTAAAAAAAAAAAAAATGTCAAAATTCTTAATCTGAGTTTTTATTTTATGGAAAACTGAAAAACGATAAAAATGCACAAATTCGTTTGCTTTCACTCCTTAATCCTTCATCGACCGATGATGTGAGTCCGTGATAGCTCAAGGCGTGAAAACAAACGAATTTGTGCATTTTTATCGTTTTTCGTGATACAGTTAATTAAAGTTAAAATCTTCCTACAGTTTCAATTATAGTTGGTTTTTTTTTCTTTTCCGAATGTTACTCGTGACAATTCTATCAAATAGTTTGAAAGTGATATCAAGTATTTTGTTTAGTCTCTTCTTAACAAGAGACTAAAAACTAACTAACTAAGACGTTGCCAATGAATTCATTACATGCTTTCGTTTCTAACTGTACTTTTTATTCAATAGTCCTTAATTATGTAGATGTGCCTTAGAACATGGATTTCATGGCTTGAGCTCAGTGGCTAAGGTTGCTTTTAATATTTTTATTAATTTACAAACTGAATCTTAACTTATCCGTGTATGAAAAATTCTCATTATCCTTTGCCATCAAATAAACTGACAAAACAATCCTTTAAGATTTCTTTTGGACAATGAAGATACATTTGCTTGAGTCTCTTACAGCGATTTGCTGTAAATTGTAATGTAGCCATTGCATGTGCAGTGAATACGAATCATTAAAACGAATAGTTTAACAGAAGTAACAGTTTTACTTTTAAAAAATTACATCATTTGAGGACAATCCCATATTTAAAAATGAAGGTGAATGGGTATCCTGTAATAGGTACGTAGCTTGCCTGTGTCAGGCAACCTCTACCAATCTTGAAACAATGGAAACATAGCTCTCCAATCCTTCCACTACCTATTATAAATTATCGAATAGATGATAATATCGTTCTGAGGTTGCAGTAACACAATACAATTGCAATGTAGCGTACAATAGCCAAAGCTATATAGTAATTAAAATGCTTTGAGTTCAGATTGAGGTTACATGGTTGTGATCCTTTCCATTTCCATTGTAAACTTTTCTTCACTGAAACGGAGGCTTAAAATCTTTTCCTTCCCCAACCCTCGTTTTTACTTCACCAATCCCGTGAACGCCTCTGATATTATCTAATGTCGGAAATAATTTAATTTACAGTTGCTTTGTAATTGAAATCAAAAAATCCTACCTTTACAATAATGTAAGCGTAATTTTCTATAATTTATTACACTAGCCTTGGATTTTAGCAGAACTTCCGTGATTTATTTTGTTCACTATTTGCTTTGTTTCTCCCAAACTTAAACAATGAATAGAAAGACACATCAATAATAAATTCTGCAATAAAATAACAGTAAACGCAGGATAACCAGGTTTTTGTGAATTCCAGATTGTCTCCTTGACCTTCACTTTATCCCCTTATGCTGATCGTCACAGGAGCCTCGACTTCTTGTGCTCTCCATCTTCCTTTGAAGGCGCTTTAATATTTTATGGGGCTAAAGATATATAATTAAAAACAATTCTAAGTTGAACTAAAAATCAAGAAAAACTGAACGAATAAAGAATAATTTAGCTTTTATTCTTATATGTTCAGTTTTCCTTGATTTTTCAGGATTTAAATTATGATGTTTTTTGGATGTTTGTCAGTTAAGCTTATGGATGCTTCAAGTTTGTAGTTATTTCTAATTTTATTTTATTTATTATTTTTTTTTTTGTGTGCTAAATTTCATTTTTTCTAAAATTAAAATGTATTTTTTTTTTGTTTCACATTCTGATTATTATTATTATTTTTTTTTGGGATGACATTACCTTTTATTATCTGAAATGTTAAAGATATGAAACGACTTGCATCCTAATAGAAAGCAAGTTTAACGTCCGTAATTATTCATAAATGGAGACAAAAATCGCCAACCGGACAATAAATACGCTTTCCAACATTGAGCCAACATCAACGGGAATTCTGTACAATTGTTTCATCCTTATTATGGAATCATCAGCAGAATATACCCTAGATGTTTGGCTCGCTGCGCGAAAGCTTTACCCAAAAGCATTCTCGATCTCGGGAATGGGCCGCCGAGATAAAAAACAATAAAATAAAAAATGATCCTGAATGATCCAATATGTTAACCCCTTGTCCTCTCACTGAAAGGCACTAAGGAAATTAATAACAAAAATTAATTAATAACATCTAGGGTATATTCTGCTGATGATTCCATAATAAGGATGAAACAATTGTACAGAATTCCCGTTGATGTTGGCTCAATGTGCGAAAGCATATTTATTGTCCGGTTGGCGATTTTCTCTCCATTTATGAATAATTACGGACGTTAAACTTGCTTTCTATTGAATTTATCATGTTGCCTTTTTGTTATTAATTTCCTTAGTGCCTTTCAGTGAGAGGACAAGGGGTTAACATATTGGATCTTTCAGGATCATTTTTTATTTTATTGTTTTTTATCTCGGCGGCCCATTCCCGGGATCGAGAATGCTTTTGGGTAAAGCTTTCGCGCAGCGAGCCAAACATCTAGGGTATATTCTGCTGATGATTCCATAATAAGGATGAAACAATTGTACAGAATTCCCGTTGATGTTGGCTCAATGTGCGAAAGCATATTTATTGTCCGGTTGGCGATTTTGTCTCCATTTTTGCATCTTAATAGTTTTGTTTTAAAAATGTACGTAGTTTTATAAATTTTGTGATAAATGAAATGAAGGATTGTTCCTAGTGACTCTCAAATGATGATCGCCATAGCAGCCTGGAACATTGAGATGTCATTTAGGAACATTGCTCTCACTTTTTAATGTGAAATGAGAGATTAATTAATGAAAACTAGTCATTAAGTAGGTTTCTAAGGAGAACTAACGTTGCAAAAAGAGATACAACCTAATAAGAATTTCATTTGTTTTGCATTAATCAGCTGAAACAAATCAACTGTAAGAAAAAAAAAATGTACTATAGTCAATTATTTAGCCAAAATTTGACAAATCACTTTCAAAAATACTGACATAAAAACTTAAAAAATTATCTTAAAATTATTTTAATTAAAAAAATTACTTATAAAAATTTAATTTAAAAATTATGAAATTCGAAGTATGCTTTCGTTTCATTCCTTCTTAAATTGATAATAAGTTATTTTTAAAATTTAACAAAAGATAAGGGAATAAAAATTAGGACTTTTTACCAATAAAAATTTATTCATTGCTTGAACTGGTAAATATTCAGAAGAGATGAAACCAGCTCGTTACGCTTCAATCCGTTTTTCAACGAAATTGACTTTCTGAAAGACAAAAAGAGATTCAGAAGACAATATTATGAAATACCAAAATAAATAAATAATGGCATTTATCAGAGTATTAATATTCCTCAATAAAGGACTCTCTAAAAAAAACATTTTTAGAAAACTAATTACATAAACAAATTATAAATTTATTAGAAGACTTAAACAAAAATTAATTTAAATATATCAAGACATTAACACAGCTAAAAAGTTACCTTAAATTCTTTTAATCCCACATTATTATTATTATTAATCATATTATTTTTATTTTATAGAAATATTTCATTTCATTTCTGTGCTTGTCTGCTGCTGCTTCTCTTTGTCTTCAGATTCGAACCATATCAAAATGGGTTCCTGAGGAAGGCCTGAGGAAATTCATCTCAGTATTTGTTCCAAGACATATGGCAAAAATATCATCCACTAACCCTAGGGTTGAGGTGAGGGAAAAAATTAGAAACATTGTGATTTTCATGAATAAAGATGTCTCTTTCAAAATCCGCAAAATCTTTCGAGCCAAAATTATAAATAAGAAAAATTAGGATTAATTAAAAAAATGGGCAATTAATTATTTCTTTAAGTTGTTAAGATTGTTCTGTGTTTCACATTCTTTAATATGAGAGCAATTTGATTATTCTATTGATGTATTATTATCGCTCTGATTGAGGGTCAGGATTGTAAAAATATCAGATTTAATCCAAAAGACAGTCTTTGAATTAAGAATAGAAGGCTGGCATAGCCTTGCGCATAAGGCGCTGCTCCCCTCACGAGGCAGATGTGTCGGAACCTGGGTTTGAATCCTGACGTTGGCATGGATGTTTATTGCCTTTCCTGTGTTTGTCTACTTCTTCATCTTTCTCTTCAGGTCTGAAGTCTTCCCATAATGGCTTCCTGAGGTAGCAAATGGACATCTAGGATAACGAGAGTCTTCGAGATAGGAAATCGCAATTGGATCTAATGCAGGCAGCAAGAACCCTGGAGTAGAATGGAGGAGGAATTATTCAATTCCCAAAGAAGAAATTATTAAATCACTTAATGAAATATTATGAAGCTATCACTTGAAATAATAATGAAAATGAAGACAGAGAAATAAGATACCTGAAATAAAAATGCTATCCTCTTTGATAGAAGGACTACGAAAACAACTTTAGGATCTGTGCAGAGATCGAACTCTGATCAATGGACAAACACTTTTTATTATCAGCACTTCTTATATTCTTATAATAATAGTTTAAGATGCTTTGTAGACATGATCAGAATAATGTTATCCCAATAACGAACTTTGAAATATTTCAAAAAGTTCTGTTTATAAGAATAAAAGCAATTTAAAAAAGATTGTGCAAAATAAGATATTAAAGCAAAACATTTTACAATTTCATTTGATTGGGAAAATTAAATTTCCAATAACTGCCAATGAAAATTTGATTGTGTGGATTTGAAAAGTAAAAATGAAACGATTCATAATAAAGCATAAATTAAAAAAAAAAATCTAAATCTACGAATAAAGAAAGGAATAATCATTAATTATTAAATTAGATTATCTGAGACAGATACATTTCATCACCTCAAAAAACAAAACAAAACAACCCAGTACATTCAATAATATATTGAAAGTTAAGCCTTGGAATATGAGAGAAAGTATTTGAGATTTCCCCCCATTAGCCTTATTAAATTTTATTCAAAATAAACAATGCTGATGGACATTCTTGTAATTTACAATTAGATGTTTCCTTTCTTTTAGTCTGTTGGGATACGACAAAACCAATGGAGCGATTCTGGGACGTATCCACATATCGGGGGTTTGTTAGAAGAAATTGCCAATGATAAACTGATGCAAATTTTTAATAAAAAAAAAAAGTAAAATAAAGTAAAAAGGATGATTATTTTTTCTCAATTTTAATTCTAAATTCTAAAAGAAAAAAATCCACCCACACAAAAATTCCGTTAAGAAACTTAAATAATCTTCAAAATTTAAATATTTACTTGCTTGGAAAAAAAAAATCAACCAAACTAAAAAAGAAAGACAGAGTGAGAGAAATGATCGTTTAAAAGAAACTTCTTTTTTTATTAAGAAAAAGGAACGTTTTGATGAGCTTCGTAAATTTTATGAATGTAATTGAGAGGTTCTTTAAGATCTTTTAAAGTTTTTCTTTTAAGTGCTGTTAAAGTATCTTGTCTTGAAATTCATTTCAATTCATCCACTGTAATCGAAGATTAAGAATATGATTAAATATAAAAACAAGATTTATATGTTTAACATTTGTTAATCTTGATTACGAAATAATAGCAATAAGAATTGATCTTCCACTGAATAGCATCAGTACTTAAAAAAATAAAAAATAAATAAATAAATAAGAATCTACTTTTTTTTGGATACAGTCATCTAATTCCATTAAATAGTACATTAAATAATAGATGTTCCAATCAATCTTGGAGAGAGTTAATAATTAAGTAACTGGAGATTTTTTTTTCCTTCTCGTGGGGAATTGAATGTTTCTTTATCCTCTTGGTTTACATATTTAAAAATTGGTGAAATATATGTTTTTATTTCTAGATAGGGTGTAGTCTTGCGTTGTGAACTTGCTTTGCAATTTGAATTTGAATAATTTCGTTTTATTCACAGTAAGTATTATTATGTTAGGATCTTAACTGAAGAAAGATATTGAAATTTGAATCTACCGATAAAAAGAAAAATAGTGAGTTTCAGTTGTTCTTTGCGTTAGTCAAACAGATGCTGTAATCTTCAAAGAAAAGAAATACGTTGATTCCTATTCATATTTACCCCTTTATCACGCTGACATAGATTTAAAATTAATTTTGTATAACGTATATCTTTTTCTACTATCTTTTATTATCAACAATATTTCGATTCCTTTTACAAGAAACTTCATCAGATTGAAAATGAGGGCGTTTAGAATATCAGATTATTTTTGAAAATAGACCAAAACTTTCACCAAGTTTTATTACTCATCTCCCAAAACGGCAATATTACTGTAGGAAAATCGTACGGAACTGTTAGTCCTATTTAAAATATTGGTGGTGTTGCATGTATTCATTTTTTTTGCAGTCTAAAATTTCAGATTTCTATAAGTCATCATGAGATGTCATTGGTAGGTTCTTTCGTTCTGTTAGATCACCTTAAGAATGTAGATAACTCATTCGATCGTATTCCTTTTTGCAGCTATCTAATAGAAAAAACTCATACATCAATGTCTTTGTAGTCACCCAATTGATTCACTGAAATCAAAAATCCACACTTTTATACATCCATAAAAAAGAATAGTAATAGTCTGTATGCAGCTCATTATTGTTATAATATTAAACAAGTAATGCTTAAATATCAATTTAAAAATATTAATTAATTAATAGAATCTCAAAATATTTTAAATGAATGTTTTTAGACAATGCTTGTTATATCGATGAACGTTGATATAATTACGTCAAAAGATGATCTCGTAATGTTTTGTTGAACAACATCCAGTTATTACCTTCAGTTATCAATGGCTTCGCGACGATTAATGTACTTTTAACTCATCGTAGTGGGAATTTTCCCCTCAGCACCATTAGCAAAACAATGAGGCAAGGCTATTTTACCAGATTACACCTTCTTATTCCAGATGGAATTTAAGCTATTAAAAGAAATTGACTTTCGGGTGCAAAATCCCCTCTTATTGAGGTCAGTTTTAATAAGAAAGAAGGCAGTTCCTGACCCTGACACTGATTTCATTCAACCATTTTCATTCCTACTTTTTCTACACAAAAACTAGTTGTACGAGAAGACAAAAACCAGTTGCTTTCTTTGCCTAATGAAAGGTTCATTTCGTTGATCAAACCTGCTCTCAATCAGTTTCATTGATCCAAAGCAAATAAATAAACAAGTAAATAAAACACCTTCATTTCAATTTCAGTTATTTGTCTTATTTTTTTTTTTTTTCCAAGTTTGATTTAACAGATTGTGTTTATAAAGTAGGAATAAGCTTAACAACTTCTGTTTGATTTCCTTTATTGTAACTGCTCAGTTGGAACTGTTTAAGGCGGAAACTTACTTCAGGTGCTAATTATATTTTATTTCCTCAAAAATGCGGAAACGGAAAATTCTGTTTTTGATTTGATTCTTACTTCACGATGAAATTTTTTGACGCTAAAATTTCAGCAGGTGATTTTATAGCTAAATAGATATTAAAAAAAGAAACAAGTCTTTCCTAAAACATACAAACCATAGAATCTTCTTCGTTGATTTGTTACGTTGTTAATATTGAGAAAACAAAATGAAGCTTAAAGTGAAGTTTTATTTGTTTTCTTATTTTCTATTATTTCATTTGTTTTCTCTTAATAAAAATTTACTTTGAAAAGAATTTGTAGAATGTAGATACAGTGAAGCTCGGTTATATCGCGATCTTTCGGATCCAAGATCTCGAAGATCGCGATCTATCCGAGCTTTTTTTACTTCGCGATGTCAAATGTCGTACACTCGAACCCTATTATCGCCCACACAATTCCAAATCGATTTAAAATGGTCATTTCGCGATTACCTACATCATTCAGAGCGATTGAGAGAATTTTATATAATATTTATAAATATTTATAAATCATTACTTTTTCAACACTTTGATGTGTTACATTAGCCAAAATCTTCATAACAGTATTTCTGTTTTCTTACGGTTTGGCGCCGCCATCTTGGTTCTTGTACTAACGACGATTATACAAATCGCGAGCAGTTCTCTAAAATCAATCGATTTTCGTACTTTTTGGGCGAAAATATGGTAAATTTTGCAATTTTACAATTATACACCTTTCCCAAAATAGAAGAGGTCCAAGACCAAATCGCGTTATATCCGAATTCGCGAAACAACCGTCTTATAGCCGAGCTTCACTGTAATGGATATATATCCCGTAATGGCATCACTTACCAATAGATGTTAAAGTAATTTCTTTCTCGATGCAAATTTAACGAAATCAATTTTCACTAATTAATTGGAACTAATTAAGTTGCTGTTCATTTAAACTTTTTCATCACAAGAAGTTATTTGCTTAAGGATTTCATGGTTTTCTGTATACAGAATTAGTTCTATACTGTTTCTTTTCATGTGATTTGCTAATTAATTCCATGTAGATGTAGATCCTAATTCCAGACCTGAAAATTTAAATTCAGAAATTCCAAAACTGACCATCCCCTGTACACCCTCGCTTTGAGGTTTCTCTTAATCAAAGACACTACAAATTATTAAGATAAAATTACTCAAAATAAAACAAAATCATTACGAATGATCTGCAAAACCAAGCGAACGTTACCTTGAATTCAATCAAATTATTTATATAGACTCAGTACAACAGGAGACTTAGCAGTCTATGAGATATCTGTAATACCTCTTTGTTAAAAAAGAAAATCAATTGTATTTATTTTAATTGAAATCTGTTAACAAAACTCAATCAATTTTCATTTTTAATCTAAATTTTCCTCACATATATTAATTGTTCAATGTAAATTTGCTTAGATGTTCATTTGTAATTTCTTGTCATAGAGATTAATTTTTGATATTTCAGTTTCTCAATTTTTTTAGCAATTTCGTTTTTTTTTCTTTTTTTCTGTTCATTACGTTATGAGCGTGTGTATGTGTGTGTGGGGGGGAGGGGTGCTCCATTCTAGTTTCCAATATTAAATAAAGTTAATTTGATCTCTGAATGGTCCAATGAACTAGAGAGGACGTAGGGATTAAACTTATTAGCAGCTCATCGTCGCAAGAACGAAGTGACAGTTTCTACTATTCAAACATTTGTGGAGTGGATATTAAATTAGAATAGAAATAATGCAAATATTAGTTTATTTATATAACGAATGCAAAAAGACATCATCATCTCCTACAGCTTTTTCCCATACCGCGTGGGGTCGCTGATGAGCAAGGCGCGCTTGCTCAATAATCGGTTTTGGCAAGAGGGTTTTACGATCGGATGCCCTTCCTGACACCAACCCAGAACAGCGGGAAACCCAAAGGTGCCATAGACGGCGAAAGAAGCGAAAGACAAAGGAGGAAACAACACAGGAAAGAAAGCAAATATCCATATCCTCAGCCGGGATTCGAACCCAGATCCCGCCACATCGGCCACACGGTAGACCGCCGCCTTATTAGCATCACATTAGCTTAGTCCCAAAGCTGACAGCCCACAGGGCGCTGAAGGTAAGACTGCAACGTTTCTTTGACCAACGGTACTCATCTCAGAGTCGACGCTCGCCCGCCTACGCCTCCGGAAAGAAACCCGGGCCCCATTCTACAGAAAGCTGGGTAGATCTTAGGACCCTAGACCGCTCGGCCGTGGCGAATGCATGAAGACAATTGCAAGTAAAATAACTTTGGAAAAGTATAATGTCGATGTTTTTCACAGATTTCAACTTACCGAACTTTTGTCACTGAAATCTTCCGCCATTGTTTCAGCTGATTCAGTGAAAACAATATTTTTCAAGTCGATTTCGTCCACAAGAGTTTCTAGGACAATTTATTTAAAGTAAATGAAATGAAGTTTAGAGAAGGTTTCTATGTTTAGAGAAGGGTAAGAGAAATTGTTTGATAAGTAACTGGTGTTGGAAAAGTAACTTTTGGATTTGTAATAATGCACAAGTCCTCCAAGTTGAAAATTCGTATCAGGCAAATGGTGGTTAAATAATGGGCTATTTTTACATGTGTAAGGTACAATTGCCAAATATCGTCCCCGACCTAATATCTGTGAATCTGTGTAAATTATTGTACATACAATATATTCAAAAGCATGTTTCAATCGTAATGAAGCGGAGATGTCAACGGATTAATTTCAACTCAGCAAGTTTTCATAGTCGTAGTTATCAATACGTGTCATTGTTGTAGACGAGAGTCGAGATTTACCTAATATCGTCCCGGGGGCGATAATAGGACATGTTATTTTTATTGTTAGATTATTACACTCATTCTCATGAAAGCATTGTTGTACTGGTAATTTTTTGTTTTATTTTAGATGAATCGCCAAAAATCTTGGGACCAATGGTCAATGAAAGCAGCTATTGATTTTGAACAAAAAAAAAAAAAGGAAATGAGGTACAAACTAGCAGCAAAATCAATTAATTTGCCCGTTCAATCCTCAAAGATTATATCAATAAGTCAGAGAAAACTGTAGAACAGCACATCAGTAACAGTTTAGACAGAAAACCAATGCTAACACTGAAATTGGAGGATTCTTTAATTGAATGTTGTTTATAATTGGAAAAAAAAAAACTTTCTTTTAATGACCCTTGCAGTAAATTCCGTACAATGGCTTTCCAATTGGCTGTTCGTAACAACTTAAAACATCCTTTCTCACGAAAAAATGTGCTAGATCTTCGTAATAAAAGAGTTCGTAATAAATCTACTCCTGCCCTTGAAACTTCGTCTGAAAGCGACCGTGATAAACAACATGATGCTGACTGCCCATACTGTAAGGGTAAAAATACCAAAGACCAACGGGGGGAAAGTGAATAAGGTGCTCCCAAAGCTGCACTTGGGCATACGCGGATTGGAGCAACGTGACAGGAAATAATTATATCTTCACGTTTTGTTTAAATGATTAGTTCCTTGCTTCTTTCCATTGAAATGGAAAAAAATTGAAATATTAAGATTTTATGTTGTTTCAAAGATTGTGCTTCTATTTTTGTTGAGTTCATGTGAAGTTGTTTTTATAACGAAAATGTAATAAAGGGATATTTCTGATTAACAGTTATGATTTTTTTTATTCTCTATCCAAAAGTAAAAAAAACTAATTTATGTTTTTAAAACAACATAAAAAACAAAAGGGGGACGATATTTGGCGATTGTACTTTATTGTCCTCCAAAGACAATTAAGGATAAATCAAACTAAAATAAAATAAATAGTAAAAGGACAAAATATGACACCTCCACAAATCTAAACTAAAAAAAAAAAAATACAGTGACTACTCTCAACTGATGAAACAGCTGTTTTGGAATGTCACTTGTCAACACTGGTCTCACCTTTTTAATGTGTAAATTAAATAGTGGCTGATAGATGGGAAACTAGTCGAAATCGTATGTCTGTGAATCCAAGTGACTCGAATTCTAGAACTTACTGTCTGGAAAGTGTATCAAATAGTAAGAATACTGGAATTAATCTCATAAATTAGTTTGATTGGTAAAAACTGCTAATGGAATATTAAGACTAAATGGAAATAATCCGATTACGAAATTACAACATTAAATTGACAAGAATTATTAAAGAAAAAAACAAAACTAAGGAGACTGGGTTTTAAAAAAAATCAAAAGATGAAATCACAAAATGACAAAACTAAGCCATTTATTGTGTGTCAAGATTTGAAGAGAATCTTTTATTACTGATGTTGAAATAAAGCTTCTTTACAAACCAAATTTATTCTCAATAAATATTTTTCGATCTAAATATGACTTAAAATGAATTCAATTTGGGTTGGTTTGCATTTTACTGATTGTGCTTTTCAGACTTAAAATATATTCAGGCAGTGGCGTATATAGAATATATTTTCGGGGGGGGCCCAAGATTAGTGTAAGGTTAAGTTAAGTAATTTTAAGTAGACACCCCATGGAAACCTATCTGTTCAACCAAAAAAAAAACGTTGGGAGGACATACATTCATTATTTTTTTTTGGGGGGGGGGGG
>JAFIDM010006943.1:7354800-7365298 GCA_023159025.1 Thereuonema tuberculata | reverse complement strand
TAACCGTTTCAGGTTTCTACACCTTCTTCAGTCCGATCCTGCCCAACTATTTTTAGCGGACTTTAAGTAAAGCACTCCGAGTTGGGATATATCGTTGTTACTCTGAGAATGAGTTCGTTTACACTCAGGACAAATTTTAAAGGCGGCAAATGAGGGCTTTGGCATATCTCAATTCGTTTGATATTTTGTCACATGAAAGGTAGATGGCATGAGTGTACAGGCATGCTTCTATCTCAATATTCGTGGCTGGTTGAGATATGCCGTTATTATTCTGAGCGCCTCAATTGCTTTCGAAGGAGATTGAAGTTGTGAATTTGGGATATCCGAAAAGAATTCTTGGAATAAACATTGAATACTCAGATGAAAGAATATTATTATCACAGACGCCATACATTAGTGATTTACTAGTTAAATACAACATGACCTACTCTCGTAACCCAACGAAGACGCCATTGGACCTTATACTGACTTTAAGAAAATTAAAGATTCAAAGCCAGTTAATACTATGCAGTACCAGGAACTATTAGATGAACTGATGTTTCTAGCAAACTATTCGAGGCCAGATAACAACAGTGCAACTACTATCTTATCACAATTTAACAAAGACCCCACCACAGCTCATTATTCTTGTTTAAAAAAGATCTTAAGATATCTGAAGCATACACTGAATTATAAATTTTGCTTAAATTCAAGAAGTCACAAGGGACCTAGAGTTATAACCATGACAGATGCATCTTGGGACTCAACCCCCGGAAGCAAATCTACATCAGGTTACATTGTTATGATCGATGGAAATCTTATTTGGTGGAGATCTAAGAAACAGACTGAGATAGCGTTATCATCTTGTGAATCAGAGTGTCTTAGTGTGTTATCTGCTATGAAAGAAGTGATATGGCTCCGTGGATTACTAAGAGACTTAGATAAAGATTGGGACTTAAAATGCCCTGTTTTAGACAGTGCATCGGCTATCCAATCGATTAAAGATCGTTCCGTGGGTGATCGAAATAAACATTCTGTGAGAAAACTAAACTTTCTAAGAAACATTTACGAAAATAATAACCTATTATTGGGCAAACGAAAGGACGACTCTGACCTTGAACAACAACCATGATCTCTTAATCATTCCAGGACTAAATTTAAATCGAGAGAGAAGATTTAAAATGGCGACTCTCGGACGGAGAAACCGTTGAAGCCAAACAAAAAGGAAGTTATTGCTAACGTTACTTCTTATTTCGAAAAGGCCGTATGACATGCTTACTTATGGCACATCAGAGAAATTGTTTTCGATCGCAGTGCCGTTTTTTTAGACGAGACATGAGTCAACGAATCCCATCTTCGTCTTCGTGTTGTCGATCTCAGGGATGCAATGTCAAAAAACCAATTGGGAAAGGTAGGAGACTGATTTTGAACGATTGAAACGAACGAATGAATAAAAATAAATTTTTGAAATTATATTTGATGAGAAATCAGAATAGTTCAAAAAAATAAATATCGTCTTTTTTCCGTAAACTTCAAACTCCCTAAATGTTCACTTTCCCGCCATAAACACTGACATATACAATTGATTCAAATTCTACTATTGCGACATCTGGTGGCCACGGTCGTTCTTTGGTTTGGAGAACTTTAGTAATTGAACATTTACCCAGCAAAGAAATGTGTGCTGATATATTTAACAAAAACCTGTTAATAGTGAAGCGTTATTCACACATTTGAAAAAATTGAGATGTTTCAATGCATTGTAAAGAGAAAAAGCTAAGGGAGACTATGTTGGCAGATTGCCTAATTAATAGCTTTCTCTCTGTACAATACCATTGTTGCACGTTTTTACGCACATGATATCTCGTGCGTACTTTTGCGATTGTCTGTTTCTTTTTGATCTAATCGATGACTGACATATTTTTTCTGTTAATGTAAGTTCTTAGTTGTTAAATAAAATGTTTTCGCTATTAGATACGGTGGACTGTATTTGGTCATCCTGCAGGAGAATCCCTCGTACTTTAAATATCTACTAACGAATAGTAACAGTTAAAGATCATTAAAAGATAAGGAATAGATTTAACGTGCTGGAAATTTTTTTAAACAAACAGAATAAGAAAGAAGGGCAGCACATGAAATAGTAAATTGCCTTTCTGATTCAATTATCGGAAGGAATCGGGAACGGCCGTTTCGTTTTGCATGGGACTCATCAGCCCGATCCGTCTTCCCCGATAAAAGACCCAGAAAGGCACGATCTTAAGTGAAGGCTATCTTAGTGATGAAATGAAGGCCACACCTGGCTGTGACTCCCGAAACCAAAAATCATTTTATCGGGAAGGCGGATCGGGCTGATGAGTCCCCTGCAGGACGAAACGATCGTTCCCGATTCCTTCCGATAATTGAATCAGGAAGGCAATTTTCTTTTTCATGTACTGCCCTTATTCTTATTCTGTTTGATTATTAAGAAATATTTTAATTTTTATGTTTATGATAAAAGTATTCTGGCAACTTTTATGAAGGTTCTGAATGGACTTTTCACACAGGAATATTCAGTTATCAAGTAATCACAGTCATTTTATTTGACGGAACAAACTGATACGCTCGTATATCTCTATTCTCTGACCTTTCTTTATCAAATATGTGCACTATATGATTCGAGTTTCTTGTTTTTGCTTATTTTGTTTAGCCTACAACCAAAATTAAAACATTATCCATGGACCTTTAGGGCTTCAACTCTTAATAAACTTGAATCACAATTCTCCTTTTTTATGTCACACCAGCTATGATGTTTTTATAAATACTAATTTGTTGAAACTTTTTTTGGCTTTGAGAAAATAAGTTTTATTCTAACCATTATTATTAGTATTATTATTATTATTATTATACACATTTTGAAACACAGTCAAAAATTCGCTGACTGGAGCCTTTAGTATGATACAAGTTTCAGCCAGAAACCTAAGTATCCACCAGGTATCTGCGCAGTATGTATGATGTTCCAAGCAGCGCTGTTTTCTGAAGTTCTGATGTTGTTATTTCAGACAACTGCAATCGGTTCAAATAGTTCGTAAAATTTTTTGAGATTGTGCCAAGTGCACCAATGATGATGGGGATCACTGTCGTGTGTTTCATCCAAAGCCGTGTTGTTTCAATTGCCAAATCCCTGTATTTAGTAATTTTTTCCTGTTCTTTATCTAAAATTCTTGCATCTCCAGGGATTGCAGTATCAATTATAAAAATAGTTCTATTTGTTAACACTGTTATATCTGGCGTATTATGATCCAGGTGTTTATCAGTTTGTATTCTAAAATCCCACAAGATTTTGACGTCCTCATTTTCTAAAACTTTTTCAACTTGATGTTCCCATGAATTTTTAGATGCTGGCAAGTCATATTTTTTGCATAATGCCCAGTGTATTAATCTGGCGACCCTATCATGTCTGCTTTTATAGTCCGTTTGTGCGATTTTGCTGCATTCACAGATCAAATGCGAAACAGTTTCAAGTTTTTCTTGGCGTAGTCGGCAGTTTGGATTATCACTGGTTTTCTGGATTTTTGCTTTCATTTGTCTGTAATGCTTGCTCTTGTGCAGCAAAAATTAATCCTTCAGTTTCTTTCTTGATAGTACCCGACTTTAACCATTCCCAAGTTAGATCGTTGTCATTTTTGCCTTCAATATTTCTTAGATATTGTCCGTGCAAGGGCTTGTTTTTCCAACTATTTAATTTTATTTCAAACTGTCGTGCTTTATAAACTGTTTTGGTTTCTGTTGATTTTAAAATATTCTCACTGGCTACAGCTTTCCAAAGTTTCTCCTTACTTTTCCTAATGTAATCACTGAGACTTCGTTTTTCTTCTTCCACTACTTGGTGAACCTGTAGCAGTCCACGGCCACCAATCTTTCGCGGTAAATACAGTCTGTCAACGTCACTTCTTGGATGTAAAGCATGATGCATATTGAGCAATTTTCATGTCCTACGATCAATTTTTTGTAGGTCGTTTTGGTTCCAATCAATTATTCCAGCAGGATATCTGACTACAGGAATTGCCCATGTGTTAATGGCTTTAATTGTATTTCCACCATTCAGTTTTGATTTTAAAATCTTTCGAATTCTCTTAATGTATTCTTTCTGAGTGAGTTCTTTAATTCTAGTGTTCAGAATATTGTCAGCTTCTAATATACCAAGGTAATTGTAACTTTCATTATTTCTCAATGATTTCATTATGGGACCATTTTCCAGTTTTATTCCCTCTAATTATTCCCACGTTTCATTGACAAAATTGCACATTTTTCAAGGCCAAATTGCACTTGGATATCCCTGCTAAATTTATGGACAACGTTTAACAGTGACTCAAGTTCGGCAGGACTTTTCGTGTACAATTTCAAATCATCTATGTAAAGTAGATGGTTTATCTTTCTAGTATGTTTAGAAACTTGATAACCCAATTTTGTTTTGTTTAAAATCATAGAAAGAGGAAACAAGGCGATATTGAACAACAGTAGTGACAGTGAGTCTCCTTGGAAAATTCCTCTCATGATGTTTACTTCACCAATGTGTTCACCATTTACCATTAGCAAAGTCTTCCAATTTTTCATACTTTCCTTTAAAAACTTTTGTATGTTTTTGCTAATCCCATAAATTTCTAAACAGGTTGTAATCCAGCTGTGGGGCAATGAGTCGAATGCCTTTTTATAGTCTATCCAAGCCACGTTCAAGTTAGTTTTTCGCCGTCGTGAATTTTTGAGTACCATTTTGTCAATTAATAGCTGGTTTTTTGTGCCTCTTGACATTTTAGTTTCCTTTCTGTTCGACTGGATATAACAGATTTTCCGTAAGATGACCGTAAATTAATCTTGCAAGTATTCCTGTAAGCAATTTGAATGTTGTAGGAAGGCATGTAATTGGTCGATAATTGCTGGGTTCATTGCCCTTTTCTTTCATAATGAGAAATGTGCGGCCTGTTGTAAGCCAATCATCAGAGGTGACGTCTTGAAGATATTGGTTAAATTGTGATGCAAGGCGATGATGCATGCTTCCCAAATATTTTAACCAATATCCATGCAGCTCATCTGGTCCAGGTGCACTCCAGTTTTTCACTAGCTTTGTCTGATTTTTAATCATTTCCATTGTTATCATTACATTTTCCAGTTGTTTTCCCTTTGTTTCTTTACGAATGTCCTTGATCCACGTGGCATCTTTACCATGTTCAACAGGATTTTTCCAAATTCCTTTCCAAAACTTTATGGTATCTTCTTTATGTAGTGGTAAATTCACTTTTGCTGTGCTTGCTCCTAATGATTTATAAAATAACCGCTGGTTTGTTCGGAACTGGGTGTTTTCTTTAAATTGTTGTATGCATCCACTGTATCTTTCGATTTTCTTTGCAGTAGCTGTAACACGTTGTTTTAGTACTTCCATGATTTCAGTAATTGTTTTATTTTCAAGGTCGTATCTTCTGCAAAGTAAATATTTTGTCTTCTCATTTTTAAGTTTTCCATCTTTCATGAATTTTAAGTTATTAATATCTGCACGCATTTTGTTAATTTTCTGCTCTAATCTAATTTTCCACTTCGGAATGCCTGAAATTTTCTTTGTTGGCAGCTTATATCCCAGTTCTATTGTTATAATAGCAGCTGTGCTGTACATAAGTTGGTTCGTTTGATGTAAAGTCTCAGTTGGTAACAGATTAATAACTATGTTGGCATTCTGCAATAAACTTTTCACCTCTTTACTTCGTAATTTATGCAGTATAGGAAGTCTTTGTGGTTCTGCATTTTGGCTTATATGATCTAATATTTTCGCCTGCAATAATTTTTGTTGCTCAGTCAGCTCTGGGTTAATTGTTTCTTCTTCAGCTGAAACGTTTTCTTCTGTTGCTGTATCTTCCAATGCAAAATATTCTTCGGCATCTTCGCCTCTAATTTCGTTAATTTCTATTGATTGACCATTATTCTGTGGGGTTACTGGTGTAGACGATTTTTCTAGTTCTTGCAATTCCAATGCTGAGAATACCTTTTTTCGAATGATGAATTTTCGCTGATTCATAATTCTTTGCTCTGTTATGTCATTGTCTGGATTTTTTCTTTTCCAGATTTCCATCATTCTTTTCTGAAAACCACGCACTGTTGGATTTGCTTCGTAGTAACACTTCATTATCTCACGATTTTGAACCATTCTCCACTTTTTTCTTTTCTTGTGTTCCAGTAGCTTTGCAGCAGCTTGTCCTGGTTCCTCAACAGTCACTGCTGAGCCCTGTAGCCCACTTATTATTATTATTATTTTCAATGTCTGTCAATTTTTTGAATGTATCCCAGTATAGCTACGTTATAGTATCAGTATGAAGCAGTAGTAATTCTAGCGAATACTCATGCTAATATTAACTAATGTAACACATTTCATAATTATTTATGTTTGTTTTTTATTATAACTGATTTAAAATTTTGTAAACCGCTTATTTAACCATTAACCTGTGGCTTAATGGTTAAAGGAGCAGAGTGCTGCTGAAATATCCTGGGTTCAAATCGCATAATTTTTTCTAATAAATTAATATCCAAATCATTTTTGGTTTTTTCCTCATTAAATATTGTTTCTAATATGTTGTAATCTAAACACTATTATTAGTAGAATAAAAACTAAAAATCAGCACTGTGTATGCCCTATACTTAAGGTTGTAGGCTACCCTGGTACCACATTTTTTGGGAAACCAGTATAGATATCAAAAACATGCACTTGACGAGAAACCTCCGCGACAACGAAACAAATCTAATAACGTATCCACCATAATTGACGATGCTATAGTTTTGTCTCTAGGTCCAGCCGTGTAAAGGGGAACAAGATGTGAACAGTGGCAAAATTTCTAAAGTCCAGATTTTCGTTTTGGTTAGTCCGTTTTTAATTATTTTTGGTACAGTTGTAGATTGTGATGTTTTTAACTAATTTGCACAATTTCACTCAAAATTATGCAACAGGGCCCGAGATTTCAGCTGCCAAAATCTCGCAATTTAACATTTTTGGGAATACTCGGAAATCAGTTGAGATATCAAAAAAATGCACATGACGAAGACACTCCGTGACAACAAGACCAAGCGAATGACGACCATAATTCTATGTGCTATAATTTTGACTGTAGGTCCGGTCGACTATACAGGGTAACAAGAACAACAAGATGTTAACAGTGGCAAAATTTGTAAGATCCAGATTTTCGTTTTGGATAGTTCGATTTTAAGTATTTTTGATACATATGTAGATGATGATGTTTTGAACTAGTCTGTATAATTACATTCAAAAATATGCGACAGGGCCCGAGATATCAGCTGCCAAACTTTAATAATTTAACATGGCAAAAAGGCAATTGAATCATTACTGCCTCTAATGATAAATGATTTCATTCTCACATCACTTGCCCCCAAATGTATCGTCTATGCTGCTGATGGAATCTCTCTATTTGGTAATAAAAATGTGGAGAAATTCAAACACTAGGTCCAATGCTCACTTCTCTATCTGGACTAGCCTCAAATGACCTACTTTAAATGCAACCAAAACGGTTTACATGGTTTCTATCAAAAAAATAAAATACTTAACTACAACAACTTCTCTATAAATTGAAACAACTCCTTACCACAAGAAGTTCAATCTTCTTTAGATATTACTCTTTCGCACGATATGTCATGGAATCTGCATGCACAGCAAATCACTTATAAAGTCTCAAAATTCTGAGTATCATTAGGAAACTTTATTATGTTCTTTCTAGGCAAATACTTCTAAATCTATTATGATCACTAAGTCATCACTAAGTTATAATCCATATACTTATGGTGTAATCATTTGGGATACTATTTCGAAATTTCAATAAAAAATGATACTTTAATACTCAATAATCAATAATTAATTAATAATCAATAAAAAGTTCAAAAGATTCTTAGATAAAAAAAACCCTGTCTCTTCACTGGCAAAATATTGTATAAAGTAATTCTTTTCAATCATATCTACAAGCTTCAGTTGGTCTTTTTCGCCATCTACAAAAACATTGTGTTCTTCTATTATTGTAAATACCATACTAAACCCATTTCCTTCCTCTGTACCTTGGAATTAGCTTCGTTAATTTCTGTGAATTTGAATTAATTTTCAGTTTAGTTAATAGAATAATAAAAAGCATTCAAGCTCATTAGTTAACCTCACTAATAGTAAGAGATCATTGGTGTTCGTGGAGTCCTAGAATTAATTTGAATTAAGATCGTTAGTCCTACGAATTTTAGTAATTTTCAGTTTTATTCTAAATTTAACAAAAGGTCTCCATCATCCTAAGTTTAGCTCAACAATAGTAACTGAGCTTATTCCTACATTTTGAGATAAGCTCGTGAGTTCTTTCAAATTCTTTGTAACTTACAGTTTTATTCATACTGTCACTAAAGCCTCCAAATTCCTTATTTTAGTTCATTAATAGTGACTAATATTATTGGAACATTTTAAATTAAGTTTATTAGATTTTTTCGGATTTTTAGTAATTTTTAATTTTCTTTATTTTGTAACTCAAAGTTACAAATTACTTACTTTAGTTTAGCCTAGGAAGTAAATGAGGCTTTTGGTACATTTTGAATTGGGTTCATTAATTCTTACCAATTCTTAATAACATTCAGGTTTTGTTCATAGTGTCACTAAGGTCTCCAAATTCCTGACTTCAGCTAATTAATAGTAAATGAGGCTGTTGCTACATTTGGAAATAGGTTCGTTAATTCTTACCAATTAGTAATACAGTAAAACCTCTTTAAGTCGTCACCCGGATAAGTCGTCACTCCGTTTAAGTCGTCGTTTTCCTTTGGTCCCGACAAGGTCTCATAGACAATAATGTAAAATAACCCTCTTTTACTCGTCACCAAATTTAATTCTACTCCGGATAACTCGTCACCCTCAAAAATGGCGAAAAGCATCTTTATTCTGAATTTTGCCTGCTATCTTTTCAGGCCCACCCCTTCACTCTAAGAAAGCCTAGCCTTTACGGGGATTTTCACGTGGGAAATTCACTTGGGAAATTACTCTTGTCAAGTGTAACCGTTTTTCTTGACCGCTACTGAGTGTGATTTCATTTCCTAGCGAAAAAGCTCCGCTATAAGGACTATTTTTTATCTTGCAATTTCGTGTTTGATTACATTTGTAACATGTCAGGGAAATGAAAACTTACCTCGTTATCTTTTAAAGAAAAAAAAAAGACTTAATTGCACTTTTTGAAAAATCAAATGTTTCGAAAACAGCTTTTGCCAAAGAACATCACATTCCCAGGACTACATTAAACGATATTCTTTCATCGAAACAAGTAATCGAAGAAGCTGACTGCAAAGACAAAAAAAAGAGAATGAGGAAATCGAAGTTTGACGAGATCGAGGAGATTTGAGTTCGATGGCTAAAACATGCCAGATCGCAAAATGTGCCGATTTCTACCGTGATTACCAAAGAAAAAGCCATTGAAATTGCTAAGGAGTTGAACATGGAAGATTTCGGCGGCAGCAATGGTTGGCTGGAACGTTTCAAAGACAGACATTGCCTTTCTTTTAAAACGATTTGCGGAGAAGCTGCAGCTGTTGATGGTGATGCTATAGAAGACTGGAAGAACAGTGTTCTCAAGGACATTTTATCTAAGTTTGATGCATCAAATATTTTTAATCTGGATGAAACAGGCTTATTTTACCGTCTTTTGCCTGATAAAACTGTCATTTAAGGGTGATGGTGCATTTCTGGAAAAGCAAGCAAACAGCGCCTGATACTTCTGCTTGGAGCTAAAATGAGTGGAAATGAGAAACTTAAACCACTTGTGATAGGCAAAAGCAAAAAGCCACGCTGCTTTAAAAACGTTAGATCCCTGCCAGTTGAATATGAAGCAAATTCAAATGCATGGATGACTACAAAGATTGGGGAACGACATATTCGTAAACTGGATTTTCAGTTTTCGCGTCAGAAAAGAAATGTTGCCATCATTGTCGATAACTTTACCGCCCACAATTATTTATTTCCAGTAATCAGCACCTTCATCAATCAACACTGTTGGATTATTTTTAAGCCAGTAAAAGGAAAATAAAATGTGGTAAGTATAAAGTGTTTTTTTTTTATTTTATTTTCCACTCATTCATTTGCATGTATTGATTTCTGAAAATCTTGTTTTTCTCACCGAATCCTACAGCAATTCATAAAAATATTGTAGTTCAGTGGGGTTTTTTTTTTTTTTTTTTTTCCAAAAATGCCCACTCCGCTTAAGTCGTCAAAAATGTTTGGTCCCTTGAGTGACGACTTAACGAGGTTTTACTGTATTCATATTTATTCATAGTGTCACTAAGGTCTCCAAATTCCTGCTTCATCTCGTTAAAAAGTAAATGAGACTGTTGCTACATTTGGAATTAGGTTCTTAATTCTTACCAATTCTTAATAACATTCAGGTTTATTCGTAGTGTCACTAAGGTCTCCAAATTGCTGCTTCATCTCGTTAAAAAGTAAATGTGGCTGTTGCTACATTTGGAATTAGGTTCGTTAATTCTT
>JAFIDM010006943.1:7336256-7349736 GCA_023159025.1 Thereuonema tuberculata | reverse complement strand
TAATCATCACTTTTATATTTTCCAATATCTTTGTAGTCATCAAATTTCCCATAGTCCATCTTATAGTCGTCAAGTTTTCCGTAGTCTTTCCCATAGTCTTTTTTGTAGCTGTCAAATTTCCCATAGTCCATTTTATAGTCGTCAAGTTTTCCATAGTCTGATCCATAATCTTTTTTGTAGCTATCAAATTTTCCATAATCCATTTTGTAGTCGTCAAGTTTCCCATAGTCTTTTCCATAGTCTGACCCATAGCCTTTTCCAAAGTCATCAAATTTTCCATAGTCTTTTCCGTAGCTTTTTCCAGAATCAGATCCATAACCTTTTCCTTTTTTATAGCCATCTTTGCCATAACCTTTTCCTGAATCTTTATAGTCATATTTTGTATAACTATATTCTTTACCACAGCTTTCTTTTTTATAACTACCACCGTAACCCATATCTTTTTTATAATCATCTTTATAGTAATCATCATCTTTCTTGTAATCATCTTTGTAGTCATCTTTATAGTCGTCTTTATAACCATCATATCCCATATCCTTTTTGTAGCCTCCACTTTTATAACCTCCACCACCTTTGTATTTATCATCCTTATATCCTTCTTTTTCGTAATCATCTTCGTCTATGGTTCCAGTGTAGCCTTTTCCATACTTGAATTTTTTTTCATCTTCATCGTCATACTCTGCATGTCCGACATATTGTTCCTTTTTTGTACAGTCCTTACTGTAAGACTTTGAATAACGCGCTTCCATAGAAGTAGCATCTTCTTCTTCTATTGGAAATAATGGAACAGGGAAACTACTACTTTTTTCCAACAGCAGTATGACTGTAAAGATGATGAAGACCTTAAAAGAGAAAAGAAAATAGTAAATGAAAGATAACCGAATAAAAATACAATTAAACTTGCACATTTCATTCATGCCTTCGGTTATTGTCAGACAGGAATATTGGGCAGTTGTTTCGTCCTTATTAGGATTCATCAGCCAGATTTACCATATTGACGATCAACTCGAAGGCTTGAAAGGATCTTGTTTCCGCTCCCGCAAGTGGAATCCATACAAACAACAATAAGAAAATCACTGTAACTAATGACAGTATAGTACTAGTTATTAGTAGTGTACTAGTTACAGTGGTTTTCTTATTGTTGTTTGTGTGCGATACCACATCCGGGAGCGGAAACGTTCCAATAGCCTTTCACGCCTTCGCGTTGATTGTAAATATGTTAAATCTGACTGATGAGTCCTAATAAGGACGAAACAGCTGTCCCGGATTCCCGTTTGACGATAACTGAAGGCGTGAATGAAATGTGGTTTTTCTTTATCCCCTTTTTTATTTTTTTTCCACGCTAAATTCCCCTATACAGTTATTGAACAAATCAATGTTCAATTTCAAAACTTTACTAAATGTCATAGGAAGGAGGCTGTTGAACGAGAATTACGAATGTAAGTGAAACATGAATTCGAACAAAAAAAAAGCAAGAATTTTAATTACAAATAAAAGCTGTTGTAAATTACATAGTAGTCTCGTTGTCAAGGCTAGAATATTTGATTCTCATTCTATAGAAATTCAAATTCTTTCGAATTGATTATTAAAAAAGAATATAACAAAAAAAATTTAAAAAGGATAATTATACAATATTGTGTAAGTTACTCACTATTCATTTTTTAATTAAGATTATAATATATTAATTTATTCTGTTCGATAATGAGGGAGTTTCTAGGAAAATTCCCTCCAAGATAGTAGATAGTTCATAGCGGCAGAATGGTAAAGTAACCATTGAGGATCAGAAGATAGTTAAGTGGCCATTAAGTGCGAGAAAGAAGCTTATTTCCGGTTTCAAAATTATTTAGGAGAAAAATAAAATATTGCACCTGATTCAATCTGTTTCATTCGTATTTTTCACGAGAAAACACGAAGTTAAAAATATAAAAAAATAAACAAAAAGCATAGGAGCAAAAATACTGATTTAAAGTACTTTGACAGATTAATGGATTATTATTTGTTTTCAAAATATTTTGATGATCAACATAAAAAAATAATAAAATTCACGCTTATTTCATTGCAAAAAAAAAAAAAAGAAATGTTAAATTACTGTTATTTTGTTCAGCCTTTTTTTTTTTTACAAATATGAGAACATCGAACTTGACCTCGAAATTACTTTGAGGACAAAAACTACAAAAAAGGCAAAATAATTATCGTATTTTGCGTTCTTTTCTGTTGAGTTATGATGTAGCAAATATTACACACAATAATCGATAATTTAACTCTACTTTTTAATGGATGTCATTATTTTTCTTTATTGAATTCAGAATGAGATAATCATAGAAACTTTACAAAAAAAAATAACAAATAATGACAATTGCATTTATAATGTTTGTTTACTATGTTTCTGGTATTATAAAGGAGATATTTATGGCGCTCAATTTTCATGGTAATCCGATTTAGTCTTAATTAGTTTTGAGTGGAAAAATCAACCCACCCACGTTCGTCCTTAAAGAAAAGATGATTTTTCGCATCAGCCAACAAACAGTTTTAATATGGTTTAGTTTCATTTCAACGCTGTCCGAGATTTATTGACGCTAATATTAAAATTCCGTTTGAAAACAAGTCTATTGTTTGTGACAATTTATAAAGATCTTAAGTCTTATCTTTCTATACTTTTGCTATTACTTTCTCACGTTAAACATTTTAGTTTATTTTGCAGCAGCATTTAAACTGTAAATTAAAATTTACAAAAAAAATGTTTAGATACTCGGTGATATGTCCTAGTAATCTTGATTGGGAGGAAGGGATACCTGGATGTGAAATATTGACGTCATCCAACCAAAAAAAAAAAGGAGCAGATGTTTCTTTAACTAAAAAAAAAAAAAAAAAAAACCACATAATTTCCGTGCATTTCTTTACTTCATTTTATGTTTTTAATTTTTCCATAGTCAATGGTGGTGATGGTTGGAGGGTTGGGAGGATAATACGCACATCAAATATTTAATGATATTATAATTTCAGTATTAGTAGCATCCAAACACTTATAATTAAACTTAATTCCAATTATTAATGACTTAAATCTTTTTTTTTTTTCTGTATATCTGCATTAGCCTGATTTTCATTCTTCATCTTTTTTTCTGAATGTTTTATTTCTATTTCAGTCAAATGTTAAATTTCCATGAATAAAATAATCCTTCTTCTGTCAGATGCTGAATGATTTGATTGAATCTTCCCTTTCTTTCTTGTTTTTTCTTATTACTGTATAAGTCTGTGGGATTCCCTATTTACATCTGGATATGTTTGGTCTAACGCCCTCGAAAATAAATATTCGAACGAAATTTTAAGTTGAAATACTTAGATCCGCCCTTCTGTAATCAAAGTAATGCAAAACTATTTCTCCTACAAACTGAATTTTACGTAGAAATAGTTAGGATGGGTTAGGATCTTGTAGGGAATGATCCTATTAATATCGGACCTATAGAGAAAACTTTACGGTTCAAAGAAATAGCTAAATACCTAGACGTACAATTCCAAAACCATGATCTATGAAAAACCTTACTTTTCTTCTCTGTAATACATTATTCTCTTCTCAATTCAAAATAAATTTATTTTTTATTTTCGATAGCCTCCAAGCTAATGATTCTTGTTTGTTCTTACCCATTGGATTACTATTTTTTTTGTCATTGGAGAATTGTTTTTCTTTCCAATCTCCTCAAGAAAGATTGAAAAAAAAAATTGAGGTCTTACCTTGAGGATATTGGAAATTTGTTATATATATTAAAAAAATGATTATCTGTTTATTGCGTCAACTTTGTCCAATCACAGCAATCAGCACAAATTATATTTTCTTTTTCTTAGGATTATATCAACGAAATAAAATAAAACTGTATTTTCTCATGTTTTGCTTTCCGAGATGATTGAAAATTTTTAATTGCGAGAAAGAAGGAAAATGATCGGTCAAGTATCAATATTAAATTTTAATTTTTGTGTCAGAAAGTTTGAATATGTCTTTTGTTTGTTTGTTTGTAAAAAAATATTATATTTATATTATAGTTCAGTTATTTTTATTTATTGCAAAAATATAGCCATCTAGAGGCTACATTGTGATTAACTGCAGATTAAGATTAAAAGATCTGTATTGCCTGTTAAGCAGGTATAGTAGCTTATGGATTCGCAAATCTCTTAAGTAGTGTGCAATCGAAATTTAGAAACACAAAACCCTTTTTGTAGGAAGGCGATTTTCATTGAGTTCAATGTGTTTTTCTTTTAATCTGATCGAAGGAACGTGAAAATCTGTACAATTTTTAAAAAGAGTAGTTGCCAGCTAGAAATGTTTGGTTATGTAAAATCGTGACGTAGATTAAAAACAGTCTCCAAAAACCGACTTCTCCAAAAAAAAAAAAAAAAAAAAAAAAAAAAAATCGTAATTCCAAATGTACGGGTCATGAACTTTTCCCAAAGAATACGACTGGAAATTGAAATAATTTATTTAGTAAAGAAATCTATATTATTAAAAGAAAAGTTGATTTTTTTTTTCTGACTCCTAAACCATAACACACAGAAATACAAATAAGGTGACAAATGTTAGATATAATATTGACCCACATGTTAGTTGTTATCTACGTTGGTCAATAGGAAGTCAGGTTACTTACAATCAAACATGAAGTCTCCAAGTCGCGCTCGCGGGTTGTTAGAAAGCGGTCACGATCACGGGTGGTGAGATAATTAGCTCAGAATTCAAGATCACGTGATCGCAGGCTTTCTAGTAATTACATTAGAAAATAATGAAATGCAGGCAATGTTCCCAAGACTTCCATATGTATTCTTTTTAGATTGCAGAATTATAAATCATTTTATTTATTGATAGATATATTGTAGTAATAATAATAATTAATAAGTAATAAATTGTTGTATTAATAATATTTTTAATAATAAAGGTTTCACAATCAATTATTCATTCAAATGGAAAATAAAATAAAACGGAAGGTTTCTTAACGGGATTATATCTTGTAATCCAACATTTATTGGTGAGGTTCCTATAAGCTATCAAAAACGCAATGAACCCTGTTTTAAGTGTTATTCTATTGATTCTTTTGTTGTGTGGTTTTTAATGTGGGCCATGATTATCAGATTAGCTCCTGCAAAACAGCCAAGCGTGAGTTCCTGCTCGTGTTTTTTTCCTTCGCTGCAATCACAAGATCATTGGAATGAATCCATCCGTTGCTTTGTTTAATCCTACGACAAAAACTAAACCACAATAACAACAACAAATGTGAACGATTATTATTCGAACATCGGAATGGTCTTAACTATTTCTTTGTCGTTGAGTAACGAATGTCATTAACGAATGGAGGTCACGGAAACTATCAAGGAGCATTAACACTGATATTAAAAGTTCAGTTTCTCTGTTAATCTCGCCACCCTTCCGCCCACTCGGAAAGGAGAATGTGAAAAGGATAAAAACGCTTGAGTGATTTGATAAAACGAAATTCGTTTACAGCACATGGAATCTCCACTAATACTTTGAACCATAAACGCTGATAAACAATCGTCCATAACAGAATTAGCCACTGTAGCAAATCAGCGTTTAAATTGGCTTCAGGTCTTTGACATTTATGGTTTTTTGAGATTTCTTGTTACGAATCTACAGCAAGTTATTTAGATATTCCAAAGGAAAAAAGAAAAGCTGAACTGGAAAGATATGCAAATTTTCGGTTGGATTGTTTTCAGACTATGAAAAAGCGCCAATTTTCATCACATCATTTAATGTATCTAAAATATTTCCTTGAATTTAAGTTATTTTCGTTTTTTCTTTGTTTTTTTTCTTGTTTGTTACTTTAAATGTGAAATACCCTAAATTAGCTTCTTCAATTATTAAATTGGTCTAAAAAGGAAAAAAAGGAGGGGGGGGGGGAGGGCGTATTGTCATTTCCGAATAACTTTAGATTTCGAATTTTAGCATTGTTACAGTTTGTAACTGTGTTTTTTATCTTTTGTAGAAATAGTAAATAAAATTAGGTAATTTTTGTTAAAAAAAATGAATTTCTTGTAAATGGGATATCAAAAATTACAGGAATTTGGATAAATTGGATATTAAAATTAAATTCTAAAATAAAAAAATTAATTCTAAGTAGTAATATATACACTTGAGGGCTACTAAAAAACAAGGGTCTAGGACACTTTTGACATTGAAACGTCCGTTTTGTCCTTAAAAACAAGGGTCTAGGACACTTTTGACCTTGAAACGTCCGTTTTGTCCTTAAAAACAAGGATCTAGGACAGTTTTGGCCTTGAAACGTCCGTTTTGTCTTTGAGGAGGACGATCTATAAGGAGCGGAAGAGTTTGGGAAAAGTTTTAGTACGCTTCGGGAATTATTGTTTGTATTAAAAACAGAGATAGACATTGTTTTTTGAGAGTGATTTTTCGTATCCGTTGAGCAGAATGTTTTGTTCGCAACGTCGAGTGATAGATTTCATGAACAAACCAAATTGTTTGGTGTCTATAGATAGAGATTTTTTGAGATCTTATTTAGGAATGATCTTATAGTTTAAGTGGTTAAAACGCAGATATATTGAATCAGCTGGAGAGTTGATTCAATAGATCTGAGATTCCAGGGTTCGAAACCGGGATAAGATTATTCTTTTTTTTTTCTTATTTTGTTTTTGTTTGTCCTATTATTCAATTTTATTTTATTTTTTAAAAGGAAAATAAAACCGAGATTAAAACGACAAAAAAATTTTTTTATTTGAAATTCCAGGGTTCGAAACCAGGATTCTTATTTTTGTTCTCTATAAGCTTATTATTTAATTTTTAAAAGAAGGAAAACAGAGACAGAATTTTTTGAAAACAATACAAATTATATTTTATTTTACGAATATACAGAAAATGGTTACATGATATTTCAATTACGATTTAGATAAGAGAGAGGTGCAGCATTGACGACAACGATGTTCAGAGGATACTCGTTCTGGATGATGTTTGGAGATAGGAAACAATCGTTTGTGCACTAGCTCCTTGACCAGAGCATCGTTGAATGTTTTGTCCGATGTAAAATGTGACACTAAATTGTTCATGGATTGTCCAAGACATCGGGCCATGGCATAAAGAAGACAGTATTCCCCGCAAACTGTTGAGAACGGTCCTTGTAACGTAACGGTGTTGGACCGAATGAATCTTGAATTCTGCCGAAGAAATCGTCGCACATAAGGGTTGCACGGGGGTAGTCCGTAGGAATCGAAGTATTCTCCTAGGCGATGCTCGAAGTCGAAGAAAATACAAATCCAATGACTGCCAGGTTCTGTATGTTTATCCAAGTTGACGACGAACAGTTGTTTAGTGGCACGTTGGGGTAGTTTATTGCAGGGGAAAACACCACCAAAATATTTCTGCGTTTTGGGATGGGAAGAGAGACGTTGGAAAATTTCGAGTGTGTTCATGATTAGTCGAGGAGAATGTTGCGAGCTGCATCAATTTCGAGAATTTTTTGAAATTCTGCATATACAATCACATTCACTGTTTTGGGGAGCGCCTTTTGAAACGTTAGGTTGATTCGCACTGTGCCTTGATGAATGAGTTGCAGATGGTCCTCATTGGCCAGATTGTCCGGGCTAAGATCAAATGCAAATAAAGTATTCCCTTGGGCGTAATGTTTATAACTGAGTGAGAAGTCTTCGTTGGAGAGAAACTTATTGGTAATGGTATGAAGTGAGAGGTAACTGCGAACGTAAGTGTTTTTCTCGAAGTCAGGCTTCAGAGGGTGATGGGGGACATTCTTTCCGTCGATGGAAATATTAATGTTGTTGATATGAAAATGATGAAAGTTGAAAGGATTTTCTTTGAATGATCCATTGAACGATGTATTATCAACGAGTCCGACAATGACTCTCTTCGGAATTTGTCCGATGAAGGCGTTGTCAATGGAACCCTGTAAGTTGCCCTGGGGTAGAGAAAAGACTTTGCATTCTACACGATTAAGGGGATATTTGGCTGTGGTGTCGAGTAAAGTTTTCGAATGAGAAATGAGAACACTGGGTGAAATTTTAAGTTTTCTAACGAACATAGAGGCATGTTCGATATGGATTTTGTAGGAAGGAGCATCTTCGGGAGAGAGTAGACAGAACGAATTTTTGTTTCGAATCATTCGAATGCGAAGATCTACATTATTGAGTAAGGCGAGTTTCTGCTGGAATAAATCGCAATGGAGACGTCCCAATAGATCGACTGTTTTACCTTCTTTGAAGAGTTCGTATCGCTTTTTCAGTCCCTCGTTTGTGCTGGTGGCAGGATCAAGTTCATTAAAGGTACCTGGACTGTCCTGGTACCAACCCGAAGCAGTTAGTTGCGAATCTTTTACATCTTGACCAAAATTCAAAAAAGTTTCAAAGTAAGCTCTATAACTGTAGCAATTATCGGAGTTCGAAACGAGTTTATCATTTAGATAGACATCAATTTGACTGAAAAGGGAATGAAGAATGAGGTTGGCAACACTTACTTTGTCAGCAGCTGCAATCGCTTCATTGTTGGCTCCTTTGACAATTCGAATTTGTAGGTGAAGAAGAGTTTGCGAAAGATCCAAGTATTCCTCAGTTGCACCATTCACTAGAAATTCGATCGGAGCGCTGTCACTCAGCGATGAGATGGGATAGAATTCGCTATCTAAAGTATTATCGATAGAAATTGTTGTGGGTGGTACAGCAAAGAGGTCTAATTGATTGTGAAAACATTCGCAGCTCTTTGGATGGGGAAATTGTCCGGAGGATGCCATTACGCTAGCGACTGAAAAATGTCTCCTTCTGGCTTTTGATGACGATGATATCTGCGCATCTTATGTTTCCTAGAGGGAGTTACTGCATTTCCACCACTGCGTTTCCGTTTCCTTTTTCCGGTTCCTCGTTGAAACGCTGCAGACGAAAGAATGTCATCGACAGTTTCACGAAATCTCGTTTTTGCGGCTTCTTTAAAGGGCGTTCCCTGTTCGATATCGTCTAAAAGTCGAGTTCCACCACGCAAGGCCGATCGTCCTGCAGTGATGGCTATTTGTTTGAGGAATGGTTGAACCCATCGTGACAAGGAAGAGAACAGGCCTCCTAACCCGTGGCCACGTTGATATCGACGTCCGATAAACACTGGTATTTCGCCACGACCTGCTTGGTTTGCATAATATTGATCGCATTTTAAAGGGTCGCAGTAATAGGGAGTGGGGAGACGACGGACCATGGTTTTTTTTTTAGCGAATAGAACGAAAATGCAATTGCACTATCACTCGTCCTCTCTCAAAGGGGATTGCAAGTCCTGCATCATCGCGCAGATGAATAGAAATAGTTTCGAAAGAATGACGTAGTAGAGGTCGATAATAGAGATTGGTGTAGGATTCTGTGATGAGATCTCCGTCATTGCCTCGAACTTGGACCATGCGTAGTAGTGGAGCCATTGTGTCCCCGACAACGCTGCTTTCCACAATATCCGAATAAATATAGATACTATAAAATCCTCCGTACAGATCGAGGACTGAGAGTGCTTCTTTGGTTTGGTAGAATTCTTGTTCTCCTCCAAAACCTAAGATACCCGAAAGATGTTTCGAGAGGCGCAAATGATAGTTTCCCGATATGTGTACAGTGACTTTGCGAGAAAGAGAATTGTAAGAAATGCGAATTCCTGTTTCCTCATTGTAACGATGTTCGATAACATCGTTAACAATTTTAGTAAACTGCTCCGGATCCGAATAATGACCGGGTGCAATACTTAAAACACTAGTCTCGGGAGGGTTGACGGGATCGATGTTGACTTTAAGATAAAAAGAGTGAATCGAACTCGTATCGATGTTCGTCGATTTAGGAGGCTGTATACCTCCAACAGTCTCTCGAATAGTGACGAGTCTAAGAGAGGGATCTAATAAGTCTCGTTGGGATTCTAGTACACTGATGTCAAATCCTAAAATTTCAGCCAATGATTCTGGCAAAGTGACTTCCGAATTTCGAGGGATGGAGAGGAGGGTAGTTTGGGTAGCATCATTGTAGATGAATGTAACGTATTGCGAGAGTTGTTGAAATGTATGATTGGCAATCACTCGTTGAAAAGTATTAATCATGCCTTGCGTGCTCCTATAGTTTCGTCTAAGAGGTAACTGGACTAAAACGGAGGGATTTTTGGTGATCGTAAAATTTCCTCCGAGCTCCGAAACATTGTGCCATGTATGAGGATACTGAATTTCAGTGATTGCACATTCGTAACTATCATTCAGTTCTATTCGTTTTGGAAGTTTTGTAGTGAAAGAGGTAAGTGTATTGTCTGGGAAATAAAGAGCGCTGGAGTTACTCGGTAAAGTAATGTAAAAGTTATCCATACCTTGTGAGAGGTTGAAGAGTCTTTGCATCAATCCAGCTATCAAATTCGGGGCTGTAGCCGAGCCATCGAACTAAGTATTGCTTCGTAGATCCCCGACCTCGTTCGTCTAGAATTTTCTCCACGGGGTAATGAGAGTGATATGGTTTGAGAACTGCCTGTAATTCTAACGGATAGAAGGTTCCTTCAATGATTTCTCCCTTATCATCACGTAGAATATAAACGGGAGGATTTCTTTTCACAACTCGATCGATTGTAAAAACCTCTTTTGACCAGTGGCCTGTATATCCTTTAGCAAAAGCTCTGCGTACACTGCTAACACGTACTCTGTCACCAGCTCGGAGGATCGATGAGGAAGAGGCGACGACGGCGGCGGGAGAATGATAGAGGTTTTTCCAAACTTGTGATTGGTTAGCCACGCTGACATCGTTGGGAGTCATTTTAATGCTGCGATGATACGTGTTGTTATACGCCTCTACTAGATCCTCTAAAACATCGATGTATCGATAACTTCCACTGTAATAAAAATATCTAAACATCGACGATTTTAAGGAGCGGTGAAAACGTTCCACAATGGCAGCTTTAGTTTCGGAATGAGTTGTGAAAAAATGAATGTCATATTCTTTTAAAAGATTCTGAAATTTACGGTTTAGAAATTCCTTACCTTTGTCTGTCTGTAGAAAATCTGGTATTCCCATTCTGCCTGATTCGAGAAGTGATCTAAAACCTTCTGTAACATGATTTGAACTTTTTGATTTTAAAGGAATGACGAAAGACTTTTTAGAAAATACATCGATAACTGTCAGTAGGAATTTATATCCGTCATTGTAACGACTGAGCGATGTGAGATCGACCAGATCACTCTGCCATTGCTGATGAGGACCTTCTACCATAATTCTATTTCTCGGGTAACGATATCGAACGGGACGAAAGAGAGTATACGTATCGACGGATTTCAGCCAATCTTTTACTTGTCCGATAGTGATATCGGGACGAATTTGTTTTGCAGCTCTGTATAATTTGACAATCCCTCCGAAAGAACCGTGTTGTTTCGGATCAAAGTAGATTTCACGAAGAAAAGTGTCAATATTATTTGAAATCTTCGTACGTTTTCCAAAGCTGTAAGACTTCTTCGAATGGGGGGGAGACATCGGCGGCCGATGCTGTTTTCGCTTTTTTCTTGCGACGATGGGACGGCTCGACTTCGATATCGACAACTCCTCGAGGTCCCGATACGTCTAAACCTCTTAGTTTTGTACTGAGACGTGCCGATTTCATTTGGCGCATTATATCCTTCCACTCTTTCGCATTGCCGAAATAATCTTTTGGGACATTTAGATCGATTAGAATTTTTCTGAATTCTGGCCAACCTCTCGGTTTGGGATTGTCAAAACGTGCTGGTCGTGAAATATAGTTGATTAACTCCGCGATGTTAGTACCCGGAATTCTCCTGTTCTGAACAATTAGTTCACCACTCGATGGATGCAACTTCAGTTCACGGTGAGATTTCAACTGTTCGAATAATGCCTGTCCTTGGTTACGATAGTTTTTGGGGAGAATCATACGCAGTATACGGTCCCAGGATGGAGCGACTTCTTCCACTACATCTTCTTCTTCTTCATCCGTCGTCGTCATTGTCGTCTTACGGTCCGTTGCGCCCCCCGGGGGCGCGTCTGCGGCGGCGGCGGCGGGATGGACAATCTTCTGATTTTCCGTCGGAGGAGGATGATGGAGTTGTCGAAAGAATAGTCTATATTTCTGTTGTAAATCACCGATAAACTTCGATTTTACATCGTCCGGAAGGTTAGGATTAGTCAGTAATAGATCCAATTCGGACTGCAATGATTGTAGTTTTTGAAATAGGGGTTGATGTATATGAAATGTTTCAGACGGTGCCAATCTCTGTTGAACCATTTCCTCGGGTAAGACGATTAATTTTTTGAGTGTGTCCATTATCCACGTCCCAAGACTGAACCTAGTAAGCCTCCCAGGGCTGGAATTAAGAAAGGAAGGAATGCGCCACCCGTCTGCACCAGTAGTCGTCTATGGCTCTGCACACTCTGTTTCGGTTGTACTAGGGCTCTCAATGTCTTCTTGTATCGTTGGAGTTTACGTTTCTGACTGGGAGTGATCGAAACAGTTCCATTCAAAACGTTCTTGATGACTTCGCAAAGACAGCGTATGAAATCGTCCGATCCGTAACGGAGAACTCCTTTGAGTTGTGGAGGATTTAAGGATGGAAATGCTTGGAGTAACTGCCTGTATTTCATAAGACGGCGAGGCGTTCCTCTCCTCATGATGCTCTGATGACGAATGAGATGCTTCATCCTTCGGAATTATGGATCGAATAGATTGTGAGAGGGGTGTCGGGAAAAATTCCCGTACGAATGCGAAACGTATCTCGTGTTTCAGGTTTTAGATCGATGAATAAATATCCATACGGTTTACTCGTAGCGTCTTTGTAGGCTTCGAGGAAAAGTTTTTCGTTTTCGGGAAACACTTGTCTCGCGAAGTAAAGAATCTGTTTCCGGTCACGAATATTCCTAAATAAAATGAAGTAATGGGTATTTAACGATATTGTTCTATGCACTTTGTCCTGATAGAAAAGATTCTGCACTAAATAGATAACGCTGATGTTTTTATGATGACTGTATTTCGTGAATAATTGTTCAACAACTTCCTGGAATTTTGAAGATCCCATGAGATCGTCCAAAATCAGTAGCTTCCGTTGAAGGGTGTTTAGAGTCTGTAGTTTCGGGATTCCTTCGAAGAAGTGTACGAAACTCGAATATTCCGACATCCATGATTGATAAACACCGTAGTACCAAACAATTTTCTCGGGTGGTGGTTCAATTAAAATATCTCTGTAATACAAAAGTTTCTTGACCAGTTCGGTTTTACCGCAAGAGGTAGCTCCACCTATCAAACAAGTAAACGGATGTTTTAAACTGAACGTGTTCTTTTCCACAACTTCCATCGTTCTGTCTGCCTCCCAGACACATCGCATGATCTTTTAAAAAAATTCCTTTCTTATGAGTTAAGCATTTACAAATAAATAAGACTGGAGAGAGTAATTGATCAAACATTTTTTATTTAAACTTTGGATGAGGAAAAAAAAAGATATTACAAAATAATAAAACATATACGATCTTTAAA
>JAFIDM010006943.1:7290634-7302105 GCA_023159025.1 Thereuonema tuberculata | reverse complement strand
ACACTGAGCTGCAGATACTGGGTAAATTCAGCTGATGATGGCTAATAAGCCTGAAACAATCTGTCTTGAAATTCCCGGTATCCAAAAGCAGCTCAGTGATTTTTATTCATGTGCGTTTCCAATCCTTTTTATTCCTACACGTTTTTCCTATAAGTTCAGAGTCACACAGAAAAAACTTCATTCCTTGAAATATTTAGGAATCCGATTCTCGTCTGAATTCTCTTAGCCTAAATACCTAAAAATTCATTATATATTCTGACGGTTACAAAAAAAAACCGAAAAAAAAACAACAATTTAATGAATTTCAATTGAACAATTAAATAATATTGTTCACTCATTGATTCGATTAAAATTGATCATAATTAGGTCATTTCATGTAAGAATTTGCGGATTTAACTAATTTTCTGCAAGTAGAAAATCTGAAAGTAGTTTGTCTTTGGTGGGTTTTTAAATTATGCCTTTTTCTTTGCATTTTCTTCAATAATAAAGAAGTTTAATTGAATAAAATGAAACACGCAAAAAGACAAATATTAAGAAGTCACAGTTTTTCCATTCAATTATCATCAACGGGAATCTGGGACATCTGTTTCGTCTTTGTTAGGACTCCTCATCCGGATTTACCTGTTAATGAACAACTCACAAGACGTAACATGCTGATGGATCTCTGGGACGTCCCACACGCGAGGGCAGGAGCGAGATTCATAGCCTTTCACGCCTTGTGAGTTAATCACCAATGGATAAATTCGACTGATGAGTCCTAACAAGAAAAAACAGCTGTTCTAGTTTTCTATTAAAGATAACAAAGGGTGAATAGAAAAGTTTTGTATACTCAATAAATGCCTTTTGTTTATTTTTTCTTCAAGATCTGAAAAGAAAATGATGATGATGAGATAAATGAATACCATTGTTAATAATATTTTAATGACATTGTTGCAACTTTCCAGCATTATTAAATCAGTAATTGTCGTTTCATTGTTAGTAAATTATTTCTGTTATTTTTTAAGTGTTTTTTTTTTACACCGACATGATAAGCCTCCCTACGCATCGAAATAGAGAAAATAAACAATTTCAACTTTAAATTGAAGTGTCCGTATATGACCAGGAATGGGGAAATTCTGTATATTTTCAAAATCTAACAGGTTAAATTAATAAAAAGAAAGATCCCTAATGATTTTGGTATTTATGAAACCAATGAATAAGAGCCAGAGATACCCCCCCCAGAATAATCTAATTCCGTTGCCATTAAATCTCCATAAATCGTATGAAGTGAAAACCTATTTATTTTCAAAAGGCGAAATTTTAATCGTACTAGATAAATACTACTAGAATGAGAATTTTTTTTGATTTTTGTAGAAGTTGGACCCTTAGATGACCACAAACCATCACTATACGAATTTTCTTAAAGTGCTATTGTCATTATAAATAATAACTAATTTAACAAATAATCAACTAATTCGGCACTAGTATAAAAAATATTAGTCCCAATAAAATGACGTTTCGAAACTCAACGATTAATGTTTCTTTATCAAATTGCTAAAAAATTGTTAAATTGTTTCAATAACTAATTTAATGAAACCTGCTAATAATTTTAGATTATCGTTTGAATGCTGTGCATTTTGGAAAATTGGTTCGTCAACTATAGCTTTTAATGATTGTAATTCATTTGCCCAGTTATTTTATTTTCTTCAAAACTTATCTAACAATTTAAAATAATTCCAAATCTTTTTAAGATATATCTGAAAGCTTATGCTAAGAAACATTTGAATATTTTCATCGTAAGAAATGAAGAAAAAATGTATGACACTGGTGATAATGGCTAATTGTTTTGGACCTAATCTCTTCCTGTTTGTCGTGATATCCCCTGTGTTCCATCGGTTACAAATGGTCGCTTTGGCGTTTCCAGAAACAAATATAAAAACGCATTTGAGGGCGAGAGAAAGCATTCGTTTCCACCCACACGACAAGATGAGTTTAGTCAAGGTAAGACAATTTCAGATATACCTTAGGATCATAGGACTTATCAGACTCAGCAGCCATTGATATTTTTTTTCGCTTACAAAACTAAAAAAAAATTGGTTTTATTTAAAAAAATTATAATAGATTTTTCAATCAAGAACTCTATCGCAAACTAGTAAGTTAGAAATAATTTTCATCAAAGTTGGACTTTAATTTTGAATCTCAATAGTATTGCAAGGGAACAATCACAGGAGTCCTAATCAAATCAATGATGGATTGTATTTTAGTCTATTTGTAAATATACTTGTTTAATTTTTTTTTGGTTAGATGTTTGACCTCAGTTTTATTTTTTTGTCTTTGATCTAGTGCATATCTATTTAAGATTAATGAATATATAAAATTGGCTCTGGGTATTTCAAGAGTTCTCTTATTTGCTCAGAAATTGTCTTTTATTGTTGGCATCCGTTGCAGTGTTACATTGAAATTAGCTTTGGTAAAACAATGTGAATTCACTGAAGATATTGAAGATATTTACATAAAAGTAACACAAAAGTTAAAGTTACTTATTTAAACAAAACTTTCTAGGAAATTCCTTCTCAGTTATACTGAAATGTGAAGATTACTTTAACGCAAAAAAATGAGTTGAAATAATCCCAGTTTCTGGAATTTCAGATCGAAAGAAGGTTCACTTTTATTCATTTTTTGTGTCACTGTTTTTGTGTTTTGCCGAACTTTGAAAGCTTAACAATATTAAATCACCAATTCAACTGAAATCAAAATTATCAGTATTTTTGATGAAGTTTAGTTCAGATGTTTTGTTTAGATCGTTTGAGAGTTAAAATAGAAGAACAAAAGTAATGAGAAAAGTATCAATAAATTATCGGAATAAACATTTGGGATCCATCTCTTTGAAGTGATAAGTTATTCATAAGAAATCGTTACTTTTCCTCCAGGATCAACTAAGAGATCATAAAAGTTATCCTTGCCTTACAGCAAATTAATGAAATATTCGACTTGTTAAATAAATTAATGTTAATAATAAAAAGATCATCTAACGTCTCAATATATAAACGTAATATGTACGTAAAAATTACTAGAAATGAAACAAAATACATCTCTTCTTCTTCTTCATAGCTATATTTCATATCTATATTAGTAGAAGTTTTGTTATGTTTTATAAGGAACATTCTATGTATTTGTAAGCCTGATGAAGCAGGTAAAGTAAATAACCTGCGAAATATAGCTATGAAGAAGAAGAAGAAGAGATGTATTTTGTTTCATTTCTAGTAAAAAGGTCATCTTTTTGTATATAAAAAGAAAACACGAACAAAAAAAACCTCCGTTCATAAATTTTTACAAGCCATGGATTTTTATTTCCTTTATGAACTGAATTATTCATCTAGTAACAGAATACTATATTTAAAGAATACTTCCCTACTACTGTATTCAATTATAGCTTCGCAAACAATGAATGTTGAAATACAATCCTTAAAAAGTTCCCAACTCATAACAATCAATGCTACTGATTTAACTGAATTTTAAGATTCTTTTTATTTTCTTATGTATTCTTTTAAGTGAAATTTGTAGTATTCAACAGAACAGTTCTTGTATTTAATAAAATAAAAATTGTAATATAATATTTTCTTTTTTGTTTACAGATCTGTGTTATCGTCTGCATCATTGCAGCAGTTGCATTAGCTGATGGAGGTTATGGTCACGGACACCATGGTGGCTATGGACATGGTCATCATGGTGGTTATGGACACCACGACCATGGCTATCACTTCGGACCTTTCAAATACGGTTATCATGGCCCCCACCATTCTCATGTACATGTAGATGTTAAAGGACCTCATGAAGAACATTACGAATATGGATTTAAGGCCCACGGACATGGTCACCATGGATATGGACATCATGGACATGGTCACCATGGCTATGGACATCACTGAAACGCTACAAAGTCATGATCTTTATTCTTAAGTACCTGACAGGTAATTAAACAGCAGAATCTTTTCAAAATAATTTTTAAGAAAAACTTAATAAATAATCATAATTAAGAATTTAATCTTAGATTAAGTCTTCCATCACTTCTTGAAACGATTGAACAATGAAAATTCTCTTTTTATTCCAACTAACTAAAAAGAACTGTTACTAAGGAAAAAAAAAGAAGTTCTTCAAAGAACTTGAGTTTTATTTTCCTTAATTTTTTTTCTTTTTTAAAGAGTCGTGGAAATAAGTCTCCTTTTTCTTTTAATTAAAATAATTGATCAAATACAAACAAAAGGAATGTTTTTCATTTCGGAAAAAAAGAATTAAATCCTCGTTATTTATTTAAATAGTTTAGTTAATTTTCATTAAAGATCCCTCAGATATTAAGAGGATTACTAAGATCATTATTACTCCTTTGTCTTTAAGACATTGATTCAAAATCCACTGTTATCTTCTAATGTTTTTTTCTATGGGACTTTTTGTTTCTCTTGATGAGTAATTTCTTGATACGAATTCACAGGATATCAAGATTTTAGAATTTAAAAATAAAAAATAAAAAATTAGATCATCTCTTGCCCTTAAATTGCTAGGCCAAGTTTCAAGAATATCATCTGGGATTCAAATTTAAAAGGGACGAGAGACAGGAAATATACAGACTAGGAAAGTAGGCTAAAATAAAATGCTATTCTTTCAATTAGATTCAGTTTAATTAATTACAATTTTTTTTAAATTTCTTTTTTTTTTTTTTGGCGTATTGAGATTTTGGAATTGTCCAAAACGGAGTCCATTGCGTAACAAAAAGGAAGGAATCCACCACTTTGGATATCATTGCAATAACTGTTGCTTTCATATTACTTTTCATTTCAATTGAGAAATAAAATAAATATTATATTGTTATTTAGAAATTTATTCATGTTTAATTATAAGAAATAACAAAAATTAACGCGTTCGGGATTAGTAAGTGAGATGGAAGGAAAAAGAGACAGAGAAATTTTCTTCAAGTTTGTTGATCCCTATAATTATTTATACAGCAAAATAAAAAAGAAATCACTTCTATTCTACTATATGGAACGATGTTAATATCTCATAAGATGACGATCCAACAAAGTTCTTGCATTGGAAGGGAGGGAACTCTCGTCATTTAACCAAAGTAAAATAGAGTCTATATTTATATTTTGAAATTATGGGGAAGAATCTCTCTTTAATCCTTCCCAAAACTTCAAACTAAAATTCTATTTTATTTTGGTTTAATGAAAAGCTTTTTATTAACCTGTAAACATCAATGGATCTAAGCTGTTACGGGAGATCTAGTATTCGAAAAACCATATTAATTTCTATTTTAGCTATGAGAGGAAGCAGGTCCTCAAGGGTTGTTTTAGCTTTTGACAGGTGTGTGGATGTTATATTAAAGCAGGGGAAACACGGCTTTGCCGGAGCACAAGGGGACACAAACAATAAAACAAAATGTTTATTTTTTTTATTAAACTAAAGCTTTTGATAAACAATTATGATAATTTTCCGTTTCGGGAATTTCTTCCAAATCGTTAACAAGAGTTAAAAAATCTCCAGGTTCCTGTACCTAGAAAGATTGTCTCTGAGCTTTGTTTACAGTTATTGTAAATGATAAACTGACTGAAAGCTGTAGTTCTTAAATTCAAATGGAGACAAGAGCAGTAGTGAAACCATTTTCCTTTGAATCAATTACAAGAAGTTTTTTGTTGTAACATCTAAATGCTACTTCTCCAATTTGGTCTTGGAATCAACTTTTAAGTTTTGGCAAATATCAAGAGATCAAAATCACACTGGACTATATAACGATGCTGCAAAGTTTGGTTTTGATAAGCAGGTTCCGACTATTTAGTGGACAAATAAACGTTGGACTTATATTTAAAGAATGTTTATATACATAAATTATCAATCTATATTACTAAAATCTTTTATTTCTCTGTCTGTCTGTCTGTCTGTGTGTCTGTCCGGCGCAATTTTCTGAGAGAATGGAAAATAGAAATAATTTTTACAATGAAACATCCGCGACAGGAATCGAACCTGCAACCTTCTGATCCGAAGTCAGATGCCTTATCCATTAGGCCATAGGGACTACAACTCTCTTCATATGGTTTTTTGACTTATATCTCCTTTCCTTTCCCCCATCAATAAGGAATGTATTCAATCTTTTTTTTTGAATCTCAAGATTGTTTATTTATTTCACATCAGTCAGTTTATTTGTAATTCGAAACTGACAATTAGAACGATAATTGCCGAAACGTTGCAATATTTTAAATATTCTTACTTAACCAAATCCTATGTGATATTGAAAAATACGTGGGTGTACACGCCAGATGTTGGAGTAAAGAAAACAGAGTCAAGAAAGAGAGAAGCACTCTTTTTTTGAGGTGGAATACCGAAAAAATCACTATTTGCAACTCAAAAACCATCAATAAATGTAACTCAAACGTCACTGAAAAGTGACAATTATAATTAAAATGAGAGTCAAAAAAGAATGAAGTGATACTTCTATTAGATAGAATACTGAAAAATCACTATCTGTAACTCAGAAACCATCAATATTTGGAACACAAAAGCCACTTAAAAGTGCCACTTAGAATAAAAAAAGAGACTCTAAAAAGAAAGAAGCAGTATTTCTATTAGATAGAATACTGAACACTATTGTAACTCAGAAACCACTAAAAAGTATCATTTGGAATAATAAAAAAAAGAGTCAAGAAATAAGAAGCAGTATTTCATTAGGTAGAATACTGAAAAATCACTTTATGTAACTCAAAAACCATTACTATTTCTAACTCGAAAACCACTGAAAAGTATCAATAGGAATAAAAAAAAAAGATAGTCAAGAAAGAAAGATGCACTATTTCTATTAGGTAGAATACTGCTCAGAAGTTAGACGTCTTAGCCATGGACCACTAGGCCTACATGCTAATCTCTGTAAAAAATAAAAATATATGATAGATATATGATTTACAAGGTGGTTCTAAAAGAAGTCGTAGATTGAGAGAATATAGACATCAAAAATTAAATTAAAAAAAAAGCTTTTAAAAAATTTTAGTTTTAGTTTCCTTGATATAATTTGTGTGTGTGTGTGTGTGTGTGTGTTTTTTAATAAATAAAAAATTGTTTTCCGTTACATAAGGGAGGCTCCGGAGCGAAGCAACGGGTAGCCGACTAGTTTCACAAAATATATATTATTAAGTTTAGAGATTATCTAGTAATTAATATCTAATAGAAGATTAACGAGCTTGTAATCAGAACTAACACAATTAGAAAAATATCAATAAGGGAAAAAGCTTTTTTTTCGTAATTTCCTTAGTGCAAACAATAGCCATCAGGAGTTTGTTTCTTTTGTCAATTTGTTTTCATCTTCTTTTTAATAAGATCTTTTTTTTGTTTCCAGGTGAATTAAGTTTCATAAAAGAAGCTAAAGACGAGGAACCGAAATTCAAAAGAATCAATCTTTATAAAGAAATTCCGAATATTTTCCTTAAATTCCATCTTTACTATAAATAAAACAAAGCAAATAAAAAGGCCATAAATTGTATTTTTCTAATGAAAACTGTAAATCTTTTTTTGTGTGAAAATTAATTGATGTTTCAAGGTTATTATTATCAAACTGGAAATTTACTGATGTTCTATTTTATTTCGATTTAATGTAATAAAAAGTATAAAGAATTGAGTCTCTTTTTTGATTTTTATGAATGGAAACCACACACAAAAAAAATCATAAAAAGTAATTTAGACCTAATAATTAAAACGTATCAGTTATTCATCATTTTTTGTTTCATCCTAAGTGAGTCAACATAAAATCTCGGCAAAAGAAACCAAATCACTTCAAGGAATTTTTCCTCTAAATTTACTTAATTTCTATTTTTCAATCACTTCTACCCAAATTTTAATGAAAATTCGGATTTCCAGCAAATTAAGAGATTAAATTGAAAATAAAATCTGACTGTTATTATGCGTTATTATTATAATTACTAAAAATCATCTAAATTAACTTAAAAAATTTCTGGGATATACATATCTACATGCCTATCTTCTAGTTTATATAAAGTTTATTTAAATCAGATTTTGTTCCAGATATTTGTAATCTGGATATACATTCAAATAGATTAGTATGAATTATTGTAAACAGTTTACTTATTTTTAGTATTTAAATAACTTTATTATTAAGGACAGGGAATTAAAATACAACATTCATTAATTATAGACTTAATGTAATGGCGTTAATTTCTGTACCATAACAACGAGAAGGAAGTTGACTTATGTAAATGACTTCAGTTCACTTTTTATGAGTTTTGGGGTCGTTTGTTTGAAAGTTAAACGAAGAGAAAGTTCTCTTTCACTGATTTCACTTAGAAACACATTACTCATGAGTGTGTCTCTAATCTTGAGGAAAAGTCTCTGTTGTGGTAGAGAGTATTGGCTCTTTTCTGTGTGTTTCAATGTCCTATTGTCTCTCCACTGACCTCAATTTACCTTCTCCGCTCTTTTTCCTCTGGCTTAGGAATTCTTCATGAATTAATCAATTATTCACCAAAACAACAAGAATTTGTAGAAATAAAAGAATTTTAATAAAGAAACAGTTGGGGTTATGATGTCGACATTTTGAAATAGAAAATAAAAAAGTTTTTATTTCAAAAGTTGTCATAAAAAAGTATATAAAGAACTAAGTCATATTTAGCAAACAGAATTCCAATAAAGTTACTCAATAATTAGTTCATTTTAAGCAAGAACAAGTATAGCAGGATGGAGAAATCAGATCCAACGTATAAAGATGGATTATTGTAATTAAAAAGAAAGATTAATCATCCGATAAAGACAACGCCTGGAACAGCTTCCATTGTTGCTGGTTTCTTTTTGGTCGGAACCGTTTAGAGAAAGTTCAGTTTATTCAGCTTTTCTAACTTAAGTCTGTATAAAAATGAATGGAAAAGAGCCTTGAATATCCAAATCCAACTTTACGAAACGCTTTATGTAAACGATTTACGTATCGATTCACAAACCATTAGAGAAGTAGAAATCTTTAGATTAACCGAACATTTTTTTTTCTAATACAATAAAAAACGTACATGCACATGAAAAAGTAATCACCGATCTGTTTTTGGAATTTCGATACCGGGAATCCAGAACAGCTGTTTCAGGGTCCTATCCATCATCAGCTGGATTCGCCCAGTATCTGACAGTCAATGATCCCAAGAAACATATAAAGGAAAAAAAAAAAAAATGTTTTCTTATATGTTTCTTGGATCACTGACTGTCAGATACTGGTTCAGCTGATGAAGCGTTATTATTTTATTATAATGCATATCATTTCCGCACGTTAAACTTGTCGTTGAATTTTTTTTTCTACTTTTTGAAATTTGAAGAAAACAAAAACCTTAAACCAAATCTTAAATTGTATTTCTAAATAGGAAACTCCAGTTTCTTTTTAATAATTTTGTATTTTTTGAAAAACCACTTAATAATTGGAATTCGTAATCCATTAATAATACATTATGTAACAGGTTTATAGTAATCATAGATCATTGATTTCTGTAATAGTCGTTTTAAACAAATTAAAATATTAAGATATTTAATGAATGGAATTCTAATTTCCATGTATCAAGAAAAAGCAACCTGTTACATAAAAATTAATGTACTATCGAATAAGGTAGACCAATAGATTAAAATCATATTGGTCTACCTTATTCGGTAGTACATTAATTTTTATGAAAAACTATCCCAGGCAGACCTGTAGCCAGAATTTTCTTTGAGGGGGAAGGGACACATTCCCAAATAAAATGCCGTGCGGTGGTCGGCCATAGTAAGAATATCAACACTCTCCCTATCTTCCCTTGCATGTCGTAATTTTACATTGTTCTTTGATTTTGAGCAGTTAACGTAAAACTAAACTAAATTTAGTTAAACTAAATTTGAGCATTTAACGTAAAAGCTACAAAAAAAAAATGACTTTCTTTACATAATTGAAATCATGCTATTACAGTTGTCTACAAAAGCTTAGAGATTTATATTAGGAATTTTAGTATAATTGTTACTTTTCTACATTTATCCAGTCTTATCAACACTAATCATAAACATTTTTTATCGTTCTAAATTAACTATTGACATAATTTTTGAACCCTTGGCAAACATGTGTCCTTTGTGATTGTTTTCCTCTACTTTTAGCCTAACTTCATTTGTTTCTCTCTACGGTAGCTTACTTCTAAACTCAGAATAACAATTGAAAAATCAAACTGATTCATTTGAATAATAATCAGCAAGTTTTAATTTGTTTTGATAATAGTTTCAGAAAAGTTATCATCTTATGACCGTGTATTCGGTCAAAAGAATAATTTAATTTTTATTAGTTAATTATTATTTACTAGTGCTTCTAACTAAATAGTTCTAAATTAAGTTAAAATAGTACTTCTCCCCCCCCCCTCTCTTTTATTAAAATTTTGAAATTGTTTCGTAATTCAGGAATTTAAATAAATTAAATTATTTATAGTTTTCTTTTTTATTATTATTTTTTCGATATCATTTAACTTTATTGAATGGGTTTCTCTAAATTTTCAAAAGAAAAATAAACATAAAATAAAATAAAAAGAGTTAACCCCAGGTTTCGATAATAAGTGTATTATGATTTTTAACCATATTAGTTGTTCACATTCAATCTACATAATAGAAATTTTTAAAATTCATTGTTTTTATTTCCTTCTTAATTAACGTAGATAGACGATGTCCCAATTAATATGTGATTCTTTCGTACGAGAATAACCTTAGAAGTAAAAGTTTTTTTGGAAAAATTTATGTATTCGAAAAACATGCGAAATTTCAGAATCTTAAATCTTTTTAAATCTTTGAGAATCATTCTTTTTTAAGTGGTTTTTGAAAAATAGACTCGTGGGAAAGTTCTGCCATCTAGTGATAAAATCTATTACTATATCATTGAATCGAATTCGAAGAGAAGTCTCTCATTTATCAGAGGGTTAATTGAAAACTTGGCTATGTGCATTTTTATATATTGCTGTTTACCTACTTATATTTTGATATGTATTTAAATACACTTAAAATTACATAAGCATGTAGGTAACCAGGTTCCAGGAAGAACTGATATTTGTCCAAAAAAAGTCTTCCTTGAACAACATCAGGCTCGTCTTTTGACGTCTACTTCGTCCCGTTGGCTGATGATTGCAAGAGCTTCTATCTCCCATAACGAAGTTTAGAATTGGACGGGCTGCTTTTTATCTTTTAGAGATCTCATATCCATTCTATAGAGATTCTGCAAAGATAATTTTGTATTTCAAAGTAATATCCACAATGATTATGAAGGGATTTCAAATTGTATTTCATTTCTGAAAATCACAATTCATGTACATAAATTTATTCTTAGGGAAAAAGCTTTTTTCTTAAATTTATTAGCAATTTTGTTTTCTATTCATTAATTTCTAACATGAAATGAGCGTAGGAAATTTATTTGTATTTGCAAATTTACTTTATTTGTGAAGAAAAGAAAACAAGAGCGGCAC
>JAFIDM010006943.1:7255221-7279084 GCA_023159025.1 Thereuonema tuberculata | reverse complement strand
ATTCCTGCCAAACAAATATAATAATTATAAATATTAGATGTAATTGAGAAAATAACACAATTTTATACCACTAAATTGTTGGCTTAAATTTCTGGAAATGTTCAGTTATATTTTCGTTATTCAAAAAATGTGGATTCGGTAAAAGTTATTATTTTGTATTGCATAGATCGTCGGTAATCTATACTGGTTCAATTACTTTCTGAAGAAACCTTAATGTAATATTTTCCAAGACGTCAGTCGTTGTCGGCTAAGATTTGCTCTCAAATGCACAGATACCATCTCACCTGTATACATTCATTCCTTGTAATAATATTTGTTTTTAAAAAAGCGCATACACTCAGAATCTTTTTTCTACCTAAACAAACAATTAGTGGAATTCAACTAGTTCATATTTATTTTATTAATTTTTCTCAAACAATTTTTGGAAACATTTTGTTTCGCCACTAGCGTTTCCTTTTAAATAGAAAAATTCCTAATTTTGATTTCCCAATATACAATCAAATGTAATATCCACTATCTTGAACATGAAATTTATGTTTTTCAGAGAAATACTCAGTTTTGTTCAAAAGAAAGTTCGGCTTTAAAGTAAAATGGTCTTTAAAAGTTAAAGTTGAAGTTGCGATCAGGCCCAGAGGACCGCGCAATGCTGCTGGAGGGTAGGCTCCAGAGATCAGAACCTACGGGACAAAGTTGAGGACGGGGGGTCGGCCCGTCGCTCGCCCGCCTTTAACTCCCGGGAAAGAAACCCGGTACCCATTCTATAGAGGGCTGAGTAGACCCTAGGGCCCGTTTAGAGGAGAAAGAAGCGTGGAAAAATTCCCGTCCTCCGCCGAGGCCGGGAATCGAACCCGCTACCTCCAACCCGCAGCCAAGCGCCCTTAAAATGGTCTTTACCATTGATTTCTAAACATTAAAGTCTAATCAGTGTTACGGAACACAATGTTTACAAAGTTTAATGCTGAATAATGCATAACACTTCGATTGAAAGACATAGTATTTTTTTGGCCGTGTCGGCGTGGCCGAGCGGTCTTGACGGCGGTCTGCCGTGCGGGCATTGTGTCGGCACCCGGGTTCGATTGCCGGACCTGACTTGGCTGTTTCAATTTCCTTTCCTGTGTTCAGCCTCTTCTTCACTTTCTCTTCGGTCTGAAGCCTTGCCATAACGGCTTCCTGAGGAAGGCCCCAGAAAACCACCTCAGTATCTTTCCCAGGCGGTTCTGGGAGTTCTTCTGAATTCCACAGAATGTAGACCTGTCTCCGAACAGGCGAACTATGGATGGATGGATAGTGTTTTGGTGTAGCCTATATCCTAAGTGGAACAAAAAAAGAATAATGATACGTCTTCAGATATAAATATCTAATCAAATCTTTCAGTAACTAAGTCTTAAATGTAAGTTTGATGTATGTTGAGTGCATAATGTTGGGTGTTTTTGCGCATTCTAAGATTTTAAAAAATAAAAATGACTTAGCTCCAGAGACACACACCTCGAATCGTAAGACATATCTTCAGGAGACAGCAAATCAAGGTAAGAACCCTGAAACTTACAATTGTGGTCAGCTTGAGCCTTTATGAAAAAATTAAAATTCTGAAAAGATGCTATTATTTGTTTGATTCACTGGAATTGATTCATTTCAATGTTCAGTATAATAAATTAATACAGTAAACTGATAAAAAAAATTCAATTCGATTGATACGTGTACCATTAAGAAAAATTTGTAGGGTAAATGATTTGTAATAATTAATAAAAACAAACGAAGGATTTAGTTTGTTTTTCAAAATTCTCCCAAGGTCTTGATGCTTTTTATCCGTCATTGACCGAAAGATATTGTAAGGATTTTTGCAAAATGACATTTTGCTTAACTTTGGACATTTAAAAATGACATAAGTTTTCCTGAGATTTAAACTGCTCTATAGGCTACCTCAGTGACTTGTGGTTCATGAACTAAAGAGAGAGAGAGAGAGAGAGAGAAATGCCCACTTCTCTTAATTTGTTCTTCACGAAATCACTGTAGACAATTGCAAAAAAAAATAAAATATAAATTTTAAATGGATGGATTCAAAATTTAAATTAACTAAGTTAATCGATTTTTTTTCCAAAAAAATAAAATCCTAATTGGAAAGCATATTGATGTCGAAATGAAGCTATAATCTAAATGAGTAAACAAATTTCAAAGCAATTTTACTGACACTCTAATGCTTCAGTAAATAATCCTTTTGTTAGAAGGTCAACTGCGCATGCGTGAAAAGTAGTAGGAGACAAATACAAATGAGTTTGTAAACAATGACTCAGATGATTAATGAAAACTGTTCAAATGCAAGGAAGATTGGTGAAGAATTTCTGCATCAAAGCCACTGTATTAATCAGTCCAATTTTGAAGACAACAAACACTATGGGCCTTCCAAAAAATGAAGTCACTTTATCTCCTCAGAATATTAACCGCAGTCATCATTTTTTTTAAATAGTTCCAGGATTTATTGATTGATACAACGCTGATTCTGTAAGTCCCCATCATCTTCGTTTCAACCCGTAGGCAATAGAATTCTTTTTCAACAGATCGAAATTACTAAAGAAACTTCAACAAACAAAGCTATGAGAAATGTGTTCTATGTAGGCATCGTTTTTTCCCCCTAGGAAAAAACTTCTTTACTCTTATCTCGGAACAAACTTTCCAGGTCCTGAAAACACTAATTGAAAAGATCCTTTTTTTTAATTAGTTTGTTTCTTTGTTTTTTTTTCTTTCTTTACTGAATATCCGCTTTAGGAACTTCAAATCTCTATGCACATATAAATGGAATAATGCGTTGTAACTTAATCAAATCTTTGACATCTATGTACTAGTTGAACGGTTATGTTCCAAATCCAAGCACATATGTCAAACTAGGAATTTTGTTTTTTTTTATGATTTTTTTTTTTTTTTAGGATTTTTGACAAGTATTGGGAGGATTACTGAACACAATAGTGTACATACTATTGAAAAATTTAATGGTTCTTCACAGGCATTTTTTTTCCTCGGAGAAATCTTCTGCAATCTGTTCCTCGAGTGACAAAAAGGTGGTGCTCCATCCTGCAGAACTCAAGTAGACGACACGATATTTGAAACAATAGCTTCTTCTACCCATTATACCTCTTCCGGACGTTCTTTTCGACATTTGTGTTTCTTTATTTTAATGTGTCGTTACTTGTAACTTAGTTTTAACTATAAACATACACAGCAATGGCGATTGTGTTCCTATGTTGAGTCTACTTTTTTTTGTCTCTTTATGAATCCATTCAGTTAGAAGCCCATCTCATCGTCTAACAAAATCAAATCTGCTGGTTTCATTTTGGTTTACACCATTTATTTTGTTCGTGTTTAGTTCTAATGGTTGTGTCTTAACTGGAACCAACCCCGACCCTTCTCGTTCGTGTTACTAAAAGTTTGTCTCAGTTTCTCACGGGTGATTCCAAATGTAATCTATTTTAATTAATAAATTTGAGACGTTTCTTTTTCTTTCTTTCTACAACAACAATCACTAAATTTCATTGAAATGAGTAAAACATATTTCTTTCAGTTGTTTTTTTCCCTTCTCTGTATGTCTTATTGCTCTGAATATCTATCTAGGCATTTCTGATATTTCCTCACGAGACAACACTTCCAAGAGCAAGGGTTGGTTTTTCAGATCGACTTCTTTCAATTCCTAATGTAGGTCAGGACAGTTTTTCAGAGATTCCTTAAATCGATTCAATGAACAAATAAATTCTATTTGTCAGGTTTGATGTTCTTGTTGTATTTCTTTCGGACAAGAATTAGAAAACGTAAGATGTGGTTGGACAAACACAGGAATTACCTTAATTGGGTGATGGTTTGTCTGCACGTGGATCATCGTAGATTAATCAAAAAAAAAATATCAATACAAAGATGTTTTTAAGCGAGAACTTTCTGTAATTGAAGAATTTTTAATATTTATAAACAATTTACAATTATCGGAAGTTTCAATTGTTTAAAAGACTGATGGTAAATTGAATAAAACATTGGTAATATTTCTAAGCTCTCAATGTTCGAGATCAATCTATCTATAAATGTATAGATAGATACTCTCTCTCTCTTTGTGTATGTGTGTATTTAAAGAAGGATATCGAACAGGTAAAACTCAAAGCTTTGAGTTTCGCAGAGCAAAGATTTCAATCAATCTTCTTGCAATTTAGAATAAATATTTGATTTCTATTCTAAATTTCAAAAGATTGATTGAAATCTTTGCTCTGCGAAACTCTTAGGCCTAGCATTGAGTTTTGCCTGTTCGATATATAAGTCAAACTTTGTAAATTAATGTATCATTGCTTCTCATTAAGATATTTTTTTTTTCTTTTTTAATTTATAACTTTAACTCAATATTGTAGATTTTGCTCTTTTTAGTTTTTGAATTTCTAATTTATATTTTCAATCTACAAACATATGAATAATAAAGATTATGAAGTACTTAAAAACTAAAAACTAACTATAATATATAATAACTGAATAAAAAAGAGCAAAGTCTTAGAATATTCTGATTTTGTTTTCTAAATTTTAGTTATTTTAATTTCCACTTTACCCGCTGATGACGTGAAGATAAATTGGCCGTATCTTATTGGTTTTTTTTTTCAAATTCTACATCACTGTCCGGTTTTATATAAGGATATGTATAAATTTATATATCGCATATAAGGAAAATCGAGAGGCTCTGTTCCTTTCCCAACAACTTCCGAAATATAATAGCAGAACTTATTTCCTTTTTTATTTATTTGGTAATCAGCTCAAGACTTTTGTCCCACCTACATTTGCCGATTTTTTTTTTTAAGACTGGCCTCCGAATTCGGTTCTGGTTAGAATTCAAATTTTAACAAACGTTCCTAAGAAAAACAATATAAACTATACGTACATTAGATAGATAGATAGATAGATAGATAGATAGATAGACAGATAGATAGATAGATAGATAGATAGATAGATAGATAGATAGATAGATAGATTACCAAATAGATACTTTAATCATCAGAATTTAAAACAAAAACATGATTTAAAAAAAAAAAAATCATTGAAATTCCGGGAAAATCGTTGACTGTAAACAAAACAAAAAATGCCTAAATAAGAAATAAACCGTGCTGTGGATGACTGAAAGTTCTTTGTGAAAGTGCGTGAACTAATAATAGTTTACTTCAATTAAGTTACTGTTGACGAATTTTATTAGTCGTTTACCTTTATTAATTAAATCGGTTTTCCTTTTAGCTTTTTCCTATTGTAGTTGTCAGTAATCCTCTTTATTTGTTAAAGAAATACTTTGGATTTATTTAGTTATTACTAACTTTATTAAACCCAATTGTACTTATTCATTTGAGTGGTTTTAGGATTAATCCATCCCACTTCAATATCCTTTGTCTACCCTGTCGTGATTTCACTTCAGTAAGATTGCCTTAACTTAATAATTATGAAGTTAATAATTAAAATAAGGTTTAAGGTTTTTATATTAATTATATAAAAGTGTAAACAAAATACAAATTTAATTTCTTTCCCGTTTCTTTACTTTAAGTTAATAATTATTTAGTTCAGATTATTTTAAGCAATTTAATCTTAATTTTGTATATTTTAAACCAATTTCTCTAGAGATTTCACTTTCTTAAAAATTGAGATTCAAGATTAGATAAAAAAAAAATTCAAATAAGTAAAAAACCACTGTATCAGCAATAATAATAAATCCGGAAGTGAAATATAATCGTTTAATTATTAAACTTTCCAATCCGAACTCCCTTAAAATAGCTTTTTTTCTAATTCCTTTCTTAATACGATTTGTTTTCCTTTAAATTCAATCTTTAAAGTTGTGATTAAAATGTGCAAAATTATTTTACTTTCTATTTATAATTATGTGGAAAAATATGTGTTCATATTTCATGATATTTTATTATTCAGTTGTTAAAAAAAAATCATTATTTAGTCCCTGTTTGTTTGTTGCATTTATATAAAAAAATACATCAAATTGTCCAAAATAATAATTTTATTGGTTACGAATTATTTCTAAATGGATGGGGGTGGGGAGAATCTTAAGAAGATTCTGTCCATCTATCGATCATCACCTTTTATAGTTCAAACTATAAGTCGGACAAACATGAGTGATACCTTATTTGAAAGTTTATATTTAGTAGAAGTGGGGAAGAAGTATGAGTTTCGATCTCAGGAAGTGCTAAACCACAGGAAGTAGAAGTGGCCGAAACATGTTACCCAAACTACAGGTCGGAAAGTGATACCTTATTGAACTTGAACGACTTGTAGAGATGTGGTGTAAACACGAGTTGTAATCACTTCGTCTCTCATAGATTTCGTATAGAATGTGAAACCAGTGTTTGCCTTGTTTTTTATTGCAAACTGAGAATCTCTTACATTTCCTAAGAAAGTACACATTTTATAACAAATTAAGTTTCTAATTTCAGAAGACAATAAAATTTAACAATAAAATTAATCATCGGATAAGTTGTTTTTTATTTTATTTTATTCAACTTTTATTTACAAAAAACTGTTAAAATAGTAATTCATTATTTTGAATCGAAAAAAATAAAAAAAATATAAGTATAAAGACTGTGACTGTTAAAAGATACTGTAAATCACTATAGTGTATAGTAATCTTTTCTGCTTAAAAATCAGAAATTACATCTAGACAATTACTTTTGAATTATTCGCCGAATTGATTACTCAGAATTCCTATTGAACTTTAAAAAAAACACAGTTTGATCTTTCAGAAAAATGAGATCAATTGTATTTTGTGCTTTAATAAAAAAAATAAACTTTTATAAAATTATTATTTTCTTCATTACTTTTTTATTTAATGATTTATAAGAGTATTATTTTTTTTTTAATTCGGATCAATCTTCAAAGTAAAGAAACAAAAAGAATCAAATCATGAAATGAAAATTAATCTCCCCTTCTTTCTTTATTTCAGAATGATTATTTGTTTACACGATAATTGCTGTATTAGGACAGTGGCCAAGGCAGTAGGTCATTGATTGTTTCTATCGCCCACACCAGCTCTTGATTAAATCTGACTGTTTTGCTCTTGTTTTTATTTTTTTATTTTTTAACAGCCAAAGTTTTTCCTTTGGGCTAAATCACTGGTTTCTAAAACGATCTACAACCAGTCAGAGAGAAAAAAACTCAAACCTTGAACGTCCTCAGATCCACTTTCAGTGTTCTTGAACTTGCGTTTCAAGAAATAAAAAATAAATCAAAAGAGATAGTTTGATTGTAACGAGGAACTGCGTTTGATAATAATCCATTATCACTGATTCACTTCATATTAATATTCTCATGTGAATGTATTGAGTTCTACTAAAAGATTATTTTTATTTAAGAGTTTTTTTCCTTTAACTTTACGAAAGATTTTAAAAAATAAAATGAAAATTTTGTCTTTTAAATTCTTTTTGTTTGAAAACAGTATTTGAAACATTTTAAAAAATGTAGCACTTAATAACATAAAAAATAACTATTTTCCTAAGAAAAATCGTAATAACTTCTTTAAATTATTAAAGAGGTGTAAATCCTTTTTACAGATATGATCAAATGATGCGTTTTTTTTAAAACCTGGTTTAAAGTATTATGGAATCCGACTGAATAAACAAAAACTATCGTATAAATCGAACGAGTTAAGTTGCAGTTATTGTAATAATAATACAGGGTTATCGTATTTAAAGTACCTTAGTCAACACTGTCAAAAAAGATGTGTAGCAATGAAACATGCGGCCGACATTTCCGAAAAAGAAAAAAAAAAATAATACCAAAAGTTACCACTATTTATATGTGGCGCTGCAAGCAACGAAAGTGCAGTTTCATTTGCATAAACACGTGTGATGTAGAAACGTTCCTGTGTTGGTAAAAGTGGGCACATTGCTGGATGTCATTTGTATCAGCAACGATGCCATCAATCCTTCGGAATGCGCATTGCTTTTGAAGCTGTTTTACGAAAACAACAGCAATGACGCGGTTTTACTTCGACAAGTCCGCCATCGTAATCAATTAAACCACTGACTCCACAAGCTCTCAGCAGAATGATCATTGAATTCGAGGAAACTGAACGTCTATAAGTTCGACAAGATCGAGGACACAAACCTATCATTTCACAAATCGTTGAAGACATTACCTCAGCTATTATTGAACTTTCAATGAACAATGTTGCAGGCTCCAGTAGTGTAGGTGCAGTGTCACGGCAGTTAGGTAGTAAGATACACTGTGGTGTATCTTTACTGAACAAGAAAAATGGTGCATTGCTAACCTATTGAGCAGCCATAACCAGTTGCTTGCCGCCGTCAGGAAAATACGACTGATATTTGCGTTAGCCTTCCTTGCTAAAAGGAAGTGATATGATTCCTTGTGGAGCGACGAGGCACATTTTCACCTCAGTGGAGCAGTGAATACTGTAACTATCGCTTTTGGGACTTTGACAACCCTCATATTTTCCAGAAGATTCCATTGCATTAGCCTAAAGTTACAGTCTGGTATGGTTTCGCAGCCACATTTATCTTTGGACCATTCTTTTTTGAAGACACTACTCGTAAATGGCCCTGTGATATGATCCCCGAGAGATAGCGAGAGCTGCACAACACCTGTGTCGTAGCCCAACTACATCAGCGACAATGGTTAGTCGACCACTTTCATGCAAGATGGAGTGTCTCCATATAGTGAACGCTGGGAACAGTAGTTTCTACGAAACATTTCACCGAGAGCATTAGTCGTGCGTTTCTTACCATCTGATCACTTCCTTCTCCGATCTTAATGCTTGTGATGTCTGGTTGTGGAGACACCTAAAAAGTGAGGACATGTTACAAATTTCGCAGCCTTGAATGACAATATCAGGTTGCGTGGGAGAAGCCTTTTGGCTGATCAGTTACCGTTGAACACTGTTCATCAGATGGAAATCCCATTGAACAGTTTCCGTTGCATCGCTAGGGCTATTATCCTCTGAATTCCATGATTGTCTTTTACAAATAAAATATCTGTTGCTTGCAGCCACAAGTGGTAGAGTCGTGACTTTTGGAACTACATGTTTTTTTTCGGAAGTATCGATTACCTTTCTGAAATTTCATCCTACCAAATTTCGTTGCTACTGTATATCGCTCTAGACAATATTCAAATTACGATCACCCGCTATAACAATTGCAGCTGAACTACAACCTATGTAAATGTATTTTATTGAATATATTTTATGGAAGATGTGGTTATTTTAATAATTCCTCAAACTTTGTTTTCTTTTTTCATTGCATATCAAAATAACCTGTGAAAAACCAATTTTTTTTCCAAATTAAAAAAAGGTTCGATTTTTAAAGATTCTTCATTTTCTTTCGAAGTATCTTAATTGATATTTCTTATAATTATTCGTCTTTGTTTTCGTTTTTTACATTTTACCACTTTCCACAATTTTTAATAAAATTATGAAAATATATTTCTAATGAACTTTGTTTTGGTTTTCCCTCCGATCTTTTTGCTTCATTCTTTACTTAAGGAAAAAAAAAAGGTTTTTTGTAAATATTCAAAGTATGTAATAATTTCGTGTTCTTTGAAATAAATTATCAGACACTCATAAAGATCGTAAACAGGCTATATTTAATATTTTTATCTTATGGTAAAGCTACTTTTCAAATTTTTACCTTTTAATTCTCCAGTCCTTGAAATTAAAATAGAATTAAGGGTTCTCTAATTAAAGATTAAATGATTAATTAACATAAAAAGAGATAAAAATAAAGATTGGTAACTTTTTGATCTGTGTGGTTATATTTAGTTAACAATTACAAACAATAGCAACTACTTAAGAGCGATGTATCGACATTGATCTGTGCTTGTGTATATTACCATATTGTAATAGTTCTTATCATTCCTTTCTGTAATTTTCGAAATAACATTTGAAAATCTATCAGATCAAGATTTCTGATTATCTTTATTTGCCTTATTTCAACTTTTAATACGACTGTAATTAAGTAAAATCTCTATTTTATTTATAAAAGTTTAATAAATCTACTCTAATTTACTTTAAACTAAATACTAAGCTAATCCGCGATGATAGCAAATTTCTCGGGGTCTCTCAATCATTCCACTCGTATTCAGATGTTATTTTGGGTTGGATCCTTCGAACCTCTAAAACAGTCTTTATATCCATTTGTCAGGAGCCGGATCCAGGAAAAAAATTGAAAAAAACCCAGTTCTTTAGTTGGAAAAGTTTGAGAAATACTTGTTAAGCAAATTCGATACTGTCCTTGAAGATTATTCTCGAACAAATAATAGAATGAAAAGTTTTCCTTGGTAGATCTGTACATGGGTATAATTCTGCTTAGTCCCATTGCTTTGTTAATTAATATTAAAGTTATAGCATTTCCCTTTTATCAGTGCGTTTCTATTTAATTACGTAGATTTTTTCCTTCAAAATAACATCAAATTCTTGATACTTTTAATTACCTTTCTGTCAATAAGTAAATCTTGGCGTCTTCTACTAATATTTACAACCATATTTTCGTAAATATAATGTATATATTAATTGTATGTGATACTACAATACCTTTCTGTCAATTGTCAAATCAATATTTTTTTAAAATTACTAAGATTTTAATTTACAATATTGTAAACTTATTCTTTATGTAGTAAATTTACTTTTTTATCTATGAAACTTAACAATTGTTTAATTTTTTTAATTTAATAATTTTTTAACATGAAATTTTGTTGTGAGATACTTATGGTCCAGTTTTCCTTATTTAAGAAAAAAAAGCCTTCAGATTCTCTCTGTTTTTTTTGTTTTCTTATTATCGTGGGCATCTGCAGTTTTCTTCCTTTCAAGCGAGACGGTCTCTCGTCTGACCTCCGATTTTTGTAATTTAGTCTCTGGAAACTTCTGTCTGAGGGCGCTGGAGTCGACTAATCAGAACAGATTCAAACTAAAAAATACTTTGATAATTGCAGAAAAACAAACTCAAAGACCTGATAATTACGATAGCAATAACCTAAAAGATAAATAGGGGAAAAGAGAAATTGAATATAACAACTACGAAATGTTAAATAGGAAAGAGAAAAACTGGATAATATACTCGAAAATCTGAAATTTAATCTTACAGCGTTTGTGTTTTGTTGAATGAGTAACAAAATATTAACAGATAGTTCTCTAATGTCTTATTTTCAAATGCTGTCCGTAGTCTTCTATGGTAATTAGGCTTGATATCGAATAAACTTTAGACGATACAAAGAACCAGTGCTTTTTTTTAAGGTGTGATTGGCTATGCACTACCAGTTGATGCATTGAAAAAATGCGAATGTTGTTTGTAATAACACCGTGCTTTTCACATTAAAAAAAATCTGATTCCCGATACAAAATTAATAAATAAAAGCTTATCCAAGTAAATTTAGATGCCTTTAGATTTTTTAAAAAATTTAATGTCCATTTTTTTTTTTTTATTGCAAAATATTTTCATACATTGTAAATACAAAGTAAGTATCATTACAAAGAACTTAATTTTTTTTTGTAATTTAGAATGTAATGAAAAACCCACTGTTGAGAAAAAATATGATAAAGATAGGAAGTGTAAAAAAAAAATAGACTCTTTAGAATGGAAATAAACATTGATCTTTATTTAGGAAAATAAGAGGTAGAAGAGATGCAATCTTAAAAACAAAACAAAAAAGTCAATGTGGTCTTTGTCAAGATAGAACTGTGATAGAACTGTTTATGAGGTCTTTTGATTTGTTACGGAGGTCCATCAACATTTGAATAACAGATAAACACTGAAGATTAGGCAACCATCATCATTTGTCTTTTATAGATGCCGAAATGGTAAAAACATAAAAATTGTTTTCACCTGTATAAAATTTTTTTGGAAGACTGAAACTTAACTCAGTGCATTCAGGCTCCCTTCGATAGGCCATTACAGGCCTGTGGGATCGCAGAAGATCAGGCTCCTGCAGCTCGACCAACGGGACTAAGTTGAGGTCGGGGCCTTTAACTCCTGGGAAAGAAACCTGGTTCTATAGAGGGCTGGGTAGACCCTATGACCCGTTTGGAGGAGAAAGGAGCGTGGAAAAATCCCCGCCCTTCGCCGAGGCCGGGAGTCGAACCTGCCTCCTGCCGTCCCGCAGCCAAGCGGCATTCAGGCTACAAACGATATATTGATGCTTGTGTTGAGATAAATTGTTGAAGTGGAGTTTAGGCAGTAAAAAAGATAGTACCTATAGTCTATATTCTCTATCGAACTCTTTCTAAAGTTCATTTAAAGATCCATCTCACCTTGGAGTTTAAGTCTAAAGACAACATAAATCTTTTCATCACGATCAGATGATCTCATATTTGTTTTTTAGAAATTGCTTTCACAGTTTCAACTCCGATGGCTTCAATTGTTTTGTTTAAAATCTTCCAATAGTTTGGGTTAATGAGTTATATAAACAATAATAGTTTGGCAATTCTTAAAATCATTTACGTCTGATTAAGATTCCCTGGCTCATGTGGGTGAAATTTAATGTTCCATAATAAGATAGTTAAGAATAAAAACTCACTTTTAGTCAATCTCCGTAGAAACTCCAAAATTAAATTTGTATTTTATATCATTTCTCTCCGAGGTTTTTTTCTCTTCCTTAATATTTTCGGTTTTTTTCCCAACAATCTTATTCGTTAACTCTGTTTCCTGTTTTTCGTTGTTGATTCTTGTACCCATGGATTTCTTTCTACCCTTTCATGTTTTCTATGATCTTTTATCTTGATAATGAACATCAGCTCCTGTCCATGTGGTTTTTTTAATCATTTTTTACTTCAGCCTTCTTTGGTGCCAAATATTTTTTATCCTTTCGAGTATCACTGGCTTTAACTAGCAAAATTGGTTTCTATGTAACAAAGAAATGTATTTGTTTCTAATTAGAAATTTTTTATTCTTCAAATTCTGTCGTCTTTATTGGAAAATTGGTTACCTCTGTGGATTGTGGAAAATTTAAATTAATAGTGTAGATCTACGTATTAAGGTAATTTGAAAAACAGACTTAATTTTTTCCCTGTTTTTTTTTTTTAATTAGATAAAGCTTCAAAACATAAGAAAATTTCACATATTTCGTTTTAACAAACATTTATTGAAATACATTTTATACTTACAACAATAACAATTTATATACAAAGTTTCTATATGATACTGTCTCATATAGAATTTGCAAACAAATATAAAGTCTCAACTCCATTCTATGAATTAAAAGTCCAGCTTTTATTTTCCATTGTTGAAATTCTCAATAATTTTCTGAGAATCAAAATAAATCTATTGCTTCATGTTTATGAAAATGTCTGACAGAGAATCTCAAGAAATCCTGTAAAAACATTACAAAAATATATCCATTAATTTTCTATTCTTTAATTTTGTTAAATAGCAAGATTATAAGATTTAAAAAAGTAAGGTACCCTGCCCAAATAACGCCACCTTAACATTTAAGTTACTGTAAGTCTGGAAATAAGGTGTATCGAAATACGAAAATTATGACCAAGAAAGTTTAATCTTCTGTTTGAAGCATACTATAATGAAACATATGATAACTTTTACTGGAGAAGTATGAGAACTCAAATAAAAAAACTTTGCAAACTGGCGTTATTAGGAACACCTGGTCCAATTAACGCCACCTACTTTCTAGTAACTTAACTTATTTAAAATTAAGAATTATTCCATCATTGTAAACATTATTTGTACAAAATTACAGTAAAAAGCAACTAAATTTGACTTGCTGTAAAAAATAATAAAAAAATTCACTTGAAATTAACGCAGTGTTTCTAATCTGTAGCTAAAACAAAAGAGGAAAGGTAAAAATTAATTAATTTCGGCATTTTCCGATTATAAAAGCAAAATATTAAATAAGATAAAAATCTATATTTTCATGAAACATATTAGTAACTTATAAATGTCGTACGAAACCTAAAATCATATATGTAGACCATTAACACCACCATGGCGTTAAAAGCGCTACTGAGCACATGGATCACATGATAGATTTGTTTGTCTACAATTTCCGAATTTTAAAAGTAACAGTTAACTCATCTACATAGAAGAATCTTCAAGAATCAAGAAAATATATAGTTTTATATAGTTAATCTTTGCTGAACATTAAAAAATATATATTTTATCGTACGTTGATATAATGGCAGCCTTTCAGAATCAGTCCTCGACACGAAAAGGTGGAAATATAATTTCACTCGAAAATGTTGGCGGTCTGCTAATAACTCACTTCAACACTAGATGGCACGTCAATGCAAACTACTTTAGTGCAGTACCGCCATCTCTTATATTTATGAAGAATTAGATAGGTGACGTTAAAGGTATACATGGCGTTATATGGCTGAGGTACCTTATATCTAACAGCAGCAATTTTTAAGAATTATCTACAAATACAACAGTTTTTAAATACTAACCATTAATGTAAAATAAATTATTATAACTCGTAAATTCATTTAAATCTCATAATATTTTAGGTAAGAATCTTTGGATTGAGATGTTTGTTTCATTTTGTGATGATATAGTCTATTCATAATTGCAAATCTTTTAATTATTTCCTTTCAATGCAAATAAATACAACTATTAGAATAGCTCGCGAATATAATGATTGCAATTCAATCTTTTAGTTCTTAAATATTCTTGTTCGATTCGAATGATTGTAAATATGGGTAATGAATTCTTATCAGTATTTTCGCTAAGAAAGATGAAATATACAGTATTTGATATTAGAAGCTATTTAAGAAGGTAATCAATCATACAATTACTCAAGATGAATAGGAATATCTCTTTTGAAAAATTCGTGATATATACAAAACTACAACTTAAATAGGAAAAAATAATTACTAGTAGTTCATTGCTTGACTGATGAAGTCACAAAGAACCAATCACATTAGTTAGATTTAATAAATGCAAACAAAACAATAAAAAAAAATCAGCTTTAATTCCCACTCAAAATGATGAATAACTTGAACATCTATATTTCAGGAAACAAGTAGTGTTTCTTCACATCTACAATCTCACAAAATATAAGAGTTGTTATTGGATTTTTTTCTGAGTAACTTATTAAAAATTCTAAATTACATAAATTGCAGGAATGGCATATGATTTTACTTCAAGTTTCATTATTGACTAAATGACAATTTGCTTTTTTTTTCAGAATTGTGTTCTCTTAAAACTTGAAAACTACTAAACCAATTTGAATGTGGTTTTCACCATTCGATAGGAATTGTTACAGGGATTTTTTTTGTCCACTTAGCATCACTTTACTACCTTCGTACTCAAGAGCAAAAAACATCAATTAGACAAATGCAATTTTTCATTATCATTAACATTTTTCATTATCAATTCGCTGCAAATTTTTCATTACTGCTCTTTACAATATTAACACAGATTACCGCTTATAACTTTTGAATCACTCAATCAATTTTGAATTGGTTTTCTTAGTTTCGTAGAGGATTAAATAAAATATTAATAATAATGTAATATATAATTAATAATAAAATATTATTAAGCATTTCTTAAAGTTTTAAAGCATCTCTATTTACCCTACGGAACAGGGAGAATAATTTTTTTTCTTCTTTTTCTGTTTTCTGACCCAGGTTCTTCCGCTAATAACATATAATTTGAACGTGGTTCGCCTTTTATTTTTATTTTTTTTTGGTCTTTTTTCTTTTTTCTCAAGAAAGACTGCACTCAATTTGTCAAAGCATTCATGTTATTTTTTTCAATATGATCGTGAATTCCACGACCAAATTCCGACACCTTCTCAAATACCTTACTATTGTTTCTCTATTTACTGTCACCGCCTGCAAAACTTACCATTCACTATTTAGTAACATTTTATCAATTTAAAAATCTGAAAAAAGGTTCAAGTAGAATTTCAAGTCGAATTTGTGGTGAAGTAGCCAAACAAATTTGTAAAAATACTTCATAGTTTATAATTGTGGTGATATCTTTTACGAATTTTTATCCTACAAATATTGTGTTCAGATTTAAATTCATATTATTCAAATACTTATCCCGATGTTGACAGACTTAGAATCGACGAAGAAAATTAAATTTACTGTTCTTGAATTTTTCAACAAAAAAAATAAATAAAGAATTCATTTGAAAAAAATTTATATTTTCTGTTATTTCTTTATATCAATGCACTTTCTAAATATTTTTACGATATAAAATCGTATTTTTACGATAGAAAAGAAAACTTCTTCTCACTCTTCAAAGAAGGATTCATCCCAAAACTTAATTTCAGAGATAAGATTCTGAATGTTGTATTCATAAACAAAATAGAATTTCAAATCGGAATCTTGTAATTTAGCAATAGAATTAAATTTTGTTAATAGAATTCATTTCCATAGAAGTAATTTGTGTAGCTAAGTTTATTTTTTAAAAATGGCGGAATTGCCTTGTTTCTCCAAAAACATTTCTTAGGAAATCCTAGAGTTAGAAAATGGATAAATGAGATTTCGGGAGAACTTAGTTGAGTAACAAAAATTGAGCTCAAAGACAAAGAAACAGATGAACAATCAAACTGATCTGTCTTTTATCAGATTGAGATAATCTGGAAAGAGATTAGTTATCTTAAATTAGATTCGATTTGAAGGTTAACAAGAAATCTTTGTTATTTGCGAATCGGAAGCAAAGAATTCATGAACTCATTTTGAAATAAAAAAAGAAAAAGAAATAAAAAACACTTCGTCCGTTATTACTGTGTGCATCAAGACCTTGTTTTTAAACTATTTCGAACGCTGGGTTTTTAAAATGCTTTAAACCAGAAAGATACGTGCCCAGAAGAAAAGCAGCGGCTGTGACGGTTTTATGGAGTTGAACTGGTTTTTGTAATAATTTGGAAAAATAGTTAAGTTCTTGCTATTTGCAGTTATGCAAAAACTATTTTTGAGAGTAAAAAAGAAACATTTTTAATCACAATATAAACAAAAGAAGCAGAAACAAAAGATAATGTCAGTTGTTTTTTATTTTTTATATAACCTGAAGTAAAATTAGAATTGTGAACATTTTATATGAGAATGAAGAATAGTTCCAGTCATGAAAAAGATTTACGTAAATTATAAATTAAAAAAAAAAAATCGTTGAATTCAGGATAAATTAAATTTAAATCTATTCCTAATTCTTCATTCATCCCCCCAAAAAGTGTTAGATTAAATCATTACACAATATTTTAAAATTTTTTAGAATAATGTAATTTTGGTAAAAGGAATGTTATTATAATCTAGAGGAAAAATGTCCTATTCATTTATCATGACTATATTTTATTTAAGTCTTCGTTTATTAAGATAATTCACCAATTTTAAATCAAAAAAATTAAATGAAAAATAATGAAATGTTGATATTTCCAAATATTCTTAAATAATTTTTTAAGAATGGACTTTTTTTTTCTTTTTGCCTTCAACGTTGATGGAACTGGAAAAATTGTTGATGGAAAAATAAATTTTACATTGATTATTCGCTTTATAATTATAAAAGAATAATAATAAAGTGTTTATTAAATATGAATAAATTTTACTTTTCAGAGTTTATTGTAACAGAACAGAATATAAAATGAAACATTCTATTTAGAAATAACAAACACCAATTGATGAATTAATCTAATTCTTGTATTGAGCCTCGTTTTCTATTTCTTATTTTATCAAAACAAAGTAAAAAAGGAATTAAGCTTTTTAGCTGAATTTATAAACAATTTTATATAATTTCTCTTAGCGAAATGCTGAGATGCTACCCTAACATAATTTTTGGATAATTTTCTTGATTTTTTGAAATGAACAAGAAAGAATTTAAAATCTTCTTTATTTAAAAAAAAAAAACTGAATTCTGATTCTAAAGAAATGTTGTAAAAATAAAAATTTGTACAACTTTTACAATAATAATTGTAAAAATAAAATTGCTAGATAATGGTAATGACAGGTTTATAATGAAAATTCAAAAGAAGTAGTGTTTTCTGTCAAAGAACCAGTTCATGGATGGTTGATTGCTTTAATATTGACCTTTTGTTTTATGTCCAAACTTAAGTTCTTAAATTTCAAATATGATTTTGTTTTTTGTTTTTTCTCTTCTTCAAAGTTTAAATCGGTTTTACACAAGTTTTAGTTTTGTTTGTTTGCTTGGTTTTTTTTTTTTAATAAACAAATGCTATCCAAAATTTCTGTACTCTTGTTGTTGTTTTTTTTTATTACTATTATTTTATATATTAAAAAAAACAAATAAAATAACTGAAATGTTGTTGTTGAAATGATGTGTTAGTGTGATATGGGCAGGAGAATTTGACAATAAGTGTGTTAATCCTGTAATTGTAGCTGAAATGATTTGATAACATTCTTTGTGAAGCCATGCGCTGATCTTTAATAGCGAAAAACAAAATGATAACATTTTCTTATATTAAAGAAGAGATAAGAGATAAAGTCAAAAAACTTTTAAAAAGGACTTAACATTAACGAGGATATTTATAATAATAAAATGATGTACTCCGCTATACTTCTCTTTTATAAGTAATAATTAAAAAAAAATACATGATCCTAAACACATTATTTGTTAAAAAAAATTAAAGTAATTATAGGAAAATCATAATTAATGAACTGAAATGATTCAATTTTCAATAAATAAAATATCACTGTGAAGTCTCAATATCCACAATATATAGTTGACCAATTCATCTCATTATTTTTAAAAATCATAAAAAGAATGTAAATATTGAGCCAATAGAATAATATAATAAGAATATAATAATGATATAATTGTATAAGTTTATTCTTGATAGAACTTGTACAATTGCTAACATTTGGTGTTCTCTACACCAAAATCCTCACAAAGGAGGTTTCCAATTTTTTGAAAAATATATGTTAGAAAGATGAAGAATATAAAATACTCCCAAGTAATTTGAAGAAATAGTTTTTGAGAAAATTTTGTTTAAAAGTTAGATAAACTAAATCTTTGGAAAAACCAAATGGTCGCCGCCACACGATGCTAAGACGCATGCGCATTGCTCTTTGGAAGTTAACCCAACTCCAATGAGAGGCAAAGACTGTAAGAATGGATTACTCAAGTATTACACTAATCCTATTTTATTACGTATTTTTTAATCTACATTTTGTAACTGATTTGTTCAGCTGACAATTATACGTGATTTAAAAACATTTTATGAAACTAAGTGACTAATGTCTATTCATTAAGCCGTTTTTGACAAATTATCCGTTTATTTGAAAACTGCCATTTCCACTGTGACAATTCGTAGCACAATGAAAAATATTAAAAATTTGCTAATTTCTCAAACAAAATAATTGATTAAGAAATAACTAAAAAACGATGGCACAAAGCTAAAGGAAGGAATTCGCCCCCTGAGCTGTCACCGGGAAGAGACTGGGACGGACCGTTTCATCCTTTTTAAGACTCATCAGCCAGCCAAACTCCACCGATGACAGACTCGCACCTTCTGAGTCTGTCATCGGTGGAGTTTGGCTGACTGATGAGTCCTAAAAAGGATGAAACGGTCCGTCCCAGTCTCTTCCCGGTGACAGCTCAGGGGGCGAATTCCTTCCTTTAGCTTTGTGCCGTCATTTTTTACCTATTTCTTGATCTAATCCGGCACGTTAAATTTCTCTTAAAAGAATTGATTGTTTAGAAAAAAAAGGAAATATTTTCTTATAAAAGTACCGACAAGAAAATTAACATGCTATTCATTTAGATATCAGAAATTTAAATTAGAACTTTCAATCTTATTTTTAAATATAATTTTTGGCTGCTCATTTGTTTAACTTATTATAGGAAACCTAACTCAGATGTTGGTCTAATTTTTCATAATACTTTGTTTTAGATTTTTTTGCTTTGGCTTTGAATAGTTTACTTAATTTTTTCATTTTCTTAATTTTTAGGAATTATCTTAAAATTTTATTAGTAATTTTTAATGACATCTCCACAAACATATTTCCAGATGAAGTTCATAATTTCACTTTTATTTTCATTTATTTGGAGTGGCCTTATTTACGTTTATTTATTTTTTTACTTATTGTATGAAAAGTAAGATATTTGAATTATTTTTCTTATTGCATTAAACGTAATAAAAACAAATATGTTATCATGAAAGAAACGGCGTCCACAACAATTCTCTGCGAACGTCCATAACAATTGATGTTCACACGCGCGTTGCTAGGCAACAGGAGTATTGTTGCATGGTCAACACAACTACGCAAATTTCCGACTATTACAAATGGATTGCAATATTGTATTGCATGTAATTTTTAGAAGTTTAACTTTAATTTATTTTTAGTTTTAGTTTTAAGTTTAAGTTTTCAGTTTATTTGATATACAGTCGGACCTCTATTTAACGAAGTCGCTAAATCCCGAAAAAAAGTTCGTTACATGGAAAATTCGTTAAATAGAGATTCACCTTTTAAAATTACTTTAAACTACATAAAACAGATTTAAAATAAACAATAAATATTATTAAAAAAAATAATAATTTTAATGACAAAGTATACATTACCACATGTTGTATTTAAATTTTACTAATAAAGTCTGTTAATTTTGTTTTAAGTTTTTTTTTTTGAAAAAGTGTTTTTGTTCATAGTATGTCTCGCATCTTTGCAATGCACCAAAAACCCCTTCAGGCGTATTTTCTTCAAATTGAATTCCGCATAGGATTGTTTCAAATGATTTTAGCATTTCATTATACGAAGGTTTTTGATTTCTGCATCATGATCATTTCCATTTTCATCATCTTCATCGGAATTCATTGCTGTATTGTTTTTATTTTTCACACTGTCCAAAATATCCGATTCAGTGAGTGTTTCCGAGGTCTCAAATTCAAAATCAAGTGAAAGATAATCATCAATCAGCACATCATCGTTAATTTCTTCTTTTTCCCTCAGCTGTATTCTCGAAAAGTTCGTTAAATAGAAAATGCACTTCGCTATTTGGAGGTTATTTTACGAAGAAATTAGCAAAATGTTCTTGGTTCTAAAGAAAAGTTCGCAAAATAGGGAAATTCGCAAAATAGAGGTTCGTTAAATACAGATCCGACTGTATTTCTTTGTTTATTTATTTTTTTTTTTTTTGAATAAATAAATTGTTGAACTTTTCCTTTATATATGCGAGACTTCCAGAGGGAAGCGAAGGGCAACCGTCTAGTAATATCTATAAATATTTTAATCTCTTTTTTGTTTACGGATTGCAAATATCTTTTTTATTTTAATTTTTGTTAATCTTTTATATATTTTTTTAAATTGTAGAAGAAATTCAGTTTTAGAGGTAAAAATATTTTATAATATATTTAGAATTTAAAATTAAATTTAATGTCAGCTGTTTTCTTAATACTTTTAAAAAAGTTGCGAATATATTTAATAGTTAAAATTCAATCTTCTTTTTATTTTATTTACAGATAAACTTAGATATGAGAAATTGTTAATTTTTAGAGGTTTCTTTCTAGAGTGAATTCTAATCTAGTAAAATGTGTTTATGGAATTTACTTCTGAATTCAATTAAATAATTTCTATTAATATGAATGAGCCAAAGATTTTTCAATGCCCTTGACTCGCTCTAGTTAGAAGTTGTTTTTATTTTAATCTTTGAATTTAATTTATTATAATTAATTGGGTTTTTAACTATATAATAAATTAAAATTAGTTTGTACAATATTGCTTAGTAATTACAAAACAAATAGGAAAAAAAATACATAGAAAATAAATAATTAAATTAACTTACAATAAAAAATTAAAAATTTAAAATTAGAAATTATTTCTTTGTTTAGTTTTAATTCCCTGAATGTACAAGAAAATTAAGTTAAAAAAATTATTAAAAAGAAAAAAAAATAGAGAAGAAAAATTATTTCTAGATTAAAATCACTAAAATCAAATTCGAAATATAAAATTATTGCAATATAATTAATATTATTTCCATCTCAGATGCAAAAAGAAAAATACATCGAAAAAATAAAAAGTAAAAAAAAAAGTAAACAAAAATCCTGTAAAGCTTTTTTGTACTTTTTACAATAATTATAATCTTAATTAATAATTAGTTAATTAATAATATAGATTGAAATTAATTAATTGCTAATTATTGTATTAATTAGCGAATAGTTAATATTATAGTTATTATTTTATTGGTATTTTCTGGTAAGGTTTGAACTCATGAGGTTGTCAAGTTCTTTTATAAACTATATCTCTGTAATTGCACTAAAGTAACGTTTTATTGAAATGCAAATTTAAAGAAGAAAAAAGAATGAGAATTAGTGATAGTTAAACAATTGGAAAATAGTAATCCTTTGGAATTTCTCTTTTTTTCTTTTGTTTATCAATCGATTGAAGTTTTTTACTGTCAATTTTATTTCTACATTTACCACAAAGTAGAAATTGTAAACTATCGTTTCTAAAACTGAAGATTAAAGTCGTTATTGCTTTCAAAGACTAGACATTACAACAAACAAATAGTCTTACAATCAGAAAGTTAGCAACACTTTTGATTGTATCATTTCAAGATTGAAAAACGACATCAAATAAGAAAATAGGAAATTTTTAAGGAGCAACTTTCTAAGGAAGACTTTAAGGTCTTTTAGGATTCTCTATATAATTTCTGTTTTGAATAGAAGTCTGTCTCATAGAGTACAAAGTCCAGGATAAAACACTGATAGATTACAGGAAATTACTGAATGATTTCCTTGAAACCTTTTGCAAATCTGAACTGATGTGGACAGTTAGGATTTTTTTTTATAGTTATTCCATTTATCTGAAATACTATTACTTTTTTAATATTTGAATTTGTTAAATTTTTAAAATACAAATTCACATACAAAATTATTTCACTCCAATTTTTTTATTTTACAGTTTTTATGAATTCTCTGCAACTCTTTCATGAAGAATCCTTTAAATTGCAGGAAAAAACTTCAAAGCAAATAATAGTTATTTAGAATTGATATTTTTTTTTTTTAATATTTGTTGTATATTGAAAAAAAAAGAGAATTACGAAATTCTTGTTCTTACCATGAGTTCTTTTTAATGTATTATATCTTCCTTTATAATTTTGTTCGTGAATGTCTGAGATAGAATTAAGGTTAAAGGCTCATCAAAGAAAATACTTCAATCGTTTAAATAAAATAAATAAATAAAATCTATATTTACCTGCTTTTTGAGATATGCTTTGTGCAAAAAGTCAATAATATATGGTTAATCTAGGCTAATAATGAATCCTGGACCTCTGCGAGATTTTCTGATTCTTGGTCTTTGACTGAAAGAGTGATAGGGCGCTCTAATGTAAGCAACAGCAATGGCGCTTCCTTGACCACGGTAACGGTCACTGTAAGGTTTGGAATAATGGTGATGATAATTTGATCTGTAATCGTGGTAATATTCCGGACGATAATTTTTCTTGTACCCATGTTTATAATGACGATCATATTGATAATAATCTGTTCCATCGGCATATTGTTTGTAATTGTCTTTTTTATAATTATCTTTTTTATAATCGTCTTTCTTATAGTCATCTTTTTGATATTCATTTTTCTTATAGTCATCTTTTTTGTATTCGCTGTTCTTAGTACCTTTCTTATAATCATCCTTTTTATAACCTTTTGGTTCGTAAAGATAGTGGTGATGCTCATGTTCATGATGATGATACTTATCATATATGTTGTCATCACGTTTATATACTTTATAATCATCCTTTTTGTAATTATCTTTCTTGCAACCTTTTTTTTTGTAATCGTCCTTTTGGTAGCTGTCTTTCTTGTAGTCATCCTTTTTATAATCATCCATCTTATAGTCATCTTTTTTGTACTCATCTTTGTATTCTTTGTAATCATCCTTCTTATAATCATCTTTCTTATAGTCATCCTTTTTATAATCATCTTTCTTATAGTCATCCTTTTTATA
>JAFIDM010006943.1:7237471-7255211 GCA_023159025.1 Thereuonema tuberculata | reverse complement strand
TAGTCATCCTTTTTATAATCATCTTTCTTATAGTCATCCTTTTTATACTCATCTTTCTTATATTCATCCTTTTTATACTCATCTTTCTTATAGTCATCCTTTTTGTAATCATTCATCTTGTAGTCATCCTTTTTGTAATCATTCATCTTATAGTCATCCTTTTTATATTCGTCTTTGTATTCTTTGTAATCGCCTTTTTTACAGCCACCTTTCTTGTAATCATCTTTTTTATAATCGTCCTTCTTATAATCATCTTTGTTGTATTCATCTTTGTATCCTTGGTAATCGTCCTTCTTATAGTCATCCTGTTTATAATCATCTTTTTTATATTCATCTTTGTTTCCTTTGTAATCATCCTTTTTGTAGTCATCTTTCTTATAATCATCTTGGAATCTTTTGTAATCGTCCATCTTATAATCATCTTTGTAATCATTCATCTTATAATCATTCCTGTATCCATTATTTTCATCCTTTTTGTATTCATCCTTTTTATAGCCATCTTGTTTATAATCATCCATTTTGTAATTATCTTGATATTCTTTATATTCCTCTTTATATTCCGTTTTGTGTTTATCACATTTTCTCTCATATTTGGCATTGTCCGCTTGAGAGGCTTCAGAAGGTTCATTTGCTGCCCCTTCATAATAACTTCCATAATCGTAATCTGGTGCAAAACTGAATACATAAGGTTTATAATAGAGCTTGTACTTGCTTTCAGCTGAACAATTATTTCCTAAAAGGAACGCCAGAACAACCAGGATCTAAAAGAAAGAAGAAAGCAAAAGTAATTTATAAAAGGTAAACGTTACTACTGTACATGTTAAAAAAAAGAACAGAATAACAAAACGTAAAAGGTTTGCAACATTTGTTGATAATCTACTTAATTTTATATTGATTTTCTTATTTAATCAATTTACTGATCTTGAAATTTTCCAAATTAATCCCAAAAAAGTTAGTAAATAAAATACATTTATTTCTTTAGGAGAAACTCATTATTTAAATATATCTTAATTAAATATTAAGGAATTTGACATCTTAATGTTGTTACCTTAATTTGAGCATAATTCAATGAAGTAGATAACTATTTATATACTTTGTAAATATTCCTCAGTGGTGTTACATTTTGTTCAGACTGAAGTAATAAAAAATTTGGGTAGTATGTAATTTTTTTCCCAAGGAATTCGGTTCATTTCAACTATTTATTTGACTAATTATAATTGTAATGCCCATTTTGTAATAATTACTAAAATTTTCTGATGAGTAAATTAAATTTTAAGAATTTGTAATAATTTATAAATTCTTGGTTTATTTCTTTTCCGATGAGTTAGAAAATATCTCAGTTACACCTACATATGTTTTCTGGATGTGATAGAAAGGTAAGAGAAATGGGACAACAATAGACAATATTATAGCACAAGAGCTATTTTTATTGAACCATTCTATGATGTTATATTTAAAATAAATTACAAAATTACATGAATTACACTTAAATTTATTGAACATCAATATAAGCTTAGTCTACAAAGTTATAAGAATGTCTGGGGACTAAAGTAACGAGTCGTTGCCAACTCTCGTGGAGATCAGGCCTTACAGAACCGAACGGAATCCCATGCATTTTAATGGAAAGTGAAAGATGCGATCTATAGGCTTTTCAGTGCCGAGTAGGAAGAAAAATTACTATAAGAATGTAACGTGGACAAAAGTAACGTGGAGTTGCTAACGCTCGTGTAAACTGCATCTAGCGTTGCCAACGTTGCGTTTTCAATGCTTTCGTACAGACCAAGAAATTTTTGGAGCGTTGGCTGAAGTTAGCAACGAGGCGTTTTCAAGATGAAACAAAGGGCCTGTGAAACCCCATTTTATCTAAAGTGGTTGATGGATTTCCAAAATAGTAAAAAATTCGGTTATGTTTGAACATTGATTAGGTAAAAATCGTAGATCTTGTTAGTATTCAATTGTAGGATTTAAATTTAAGTTCTGATTTCAGTAGATGATGGGTCAGGTACCCAAACGGTAATGCACTTCACTGCAAGCTGGAGGAGCCGGAATTAATCCCTGATGGAGGTCGGGGGATTTTTCAACATTGGTTTGTTTCCCAGGTGTTAAAGCCGGGCTGGCGTCTGCTGATTATCCTACCTCAATCTAATCACGTTGGTAAGAAAGCGCCGAGTCCTTACCTCCTGCGATCTGAAGTGTCACACAGGCCTCTACTGTATACTTTAACTTCAACTTTGAATAGATGTACATTAGAACTGCAAGATGTAATATTGCTTAAATAATTGATATTACGGTATTCGCTGAAATAAAAATTTAATTTTTTAAAGTAGTATTATGTAAAATTAGCAATCTACTCGATGGAATTTCAGTGAGTTCTTAAAGCAGGCCAATTCAGTTGAGATCACGGACAATAATTATTAAAAATCTTTTCTACCAATAGGGCTGTCTGTTATAAATTATGTAGATTACAAGTTTAATCTACACAACAAGCTCGAAAGTTATTTGTTGTTTGTTTGCTTACCTGCGAAACTGCTTGAGTTGGAAACATGAAATTTCACATGAGTGTTCTCAAAATCGAAAATTTATGTATCCGGCGAATTTTCGATATTCCCGTCCTAAGGGGTGTAAACGGGGGCGGGGGCAAACTTTGTTGAAGGGTACTTCTACGGTTTTCCGGGTAACTAAATAAGAATATACTATTAATTTGTAATGATCACGTGATTTTTTTACCAACTTTAGATGGTTTGAAGTGAAAGGGGTGAGAAGGACAGATAGGGGTGGAAAGTCTTATATTCTTCGATCTCGATATTAATTTGATACCTAGGGATTTTTAGATTTCCAAAATAAGAATATAATATTAATTTGTAACTAACACGTGATTTGTTTTACCAACTGAGTGTTTTGAAGTGATCTCACAATTACAATTTCTTTCTCATCCATATCAGCCTTTTCTCATTTTTTGTTACCCGTGCGAAATACGAGTATTTTTGCTAGTTATGTATGTCACAGCCAGAGGGCAGTAATTTAGCACTTCATGAAGTGTCTCGACAAATCGCGAATAGTCTAACCACAATGGACACATGCTGTAATTCAATCTTCAAATCAAACATTACCGTCTCTGTCCAGAAATATTGGGCACTTCGTAAACTGTCAGCAACTGGATTGACAGATGATGTATTGCAGCATCTGTCCAATCGAAATTAGACACTTCGCGTAGTGTCAGGGTGGTGTTAGACGCATATTGTAGAAGGCGATTTATCCATCCATTTTTACAGCATATGTTCAGCCCATATTAGAAATTTCCTGAAGAGTCACAAGAAATTTGGACTAAGGACATGAACAAATACCAGAAAAAATGCAATGCAAATACAATAATAAGCATAATCATTGACACAAAAGAAAATTATTCATAAAATTATTATATTTTATAAGATTTTAATAAAAGAGTCTATTATTAGATATTAATCTAAGATCTAAAATACCAGAAAAAAGTGCAATAGAAATATAATGATGTTAGAAGATCTAAAAATACCAAAAAATGCAATGCAAATATAGTAATATAAATAATAATTGATGCAACAGGAAATTTTATTCATTACTCTATTCTATAATATAAGATTTTAGTAAAAGATATTATTATATATTAATACAGCCTACCATCAAAAAAAAAAAGAATGAAACAATGCAAATAGAATATTATAAGATGTAAAAATCACAAAAAAAAATACATTGCAAATACAAAAATAGAACCAATGCAAAAAAAAATAGAATAATAGAACAATTTCTTATATATGTTTTTTATTTACTAATTTTTCCCACCGAAATTTCCTCTACTTGTTAACACATGGCATACTATTATGGCACCTGCTATTGCACTGTTTTCCCTCCTTCTTACATACATATTTCCTTGTTGTGCACTCTTTGGCAGACGGTCTGCAAAAATCATTTAAAGAATCCTTGCCCTCCTGAGTTGTTCTTTATGGCGTCCCTCACAGAGAGCTCTTTAGGATAGTCTATCTGTGTTAACTCTCCACCTCAAACCATCCTTTTATACCACTCTCACAGCCTCTGGTATACTCCGTTTTTTTATATTCATGATAACACAGCAAAATTTTGAGGGTCTCTTGGACCCTGTTGACCTTCGCGATAGCACGCAGTCTCCAATTGAAACTTTAGGAAATCGAGATTTGGAGGCCATCAAAATTTTATCTCCAGCAATACTCATTCGTTTTTGAGAATCTTCTCTAATTTCCTGAATATTGTCTTAATAAAGTGCACAGCAGATGCAAGTCGCTTGCCATTGATGTTAGTTTGCATGCGCTATGAAAAGGATTGTTACATAATTCACACTCCAATTTTTGATCTTTGATTGCCGCTGAACAAACGCAGCATACCTTTTCACCATGCTCTTGGTTACGACACTCTCGAGTCTATTTGTACTTGCATTTTTCATGAGTAATTTCTTCATGAACTTCGATGACAGCATCGTCGTTACCTTTGCCTTTTTTTCTTGGTTTCCTTCTTGTTCATTGTCTTTTTCTTCATTATCATCATCATCATCATCTATTTGTTGGATTTTTCTCATGTCTTCTTCAGCGTATAGAATCTGTACAATGGATAGAGGTATATTGTTGGAACCAAGTGCTAATTTTGGTTCAAACCTATACACAGCTTTGTATGGTGAGCGTCCTATTATGCGGTGGTAGGAGCTGTTTTTATGCTTCTGTACAAACCGAGGCCTGCAGACCATTGCTTATTGATGACCATTGCCATCCAAGGTCTTAGCATATTTTCCCCGTCCTGGTTGGATCTTTCGATGCTCCCTTGACTTTGAGGATGTCTTGGTCGTCCATTTAGTAGAATTGACTCCAGCCATATGCCGCGCAATTCCCTGATCACTTGGCTACCGAATTCCCTACAGTTATCTCTCTGTAGTATCTTTGGCGCTCCAACAAAAAGAAATATTGGAAGAAGCTACGCTTCAACCTCTTCACAAGGCTTCGATCTCAGTTGACGAAGGACAACAAACTTTGTAGCATGATCTTGGTAGTTCAAGATCCATTTAAAATCGCGATCTGGTATAGAGGGAAAGTCGATCAAATCAACTTGACCTCGTTCACCAGTCTTTTGACAGAATTGGTTGCACCACAATTTTTCATGATGAAGACTTCTTTGCGTTGCACTAGCGGCAGCTAAGATAGGTAGATCGTAATTGCTGGTCGAATAATTGTGAGTTTACTCCTAAAGTACTTCTCCATCTTCACTCGCCCTCCATAACCTGTCATATTTACATGGCAGTCATAAATAGACTCGTAAAGGTCTTCGTACGGCACTATATGTTCGATATCTTTTTTAGATCATAGTCTATATTAATATGTATAAAATAATATCTTTTATTAAAATCTTATATTCTTATATTATAATCCCAATATTAGAAAGAATAGTGAAAATAACTTTCTATTATATCAATTATTATGCATATTATTATGTTTGCATTGTATTTTTTTTTTTATTTCTAGATCTTCTAACATCATTGTACTGGTATTGCACTTTTTTCTGGTGCTTTAGATCTTAGATAATATCTAATAATAGACTCTATTTTAATAAAAGAGGCAAAATAAAACTTGTAAAATATAATAATTAAAATAATTTTCTTTTGTGTCATTGATTTTGCCTATTATTGTATTTGCATTGCATTTTTTTTCTGGTATTTGTTCATGTCACATCCTTAGTCCAAATTTCTTGTGACTCTTCAGTTAGTGTCTAATAGGGGCTGAACATATGCTGTAAAAATGGATGGATGAATCGCTTCTACAATATGCGTCTAACACCACCTGATACTTCGCGAAGTGTCTAATTTCGATTGGACAGATGCTGTAATACATCATCTGTCAACCCAGTTGCTGACAGCTCGCGAAGTGTCCAATATTTCTGGACAGATACTGTAATTTTTGATATGAAGATTGAATTACAGCATGTGTCCATTGTGGTTAGACTTTTCGCGATTTGTCTAGATACGTGTTGGTGTTTTAAGTTATATTTATGAAGCCTTTTCTTAATGAATTATTGTAGATCTTACTGACAAAATGATATTTAGTTCGCAATTGAGTCAGTACTGAATTTCAAATGCAATATGTAAATTTGCTTATTGTCTAAATTGGATCACTATAGTTATAATTTTTTTAATTAAAATGATTGAATGGATTTATAAAGATTTAATTATATTAAGTGTTTCGATATTTTATGTTAGATTAAGAATTTCTTAACCAAACAATTTTATTATTTTGAATAAAGTAAAAAAAACAAAAAAACACGCAGATAACGCAAGAATTCAAAGAGGTCGCGGGATTAGAGTGCTGATTTTCCATGACCCAAGGGACTAAAGTTCAACCAGCGATAATAGCTCTTGCATTTACAGTAGCAGTTTTCAAGGAGAGTTGTTTGTATGTATTTCAGTTAACCCGGCTATACGATCAACTGCATACCATTGCAGACGCTCTGTGCTGCTCGAGACAGCGTTCTTCTGTTAGTTAATCCGAACTGTTTCTTACTAATTCATAAGAAGTGGCTATACGAAAATTTTTTATTCTACCACAGTGAAGTCTTTTTAAGTTAGGAAAGCATTGATTTATTAAACTATGAATTGAATAACAAATAAAAACAATAAACTCAAATATTACAAAAAATAATAATAATATGAAAAGAAATTTAACGTGCCCAATGATTCAAAGAAATAAGCAAGTAAACGAGGCCCAACGCTATAAGAAAGGATTCGCACCCTGATTTGTCATCGGGGTCCTAATAAGGACGAAATGGTTCATCCCATTCTCTTCCAATATATATGTAAATGATTATTCAAAATGATTGTCGGAGTTTTAAAAAATCATCACACAAATGAGATACGAAGACAACACCTTCTTTATTATGTAAGAAAACTCAACAAGCTACAGACATTGTCAATATGGGCGCCATGTGTCACTGTACAGACATAGACATGATAGGCGAGTTCCAATCATATATGCTCCAGCGTATCAGCGGTGATGTTTCCAATGGCGGTCTCAAGACGTACCTTCAGTTCCAGAATGGTGGCAGGTAGAGACAAAGACGTGATCCTTTACGTAGCCCCAGAGGAGAAAATAAACCATACGGTATTTTAAGTCCGGTGAACGCCGCGAAAGGAATTTCATTCTAAACTTCTTTACGATATTTCAACTTCCTTAGCGGAAGTTTTCTTCAGGAAAATTACAGTAAGAGTAGAGAAAACCCTAAGAGTTTTAAAGTGGAGAGGAAAATCTCTAGCTACCGTCAGAAAGAAGCAGTTAAATAATAACAATAAACATAATATGTATTCAGATAACTTAAACTTGAGTATAGTAAAAAATACATTACAATACAGCATAACGTTTCGGCAATTATAGTTCCAATTGCCATTTTCAATATGTATTATCCTTTTGTTTTTTATAAATAAAATTAAATTATAATCTTTCAGAAATGACTAGAAAAGAAATAGGGAATATGAAAACAAAAAATTGGAGTTCAGTTATTTTATACTTTATGAAATATTTTATTTGGAGTGTTTCTGAATATTTTAAAGGCTTTCGGTTTTTTAAATTACTGCAAAGCAATAAAAATTAATTCCTTCTCAAATATTTTCTTCTTTTTCATCCAATTGGTTTATTTTTTTTAAAAAACTTCAATTAACATTTTGTGGACTTAAAAACAAAGTTAAGTGTATATTTTATTAGCGGCCCCTAGGTTACAGCTTGCCTGTAAAACATAGGGGGACCCCTCTTGCTTTTATGCTTGCTATATGTCACACTCTGTAGTGGCCGAGATATTAGAATGAAACCTTAACCATTGTGTTCAGCATCAAAAAGTAGGTGACTACGATTAAAAAATCAGACCTGTAGGACCACTCCCTGACCGGATGTTGGGGGGTCAAAAGTATCACTTCCGATAAAGAGGAAAACGGCGATAGTTGTCCCCCCAATATCAACCCTTCTGAAAACATTTTGTTTATAAATTATTATGGGGCCGTTTTGCTTTTGACACTGTCTTTTTTTTATTATTTTTGAGAAATTTTATCGGAATTTCCCTTATAAACATTTGAAATATTTCTAATTTTTATTTTTATAAATAGACAATATTTATTTAACTTAATGACATCTTAATACGTAAATAAGTAAAATTCTGGATTGTTACAACTTGACACCTGGCTGAGGCGAAATCGCTCCTACATTAAAGACGCAGGTCACAGGCATAAATCCAGTCAAAGCGTATCGCCTCGTATAGCCTCAGCCTAAGGTTGACTCTGACCACTAGATGTCGTTATGGTACAATTTTCAGAGATTGTCTATTCCAGTTAGTATTGCAGTCTTGCTTCCAATCGGGAGATTTTGCTTGTATTCCATGTACTTCCAAAAACTTCGAAAGAATTAAAAATTTATGAATTGTGTTTTAATCTTTCTAATCTTAAAAAAAAAGGCTTTTTTAAGCAAAATTCGAAGAGAGAAGATGAATTGAACAGGATTAAAATTATTATTTACACTTAATTAAATATATTTTGGCTAGTAGAAACTACTGACTTTCATGCATGATAATCTTACTCAGGATTAACCTTAATTCGTTGATGGTTAAAATTTAATCCCAAAAATTTTTCTTAAAGATTTAAAGACTTAATACTTAGTTTACTTAGTTTACTTAATACTTAGTTTAAAAATTATACATGTTAATTATTTTTAACTGAACTTTAAAACATGTAAAAGAAGTAAATTTAGGAAAATGAAGATGAGAGAGGCTCTACCTTTTTAAGATAAAGCTCTGAAAAGCCTAAAACTAAGAAAATCTAAGGTCTTGATCAAATCCCAGGAGAACTGCTTCAAGCATTAGAAGAAACTGAATTGTTTAAAGTTATCAATTATACTGTATCTATATTAGTGGAGAAATTCCAAAAGATTAAAAAAACTAACCATTATGATTTCAATTCCAAAGATAGTCGCAGCTCAGGAGCGCAAAGATCACAAAATATTAAGTATTCTCTCTCAAAATACCTCAAAAATATTAACTAATATTGTCTATAATTGTAACGAAAGGAAAATAACGGTAAACATTTCTGAGGATCAATTTGGATTCAGAAGAAGTAAGGGAACAAGAGAAGCTATCCTTAGCCTAAGAATATTTATAGAGAAATCTCTCAGGATGAACAAACCAGTCCTTCATCGATATACTAGAAAAAGCCTCTGACAACATCGACTGTTACATTTTGTTCCAGGTGCTCAGAAACATAAAAATAGATTATAATGGCGGAGAATAATGTAACCTGTATAAAAATCAAACTGCAGTTATTGGGAAGAAAGGTATTGAAGCTATGATTGAAAAAGGAGTCCGACAGGCTCTCTCCCCACTGCTATTTAATATACAGGCAGTCCCCGGGTTCCTGAAAACGTCTGTAAGTCGGATTTGTATGTAACTCGGATCCCTGATGAACAGTGCATGTACGGTAATAATAATAATAATAACATTACAAAGGCTCATACTGTAATAATAAGTTAGAGAAACTATTCCATGGTCATAAAGGTAACAGACTCACAAAATCGAATAAAAGTTAAGACGAAAGTGAAGATGTGCATAAACAACCGTATAAACAATGAGATGTATAAACAGTATGTTTAGCATAAACATACTGCGCCAACGAATCGCTTACGCCAAGCGGAATTGTTTACATGCGCGGAAGAAACTAGTTACAAAATTATTAATGTAATTATTTAATTATAAATTATCATTCTGGGAAGCCTTAGGAGCCTGTTCGTAAGTACAGAACGTCGTAAGTCGGGTAGTTCGAAACCCAGGGCCCACCAGTACAGTAAAACCTCTCAAATAAGGTCCTCGGTAATCCGGCCTGGTCCTGAGTAATTCTTTTTTTTAATAACTAAATTCGTTTCCTATCCGCGCATATTCATTATGAGTGAAAAAAGAAAGAAAAACTTTGTCACTATGGAACAGAAGCTTAATGCATTAAGGAGATTGGATGCAGGGGAATCTGCAAAACAAGTATCACTAGAGCTTGGTGTCGGAAAAAGCACATTTGTATTGTTTTTAATAAACATTTGAGTGCAAAATTATGAAAATGGGGTTAAATTAATTAAACCTGGCATTATGTCTTCACAAAAATTGAGCTATTGAGTTATTTTAAGAACACTCTCGGTAGTCCGGCTTTCAGAGGATTTCAGAGGTTTTACTTTATATATCGAGTGCTCCAAATTAAAGACGAGGTGTTTAGGCTTCTCTATAGGAAAAAGTACTGGGTCAATCGCAACGAAATTTCGTACACATACTGTTCTGAGTATGCATTCTCGATTTCTGAAGTAAAAAAAAAAATAGTTCGGCCACTAAGGGTGAATTGTGGCGTTGCTGTCCCCGTAATTTGCATATTGCAACGTAATCGAACAATTTACGCCTATAAAAGGAGTCATAAAGTATTTTTCACAAATCCACGACTAGCAAAGAGACATGAAGCTCACCTTCCCGGATCGCTCGATTCTTATTAAACTCTTCTATCAGCGAAAAAGCAATGCTTCTGCTGTACTTAAGGCATTTCGGCAGTTAAAAGTTTTACGTAGAGATTTTACGATTAATAATCTTCGGGAAATGATTTTTCGTTTTGAAGAGACAGGAACGTTTGCTGTAAAAGCCGGACGAGGTCGCAAGCCAAGTGCATTGCAGAGAACAGACGAAGTTGCAACTGCAGAAGTAATGGAGCAGGGAATCGCAAATTCACATCGTAGCAGTAGGGCAGGTGCAATATCACAGGAATTGGACATATCGTACACGACAGTGTAGAGAGTTCTGCTAGATGTCTTGAAGTTTCACCCCTATAAAATATCCCAGTCAACAATTGGTTTCTGATGATTATGATACGAGGAAAGCATTTGCTCGGAAGATGGTGGATGATGCATGGCCTTGGCGAATGCTATGGAGTGATGAGGCTCATTTCCATTGAATGGTGCTGTAAACACTCGTAACTGTCATATTTGGTCTGACAATAATCAACGTATTCATCATCAAATGCCATTGTATTCACCGGTTTGGTGTAACGATTTGATGTATCTTCACGGCATCCTTCATCATTGGTCCTTACTTCTTTGAAGAAAAACACAGCATTGGGGCCAGTGACATGGCTCCGGTTATACCGATATGCTCCTGTTATCTGTAATTCCATCACTTCGACAGAGGCATTGTGTTGACACCACAATCTTAAATGCAAGATGGTGCTTAAATGAAGGGTTCACATAGCTTTACCTATGAAAGCTTTTTACGGCGAATATTTTCGGACGACAGACTAATTACTAGAACATTTCCCGCGCATGGTATCCCCGATCACCACATCTGAGCTCCTGTAATTTTTGGGGCTACGTAAAGAGCATCTTTTATCAATGCAATGTTCCGAACTTAGCTGTGTTAAAATACTGAATTTCGCAGCATGTGACACAACTCAACTCATGTCAGTTGCGTTTTCATCTCGAGTATGTTGTGCAGCAAATGCAATTTGTAGAGGAAATGGGGGGGGGGGGGGGGGCACGTGGAACCATATCTGTGATGTTAGTGTGATTCCACATTTGATTGCAATAAAGTTATGGCGCGTTAACTCTTTTTTTTTGCCGACATTTGTTAGAATCGATAAGTTAGACAATATTCAAAATACGTAGACAGCTGCGCAACAATTCACCCTTAGCGGCCGAAAGTTGAACTACTTTTTTTTCTTCAGAAATCGAAACCGCATACTCATGGCAGTATGTGTACGAAATTTGGTTGAGATTCGCCCAGTAGTTTTTCCTATAGAGAGGTCTAAACACCTCCTCTTTAATTTCGATCATCCGTTATATTGAAGAAGTTCTAAAGGATTTCTCACTGAATAACAAGAAAGGAATCAAAATTAATGGAAAGATATATAATACAATCTAATATTGATAATATTGCTGTAGTTAAGGAAAATGGGGGAAATCTTCAAGAAGCGCTAGAGAATCTGGATCAACTTTGAAGAGCAAATGTAGGGTGAAAACTAATGAAAGAAAGACAAAGGTCAAAGTGCACCAGAGAGATGGAAAGCAAAACATAAATATCTCTCCAAATGGAAAAAAGAATAACACAGGTCAAGGAATTCACCTACCTAGGAAACATCTTTACATCTGAAGGAAGAAGTGAAAGAGATGTGAGAGCAAGAATAACACAAGTTAAAAATTCCTCATACAAAAGAAAAGGCTTATGTACTTCAAAAAATATATCCTTAAAAATTACAAAGCAATTTATAAAAAGCTATGTTTGGAGCGTCGCACTATATGGAGCAAAGATATAGACCCTTCAAAAATTGGATAAAAAGAATCTCCAAACATTTGAAATGTGGCTGGCGCCGAATGCTGAATTGCATCGACGGAGAAAATTACAAAAGAAGAAGTTTTGAGAACAATAGAAGAAAGAAGAGAAATTTTTATACACTATAGAAAAAAGAAGAAATAGTATGTCATACCCTGAATGGACCATCAACTTGATTGAAGGAATGATGGAAAGAAAACCTGCTAGGAAAGAGAATCAGGTTGACCCTACAGGAATGTAAAGAAACTAGAAGAGACCCGAAAATTGTTATATGGACTCCATGCCACCAACCCTAGGGAAAAGAAGAGGAAAAAGAATAATTTTAAATGTTTTTTTAAAAATTTTAACGTTATTGAATTAAATAAATATTTCAATTAAATTTCTCTAAAAGAAAAAATTTGATGGATTTCAAATAAATTGATATTATGGCATTCTTAACTTTGCAGTATTGCACAACGTGAAATAAATTAAGAAATGGGAATTTTACTATTTAAAGAACTATTTAAATTACAGCAAAAGATCCTCTCTTTATTGTTGGCTCTGAAAAGGGCCTTTTTATGGTTTAATAACTTTGAAATATTTTGGAAACCTAATCTAGAGATTAGAATGAAGATTCAAAAGTTGATATTAAATCTTCTGATGCTTTAGAATTGCTGTGCGAATCAAAGATTTCATTTGTTAAGATATCAATGGTTTTATTGCAGTGTCAGTCAGTCCATCCTTACTCCAATATTCTTCGTATATTTTTTAAACACATGCCAATGGCTTTTTTCCAGTCTTGACATTATTAATAACTGCCTCCTTACTTTTCTTAGCTGCTGCTAATAAACAGAATAGTTGCATTCTGTTCTCCAATGTTTCATTTCACATTAGATCAATTCTATAGCGTTGAACTGACTGTGATTTAGCGGAAGACGAATAATATTATGTCCTGCGGCAGCTGCCTTTTCGTCAACGATATACCTTCTCCGAAATTGCTTTACTTTGATGGACTCCTACATCTCTGCTTTAAGCATTTGAGGATGGAATATGATCTTATTCTTTGTGAACCAATCTTACATTTCATTTTTTCTAGAGTTACTGATTGGTGGTTTCTCGAATGGTAAGCTGCGTTATCCATTATAATGGTAGAATTGGGTGGAATGCTTTTCATAAAATTATTTGGCACTAGTCTTGAAACACGTCAGCGTTCCTATCGTTGTGATAATCGGCTAGGCCTGATTTTGATAGAAACAATATCGTGCAGTTGGGTAGAAATCCTTCAATAGTTCCGGCATAAAGCATAAAAATCTCCTGCCTTTTGTTGCCAGTTGATTTGCCTTGAGACGAACTGGCAACAAAATGGTACATTGTGAGTTTCATTAATCCATGTTTTATCTAAAATATAAATGTTCTGTAAAAAAGAATCAGTCTCACTTGGCGTACAAACGCATGTCGCAACGCTACGACGTCTGTTCATTCAAGCAGATGCATCCTATTAATATTCATACTCTTGTACTGAATTCGGAGTTTTTGGGTTAGTATCTTCTTTACTTCCTTGAGAAATCAGTTCCTCTGTATATTCTCCAGCCAAAGACGACCATAGTCTTCCTAATGAATTCAGGTAAAAACTGTGATTTAAGTTAACAATCCCAGTATGTTTCTTATCGCATATTGTATATAATTTATTAAATTTCGAATAGTATAGGGATCGTCCATTAATCACGTGAAGCTCGAAAGGGGAGGGGGGTGTAGTGAGATATCACGTGTAATTAATTTTTTCGTTGAACACGCGATTTCTAAACCGAAAAACCGTGGTCCGAGGACAATGTCTATTAAATATATTCATGTACCAGTACAATTATATATTTTTCACATGATTACACCTTTCCTTTACTATTTTTATGCCGGTCAGAAACAACCTGCAACCTTAATGTCTGTCTGGACATTTTTATCACGGTGCTTAATTTTCCAGAATTAACTTAGATTAAACCTGTATTTAAAGATAATATTCTGAAAATTTTTAAGATACTTTGTACCAAAAAAAATACACGGGTAGGGTAAGGGTAGGGGGGGGGGTAGTTTAAAACCTCACCACGTATCACCAGGGGGGAGGGGGGGTTAAAAAGTTGCTAAAATTAATGGACGACCCCATAGAACTTGGATTATAGGGGAAGTAGCTGATGGAATGATATCGCTCATCAGTTTCTATAAGAGCAATTCAGGAGCCAGTTTGATTGGAATCACTAAAGTCTTTGATACACTGGATGGTAATTGAGGTGTATTTATGAATTAATTTTGAAATCACTTATCTGGGTTGTAATATGTCTGCTTTATGAGATTAATGACATATTCTTGTTGTATTGTAGGACATTTGTTATAGTTATTTGTTATATCTTAAGACATCTCATTGCTTTTACTGTAATGCTTTTATTTTGTAATACCACTATATGATCTAAAGAAGGTTCTAAATAGTGCAGGTGATTTTCGTAAATAAATGTCTATCAATAGCTATGGTAGAAAACATATTACGCTTTTTACTTATAAAACATCGAAGGCAAGTTTTCATTCGAATCAAGTAGCGCGAATAAAGGAAGTACAGACAATGCACTCTATTTTGCTTTCACGCTTTCAGCTATCATTGACAGGATATCTGTTTCGTCCTTATTAGGACTCTTCAATCAGATTCATCCTAAATGACAGGCTGGGAAGGCGCAGAAGGCTATGAATCCTTCTGAAGGCTATGTAGGGAGTGGGACTCTACAAAAGCAAACAACAATAGGAGAATCGCTGTAACCTCTACAGCAATAAAATCTTGACCAGCCATTTGCTAGACTCGAAATATATTTAAATACAAGTCCGAAACACTAAGGACTAAATAGTCAAATAGGTTTTGAGAAATTGCAAAAGAAAATCACGTATTTCTTGAAACGAAGCTCTCCCACATTTATATATAGTTTTAATTCAATCCAATTGATAGATCGAAAGATAAAATACTAGTTACAAAGGCCTTACCATAAAAAGTTACCTGTAGATTTCATAAATGATATTCCAAATTTAAAAATATTAATAAAAAAAATTAAAGTTTTTATTAAAACTTTGTTCAATAAAAAAGTGAATTATAAAATAAAATACCAAAAGTACGTATATTCCAAAATTGATATGAACTGTCATCAATCAATTTGAAACAGATATTTAGTAAACCAGTGCGTTTTCTCTCTGATTCCTAAAGGATAATCTGTTTCACTTCACAACAATTCACTGTCTCTTGTGATGGAGAATGGTTGGAATTTAAATGGTTGAAACAAAGCATTGGAGAGTTCGAAAGCATTGAGATCATCAATTGGTTTAGGATGAATTGAAAGGGAAAGTTTTAATATTAAATGACAGACAAATCAATTGTTATAAGACTGATTCTATTATTGTCATTTTCCTTCTTTTTATCTCTAATTTATAGTTCATTTTCCTCTTCTTTATTCGTAATGCACGTTTATTTTATTTCCGTGGATCTACTACATTTCTCTTATTCTCTCCATTTCCTATGCATTTATATTTGTATAAGGATGTACGTAATTCCTTAAAATTATTAAACGATATTTAAGTTATTATTCGTCGAATTATTTTTTTTTTAAATTGCTTTTTCATGGATTTTTTTTTGATAGCTATTTGTTATCTTCAGAACATTTGAAAAACTATGGAAATTCGTTAGTTTCTTGTGAAAGGGTCTCTACATAGTGAAGTTGAAAAATGCAATTCATCATAAAATAAACTCAAAATAAGCATTCAAATGAAAAGACATTCTGTAACAAGAGATAATTATGAACTAAACTGAAGCAAACTTAGTAAATCACTTCATAGTTCAATGTAAACTTTACTCTTTCCCTTTTCTTTTGGCTGGGATCCAATCTTTTCTCTTCATATCCTTCTCCTTAGGTCACTTCTTACTTTTTCTCCGAAACAGAAAACAGCTTCTAATTTAAACTTTCTTCATTTGCTTTTGATCTCTGGTTGTGAATCAACTGAGAAATTCCATCAACATTCTAAGATCCTGAATATTATCCTCAAAAAAAGTTTATAAATATTTTCTCTTTTTCTATTTTCTTTAGTTCTATTATGGTGGAAATTATTATGGACTTATTTCTCTTTTTTTTTCTTTGTAAATCATCTAATTTTGTAAAACAGAGAAAGACAGAGACACTAACATCAAATATTGATAGTTTCCTCATTTATTGAAATTTTTTTTCCTAATAATCATTAAAACATGATTTACATTAAATTCTTTAATACATATTATCAATATATTAATATAATATAGAAAGTATTATTATTATTATTGTTATTATTATTGCAATCCATCGAAATTTTATTAAAATCAAACTCTACATCTTTGAAAAATTGTCTAGTAAATTAATGTCTTAAAATTGAAATGATATGAGATATATATATATACAAAAAATGGATAATGTAAATATATTATTTCTTAAATTTACATGTAATATAAATTTAAAGAAAATATTAAAAAATAACATCACAAACTTAAATAAATACTATTTCCTAACATCCAAAACAAAGCTTAACAACATTGTTTTTTTTTCCATAACAAGCTAATATTCCTTTTTCTTTTTAGATTTAAATCAACTCTTTATTATTAATTTGAAAAGCTGTCTCTTATATTTTCTATACATGTTTGTTTGTTTGTTTGTTTGTTTTTTGTCATTTGTTTTATGAATAATACATTAAGTTATGGATTATCAAAACGTTACTTTCAGAATTAGATGAAAAAAAGATATTAAGATTAACCTCGTAAGGGATTATTTCTTATTACTATAATTAAACTAACACCGGATTTTATTTGCTTAAAAATAAGAAACTAAATAAAAGCACTATTTGGGATTTTTTTTAATACATTTTTTATTGCTTAAGAAATAATCTTTGTTAAATTCTGAAATATTATGAAATTTTTCATGTAAATTATAACTTTATCTAGAATTCAATTGCTATTATAATATTTCCTATAATTACAATTGCTATTATAATATTATAATAATTGAGGAAATTTTGTACCAATTTTTTTTATAAGATTTTGTTAATTATATATTTTGCCTTGATTACTGTTTGTACGTTATGTTTGATGTTATTGATGTGTTTACATTTCATAAGATTATTATTTCTAAACGTATTATATCTTTCGAGACTGCTATACTTTTTTACAATTATAACATGGACAAAGTTTACATATGAATAGACGTTTTCATATCTTGAATGACAATGATGAGTTATAACATCAAACATCATACATCATCTATAGAAGAGATGAGGGAGTGATGCGATCTTCTGAAGCGATTTGTTGTATCTTCATATTTTTAATTGTTAAGAATAGAAGAATACATCCTTA
>JAFIDM010006943.1:7210736-7234471 GCA_023159025.1 Thereuonema tuberculata | reverse complement strand
AAGAGAGAAGATGAATTGAACAGGATTAAAATTATTATTTACACTTATTTAAATACATTTTTTTGCTAGTAGAAACTACTGAATTTCATGCATGATAATCTTACTCAGGATTAACCTTAATTCGTTGATGGTTAAAATTTAATCCCAAAAATTTTTCTTAAAGATTTAAAGACTTAATACTTAGTTTACTTAGTTTACTTAATACTTAGTTTTAAAATTATATATGTTAATTATTTTTTAACTGAACTTTAAAACAGATGTAAAAGAAGTAAATTTAGGTAAATGAAGATGAGAGAGGCTCTACCTTTTTAAGATAAAGCTCTGAAAAGCCTAAAACTAAGAAAATCTAAGGTCTTGATCAAATCCCAGGAGAACTGCTTCAAGCATTAGAAGAAACTGAATTGTTTAAAGTTATCAATCATACTGTATCTATATTAGTGGAGAAATTCCAAAAGATTAAAAAAACTAACCATTATGATTTCAATTCCAAAGATAGCCGCAGCTCAGGAGCGCTAAGATCACAAAATATTAAGTATTCTCTCTCAAAATATCTCAAAAATATTAACTAATATTGTCTACAATTGTAACGAAAGGAAAATAACGGTAAACATTTCTGAGGATCAATTTGGATTCAGAAGAAGTAAGGGAACAAGAGACGCTATCCTTAGCCTAAGAATATTTATAGAGAAATCTCTCAGGATGAACAAACCAGTCCTTCATCGACATACTAGAAAAAGCCTCTGACAACATCGACTGCTACATTTTGTTCCAGGTGCTCAGAAACATAAAAATAGATTATAATGGCGGAGAATAATGTAACCTGTAGAAAAATCAAACTGCAGTTATTGGGAAGAAAGGTATTGAAGCTATGATTGAAAAAGGAGTCCGACAGGGATGTGGGTCTCTCCCCACTGCTATTTAATATACAGACAGTCCCCGGGTTCCTGAAAATGTCTGTAAGTCGGATTTGTATGTAACTCGAATCCCTGATGAACAGCGCATGTACGGTAATAATAATAATAATAATAATAATACCTCTGTACTGTAATAATAAGTTATTGAAACTGTTCCAGGGTCATAAAGGTAACAGACTCCCAAAATCGAATAAAAGTTAAGACGAAAGTGAAGGTGTGTGTAAACAACCGCATAAACAATGAGATATATAAACAGTATGTATAATATGTTTAGCATATTAATCAACGAATCGCTTACGCCAAGCGGAATTGTTTACGTGCGTGGAAGAAACTAGTTACAAAATTATTAATGTAATTATTTAATCATAAATTATCATTCTGGGAAGCCTTGGAGCCTGTTCGTAAGTACTGAACGTCGTAAGTCGTGTAGTTCGTAACCCAGGGACCGCCTGTACAGTAAAACCTCTCAAATCAGACTCTCGGTAATCAGGCCCCCATGGTAATCCGGCCTGGTCCTGAGTAATTTTTTGTTTTTTAATAACTAAATTCGTTTCCTATCCGCGCATATTCATTATGAGTGAAAAAAGAAAGAAAAACTTTGTCACTATGGAAAACAAGTTTAATGCGTTAAGGAGATTGGATGCAGGAAAATCTGCAAAACAAGTATCACTAGAGCTTGGTGTCGGAAAAAGCACATTTGTATTGTTTTTAATAAACATTTGAGTGCAAAATTATGAAAATGGGGTTAAATTAATTAAACCTGGCATTATGTCTTCACAAAAATTGAGCTATTGAGTTATTTTAAGAACACTCTCGGTAGTCCGGCTTTTGTGAAATCTGGCCTTCTGGGGGGCACATTACACCGGATTTCAGAGTTTTACTTTATAAATCGTGTGCTCCAAATTAAAGACGAGGCGTTTAGGCTTCTCTATAGGAAAAAGTACTGGGTCAATCGCAACGACATTTCGAGCACATATTGTTCTGAGTATGCATTCTCGATTTCTAAAGTAAAAAAAAAAAAAAATAGTTCGGCCACTACGGGTGAATTGTGACGTTGCTGTCCCCGTAATTTGCATATTGCAACGTAATCGAACAACCTCCGCCTATAAAAGTCATAAAGTAGTTTTCACAAATCCACGACTAGCAAAGAGACATGAAACTCACCTTCCCGGATCGCTCGTTACTTATTAAACTCTTCTATCGCGAAAAAGCAATGCTTCTGCTGCACTTAAGGCATTTCGGCAGTTAAAAGTTTTACGTAGAGATCCACTGACGATTACTAATCTTCGGGAAATGATTTTTCGTTTTGAAGAGACAGGAACGTTTGCTGTAAAAGCCGGACGAGGTCGCAAGCCAAGTGCATTGCAGAGAACAGACGAAGTTGCAACTGCAGTAATGGAGCAGGGAATCGCAAATTCACATGGTAGCAGTAGTGCAGGTGTAATATCACAGGAATTGAATATATCGTACACGACAGTGTAGAGAGTTCTGCTAGATGTCTTGAAGTTTCACCCCTATAAAATATGCCAGTCTACAATTGGTTTCTGATGATTATGACACGAGGAAAGCATTTGCCTTGACATTCGTTGCTCGGATGATGGTGGATGATGCATGGCTTTGGTGAATGCTTGGAGTGATGAGGCTCATTTCCATTGAATGGTGCTGTAAACACTCATAACTGCCATATTTGGCATGACAGTAATCAACGTGTTAATCATCAAATGCCATTGCATTCACCGATTTGGTGTAACGGTTTGATGTATCTTCACGGTATCCTTCATCATTGGTCCTTACTGCTTTGAAGAAAACACAGCATCGGGACCGGTGACATGGCTCCGGTTATACCGATATGCTCCTGTTATCTGTAATTCCATCACTTCGACAGAGGCATTGTGTTGACACCACAATCTTAAATGCAAGATGGTGCTTAAATGAGGGGTTCACATAGCTTTACCTGTGAAAGCTTTTTACGGCGAATATTTTCGGTCGACAGACTAATTAGTAGAATATTTCCCGCGCATGGTATCCCCGATCACCACATCTGAGCCCCTATAATTTTTGGGGCTGCATAAAGAGCATCGTTTATCAAGACAATGTTCCAAACTTAGCTGTGTTAAAATACTGAATTTCGCAGCATGTGACACAACTCAACTCATGTCAGTTGCGTTTTCATGTCGAGTATGTTGTGCAGCAAATGCAATTTGTAGAGCAAATGGGGAGGGGGGCACATGGAACCATATCTGTGATGTTAGTGTGATTCCACATTTGATTGCAATAAAGTTATGGCGCGTTAACTCTTTTTTTGCCGACATTTGTTAGATAAGTTAGACAATATTCAAATTACGCAGACAGCAGCGCAACAATTCACCCTTAGCGGCCGAAAGTTGAACTACTTTTTTTTCTTCAGAAATCGAAACCGCATACTCATGGCAATATGTGTACGAAATTTGGTTGAGATTCGCCCAGTTGTTTTTCCTATAAAGAAGTCTAAACACCTCCTCTTTAATTTGGATCATCCATTATATTGAAGAAGTTCTAAAGGATTTCTCACTGAATAATAAGAAAGGAATCAAAATTAATGGAAAGATATATAATACAATCCAATATGCTGATAGTTTTGCCCTAGTTATGGAAAATGGGGGAAATCTTCAAGAAGCGCTAGAGAATCTGGATCAACTTTGAAGAGCAAGTGTAGGAGGACAGTTAATGAAAAACAGACAAAGGTAAAAGTGTACCAGAGATGGAAAGCAAAACATAAATATCTCTCAGAATGGAAAAAACAATAACACAGGTCAAGGAATTCACCTACCTAGGAACATCATTACATCTGAAGGAAGAAGTGAAAGAGATGTGAGAGCAAGAATAACACAAGTTAAAAGTTCCTTCTACAAAAGAAAAGAATTGTTCTCTTTAAAAAAATATATCCTTAAAAATTAGAAAGCAATTTACAAAAAGCTATGTTTGGAGCGTCGCACTATATGGAGCAAAGATATGGACCCTTCAAAAATTGGATAAAAAGAATCTCCAATCATTTGAAATGTGGCTGGCGCCGAATGGGGAGAATTACAAAAGAAGTTTTGAGAACAATAGAAAAAAGAAGAGAAATTTTATATACTACAGAAAAGAGAAGAAATAGTATGTAATACTCTGAATGGACCACCAACGTGATTGAAGGAATGATGGAAGGAAAACCTGCTAGGAAAGAGAATTAGTCGACCCTACAGGGATGTATAGAAACTAGAAGAATTTAAAGAAACTAAAAATTATTTGGTACTAGTCTTGAAACAGGTCAGCGTTCTTATCGTTGTGATAATCGTCTAGGCCTGAATTTGATAGAAACAGTAGCATGCAGTTGGGTGGAAATCCTTCAATAGTTCCGGCGTGAAGCAAAATGAATCCCCTAATGCCTTGAGACGGACTGGCAACAAAAGGGTAAACCTTGAGTTTCATTAATCCATGTTTTATCTAAAATATAAATGTTCTGTCAAAACAATCTGTCCGCTCAATCCAAGCGTGAGTAACGTGACATTTGACGCCACTTTCTTTTGTCTTCTTTATCCTAGCTTAATTATATCTGATTATTTCTCGTTACCCTACAGTAGCAGTGTATTCCCTTACATATGCTATCTTCAGACATGATCGGTTTGAGTCTGCAATGTTTTATTATTTTTATATCTTGTTCTGAATTTAATGTGAGTAACGTGACACGCAATGGACACACATATATGTATATGATTATAAATACATTGTTTCCTGCAAACTTTTAATCTAAACACTGAAATCGTTACATTACATGTTTAATTAATGGAATATTCTACCTTAAGAAATTCAAAAGAAATTTGATTTTACAAAAGCCGTGCTATAATCTGCTCAAAAGTAGTGTGAGTAACGTGACGTAATGAAATTCTTCCAAGACTAGAAAATTTGAGTTTTAAATATTAGATCAGTGAACTTCAAAATTTTCTGAAAACAATTCCTGGACTTTCTTATAGTTAGTATTTGACAATTTTAGGTAGTTATGTCTTCTTACAGACACTTCAAGAGCTGCCACTTCTGAAAGAATATCATTTTGAATATCCATCCATTGGCTGGAACGTTTGAAGCACGGGCGAGTTTGATGCATAAATATCACCTATGCTGTTTTGTCTGGATATGATAGCTCCTATAATATGCCAATGAGTAATCAGTTTCAGGCTGATAAACTACATACCACTTCCCTACTTCCAATGCAGTGCCATTAACGCAACGCTTACGAGTCTTCAATAATCTCTTGAATGGCAAATGTTGGATAATGGGGACGTTTGCACTTTTCCTTCAACACTACATACAATTTCATGGTTGCGTGATACCTTCGAGATCTTTTGCTGTAACAAAAACAAAACAAAAATTTCTGCAAATGCAGATCCTTAGAATGTTCTTGAATTTCTTTATTACTAATAGTCAGCATCCGAACTGTTGATGGGGCACTTGTAAATGCGTCACTAAATGATCACTTCCTGTAAAATGAACTTTCGTTTCATTACCAATCTGAGCACTCTTCTTTACATAAGCACCAATGCCATCAACTGGACCTTTGCCAAGATTTGTGACAAAATAGTTCCATTTGAATATTTTTGAGACTCCTCTCTAAGAAAGCTAGTGCAGCTTTTGAATTGGCTTGAAGATCTGTCACTTCATATTGTAATGTCTGTATTCTGCTGGTAGGCATTGCAAGATTTTGTCAGTAAATACAACAATTGATACTGTTGAATGATCCACAGTATCAGATACTATGGCTATACTATGTTGTTCCTCGTGGTATTCTATGGAAGGGAAAACTGTGATTCTGACCATAATAAGTACTTAGTCTTGATAGAAGCACTTATAATTTTCAGAAAATTCTACTTGAATCAATGCAAAAGAAGATCCTTGCTCAAGGGCAGATTTCTTATCTTCATCATAGCTGTTACTTTTTTCGTATAAACATGCGATAGAAACCGTTTCAGATGCACGGAGCCAATTGTTGGTTTACATTGTGAAAATCAGTGGGAGTACCGTGACAGTTTCGTTTTCCTTCAAATCAACAGCTAGCAGAGTCTTTACTTTTATAATATTTTGGCTACTAATTTCAGAAGCTTTTCTTGTCACATCAGCATTACTTTTATGTTTGTGGATCCAGACAGTAAAACGAAAAATAAAAAAAACAACAAATTATTATGAGTAACGTGACTTTACTGACACTAATGTCATCTCTATAGTTCCACATGGAAAATGATTACCCTTTATTGATAACATATAATTTAATAGTAACAAAAGACTTTAGCTTTGAGTTCACAATAAAGTTCAGATCACCTTGCACCTTACTTCGTAAATAACAAATACTTCAAAGTTGAATACAAACTACTAGTTTAAGAGAGTCTGAAAGTATTCTACAGAAGAGAAACCGTTTTCTTTAGCAGTTCAGGAGACAGTTTGATTGGAATCACTAAAGTCCTTGATAGATGGGAGGTAATTGAGGTGTACTTATGAATTAATTTTGAAATTACTTATCTCGGTTGTAATATGTCTTAATTGGCAATGATGTCAAGGATTCTGCTTTATGAGATTAATGGCATATCTTATATTATAAAAGCGTTGTTCTGTCTGTCATTGTCATAAGAGTTAACGTTTTTCCAATTTTGTGACAAAACTATAAGAGATAGATTGGTCATGCAAACGGATAAAATGTAGATCTTTTTAACACAAACAAAATGCTACCGAAATCTTTCGAAAAAAATTTTTGGTTTCCAAGTTGTTGCCAATTTAAAGGGTCAAATTTTGACTTTTCTCAATTAAAACGAAAAGAATAAAAGTTGGAAGAGAACATTATATTGAGAAAATGTTGGTATTTGAAAGTTCTATCGAACGGTATATCAGTAATTCAAAAACGTTTCTGCGTTTGCAAGATACATGCAAAAATGTGAAAAATTTCATGTTGCCATTATGAGAAGTTTGTGATGGCAAGTAAAAATTAAATTTTTTTTTTCTTCTTCTTCTTTCGATTTTGGCCGACTGGGGACCACGTGAAATAACTGTTCATGATTTCATCTTCTCCTTCCTTTTTCTCTCCTTCCAATACTCCTTCATCCTTTCCCTCTGTTTTTCCCGTCTTTCCAAAGTCCAAACTCCGCTCCCAATCACTTTCTGCCTCCTGTGGAAACCCTTAAAGTCTTTAACTTTTGAACTGAATTTATTTCTATCTTCTATTTCCTCCTCAGTAATGTTCATTTCCTCTAGGTCGGTTCTGATCTCTTTGAACCAGGTTATCTGTGTCTTTGGGTTTTTGTCGAAGTAATTGAAGAGGCGTTTTGTCATTCTACTCTCTTCCATTCTCTTCATGTGTCCATAGAATGTTATCCTCCTTTTCCTCATTGTATTCACAATTCCCTCTGTCTTCTTGTAGACTTCTTCATTACTTCTCATTTTCCATATTCCGTTATCATATATGGGCCCAAGAATTTTCCGTATTATTTTTCTCTCCTTCTTTTCTATTTCATCTAGTTGTTTGGCTGTGTTCATTGCAAGACACTCCGAGGCATATAAACATTCTGGTTTAATCACTGTATTGTAGTGTTTAAGTTTAGTATTTATGGAGACTGAATTTTTGTTGTATATATTTTTAGTTAACTGGAATGCCATTTCCATTTTTCTTGATCTTGCAAAGTTGGCTTCTTTGTCTAATGCATTAGGTTGGATTATTTCTCCCAGATATTTGAATTTGTTGACTTTATTTATTCTTCCATATTTTGTTTTTAGGTGTTTGGGAGCATCCTTCACGTTCGTCATTTATTCTGTTTTTTCAAAGGAGATTTGTAGACCTGTTTTTTCTGCAGTCTCTTTTAGTATGTCGATCTGTATGATTATATCTTCTGGGCTTTCTGCAAAGATTGCTAGGTCATCTGCAAATGCCAGACAGTCAAATTCTAGGTTGTCTTTTTTTCTGCCTATTCTGTATTTCTGTATGCCTTTCATTTTCATGATTTTTCTCCATTCTCTTATGACTTTTTCTAACGTGCAGTTGAATAGCAAAGGGGACAGACCATCTCCTTGTCTTACTCCTGTTTTGATGTTAAATGGTTCAGACATTTCCCCCTGAAACCTGACTTTTGATTTTGTATTTGTCAGGGTTTGTTTTATGATGGCCACTAATTTATCATCGGCGCCAAATTCCTCTAGGATGTTAAATAGCGTCTCTCTGTCGATAGAGTCATAGGCTTTTTTGAAGTCAACGAAGGTAACATATATGTCCTTGGCTCTTGATCTTCGATGTTTGATTATAAGTTTTAGGTTCATGATCTGTTCTGTACAGGATCTGCCTTTTCTGAATCCTCCTTGATATTCACCTAGTTGTTGGTCTACTTGCTGTTCCAGCCTGTTTTGCAAAGCTTTCGAGAGGATTTTGTATGTAACTTGCGTGAGTGATATTCCCCTATAGTTATTGGCATCCGTTCTATCTCCCTTTTTGTAGATTGGGTGGATAATCGCCATTTTCCATTCTTCAGGTAATATCTCTGTTTCCCAGATGATTTGAAAAACTTTGCATAGTTTCTGGATCGTGCCGGCATCAACGCATTTCCACATTTCAGCTACAATCGTATCTTCTCCCGGTGCTTTTTCATTCTTAAGGTCTCTTATTATTTGTTCAATCTCTTTCTGACAGGGGGGTTCTGAATTTTTGAATTTGTGTACTGGGGGTGACTTTGAAAAGTTTTCCTTCGGTTTTTCACAGTTGAGAAGTTTCTCGAAGTATTTTGCCAGTATTTTGCAGTTTTCTTGGTTGTTTAGTGCTAGCTTCCCCTCAGTGTTCTTGAAGCAAAGGTTTGGGGCTTGGTATTTCTGTAGATTTTGTTTGAAGGTTTTGTAGAATGACCTGGTGTTATTCTTTTTGAAGTCTTCTTCAAGTTGGTTGAGCTGGTTCTTTTCGTAACTTCTTTTGGCTGCTCTTATTGTTTTTGCTGTTTGGTTTTTAAAGTTATTGTAGTCTTCATCCCTTTTTGTTGAGTACCATCTTTTCCAGGTGTTTATCCTTAGTTTCAAGGAGTTTTCACATTCCTCGTTCCACCAGGCGTGTTTTTTCTTTTTTTTTTTACTTGGAGCTATTTCTTTTTTTTATAAATATAAATATAAATATATTAAGAAAAGTCCTGACTTACTCACTAACTGACTCATCAACGCCCATTCCAAACCCTTGGACCTATAAAGCTGAAATTTTGCACAGAGGTTCCCTTTATAATGTAGACAAGGAATAAGGCCGGAGTTTTCGAAATTCCCACGGGATAGGGAATAATCTGGCAAACTGACCATGAAGTGTGTGGCGACAACCCCAGGTGTGTGGTCCCAACCCGCAATACACCTTAAGTTAAGCGGAGAAGGCCACAATGGGCTGGGAAGTCGTATATTCTCCGATCTCAATAATAATTTGCTAAATAAATTAAGTTTTTTTTTTTTTAATGCTATAGTCTATATGCAAGGGTTCCGGAAGCGGAACGGTACCCGTCTAGTTCTTGTTATATTCTAGGACATTTGTTATAATTCTTTGTTATATTTTTAAGACATTTCATTGCTTTTACTACAATGCTTTTAAGTTGTAATACCACGTATATGATTTAAAGAAGGTTCTTATTAGTGCAGGGGATTTTCGTAAATAAATGTCTGTCAATAGCTATGATAGAAAGCGTATTACGCTTTTTATTTATAAAACATCATGAGGCAAGTTTTAACATGAATCAAGTAACGCGGAAAAAGGAAGGAATACAGACAATGCACTCTAGTTTGCTTTCACTCTTTGAGCTATCATTGATAGGATATCTGTTGATAGCTGTATCGTCCTTGTTAGGACTCATCCTAGATTCATCCTAAATGACAGGCTCGGAAGGCGCAGAAGGCTATGAATCCTTCTGAAGGCTATGTAGGAAGTGGGACCTACAAAAGCAAACAACAATAGGAAAAATCGCTCTAACCTGTACAGCAATAAAAATCTTGGCCAGCCATTTGCTGGGCTCGAAATATATTTAAATACAAGTCTGAAACAAAAATAGGACTAAATAGGTTTTGTGAAAATGCAAATGAAAATCACGTATTTCTTGAACTAAGCTCTCCCACATTTATATATAGTTTAAATTCAATCCAATTGATAGATCGAAAGATAAAATACTAGTTTCAAAGGCCTTACCATAAAAAGTTATCTATAGATTTTATCGATGTTCCAAATTTAAAAATATTAAAAAAAGACACTTTGTGCAAAAAAAAGTGAATTATAAAATAAAATACCAAAAGTACGTCTATTCCAAAATTGGTATGAACTGTGATCAACCAATTTGAAACAGATATTTATTAAACTAGTGCGTTTTCTCTCTGATTCCAAAAGAATAAAGCATCTGTTTCACTTCACAACAATTCACTGTCTCTTGTGATGGAGAATGGTTGGAATTTAAATGGTTGAAACAAAGCATTGACAAATGGAGATTTCGAAAGCATTGAGATCATCAATTGGTTTAGGATGAATTGAAAGGGAAAGTTTTAATAGTATAAGACAAATCAATTGTTATAAGACTGATTCAATTATTGCCATTTTCCTTCTTTTTATCTCTAATTTGGTTCATTTTCCTCTTCTTTATTCGTAATGCACGTTTATTTCATTTCCGTGGATCTACTACATTTCACTTATTCTCTCCATTTCCTATGCATTTAAATTTTTATAAGGGATTTTAATTCCTTAAAATTATTAAACGATATTTAAGTTATTATTCGTCGAATTATTATTTTTTTAAAATTGGTTTTTCATGGATTTTCTTTTTTGATAGCTATTTGTTATTTTCAGAACATTTGAAAAATTATGGAAATTCGTTAGTTTCTTGTGAAAGGATCTCTACGTAGTGAAGTTGAAAAATGCAATTCATCATAAAATAAACTCAAAGTAAGCATTCAAATGAAAAGACATTCTGTAACAAGAGATAGCTATGAACTAAATTACTTCATAGTTCAATGTAAACTTTACTCTTTCCCTTTTCTTTTGGCTGGGATCCAATCTTTTCTCTTCATATCCTTCTCCTTAGGTCACTTCTTACTTTTTCTCCGAAACAGAAAGCAGCTTCTAATTTAGACATTCTTCATTTGCTTTTGATCTCTGGTTGTGAATCAACTGTGAAATTCCATCAACATTCTAAGATCCTCAAGAAAAGTTTATAAATATTTCTCTTTTTCTATTTTCTTCAGTTCTATTATTATGGACTTATTTCTCTTTTTTTTTATTTGTAAATCATCTAATTTTGTAAAATAGAGTAAGACATAGAGAGAGAGACACTAACATCAAATAGTTTCCTCATTTATTGGAATTGTTTTTCCTAATAATCATTAAAACATGATTTACATTAAGTTCTTTAATACATATTATCAGTATATTAATGTAATATAGAAAGTATTGTTATTATTATTACTGCAATCCATCGAAACTTATTAAAAATCAAACTCAACATCTTTGAAAAATTGTCTAGTAAATTAATGTGTTAAAATTGAAATATTTATATATATATATATATATATATATATATATATATATATACAAAAACAGGATAATGTAAATATATCATTTCTTAAATTTAAATATAATATAAATTTAATGAAAATATTAAGTAATAACATCATAAACTTAAATAAATACTATTTCCTAACATCCAAAACAAAGCTTAACAACATTGTTTTTTTTCCTTAACAAGCTAATATTCCTTTTTCTTTTTAGATTTAAATCAACTCTTTATTATTAATTTGAAAAGCTCTCTTTATATTTTCTATACATGTTTGTTTGTTTGTTTTTTGTCATTTATTTATGAATAATGCATTAATTTATGGATTATCAAAACGTTACTTTTAGAATTAGATGAAAGAAAGATATTAAGATTAACCTCGTAAGGGATTATTTCTTATTACTATAATTAAACTAACACCGGATTTTATTTGCTTAAAAATAAGAAACTAAATAAAGCACTATTTGGAATTTTTTTAATACATTTTTTATTGCTTAAGAAATAATCTTTGTTAAATTCTGAAATATTATGAAATTTTTCACGTAAATTATAACTTCATTTAGAATTCAATTGCTATTATATTTCCTATAATAATAATTGCTATTATAATATTATAATATTTGAGAAAATTTTGTACAATTTTTTTTTGTAAGATTTTGTTAATTATATATTTTGCCTTGATTACTGTTTGTACTTTATGTTTGATGTTATTGATGTGTTTACATTTCATAAGATTATTATTTCTAAACGTATTATATCTTTCGAGATTGCTATACTTTTTTTACAATTATAACATGGACAAAGTTTACTTATGAATAGACGTTTTCATATCTTGAATGACAATGATGAGTTACAGAAGAGATGAGGGAGTGATGCGATCTTCTGAAGCGATTTACTGTATCTTCATATTTTTAATTGTTAAGAATAGAAGAATACATCCTTATCACTAAGTTACAATTTTATTCTTATATTCTTTTCCAAGTCTTGGATATCTTCTTTTAATAATTGTTTGACGATTTGCTTAAATGTTCTGATCTTCTATATTATCTTATCAGTATTTTTGTCATTTCATTGACTCTTCTGTCTTCATTCAAATCTTTCTTTCAAGACCGTTATCTTATGTTTTGCTTTTGCATTTTTCTTGTTTGTTTTTTGATACAAATTGAAATCAAATTTGTAGATTTATTCACTGTATTTCCTAACAAACCTTTTTCATTAACGAAAGATTCTCCGATTAATTTTAACATATTTTTTCTACAAAAGATCGTTACATAATAAATAAATACAATAAAAATGCTATCGATAGTTTAATCTATAATAAGTCTAAAACTTTTTTTTTTTTTTTATTTCGTAATTTAAATTTTTAAATATTGAAATTTTGGAACAATCCTTCTCGTTTAATTTATTTGATCTTTTCTTTCATGTTGGAATTGAATATTTTACTATTAATCTATAACATAATTTTCTCATGAAGAAACAAGCAGAGCTTCTTCGGCTCCTTCGAAAGATTCAATGTTAGCTCAGCTTAAAATATCCAACGACCCAGAAATAGACAAAGGGAAATAAAAAAAAAAAAAAAAAAAAACCACCACCAAAAAGGGGGGAAAAAAAACCTTCTTATATTTTTTTTTTTTTTTTTTTTTTTTTTTTTTTTTTTTACTTTTTCTCTAATGAAACTTAAAAGAAGTCAATTCAGGATTGTTGTTGTTTTTTAAATTAATCATATTTAAGTCCTTATTATTATTAGCTCTTAAACAATGACTTACCGTCTTTGGATCCATGGTCGATTCCAAAACTGAAAAATCCTTCCAATCCTTTTTTTCAAATGATTTCTTGCTGATGTTTACTATGAATTTTATATTCGAAGTCCCCGGAGAGAGCAGTGGGTCACGTGTCTGGCACAAACCAATCGGCGGTCAGTAACGGACTGACAGGTTCTCCTATCACGGGAATCGTGTATTTGTGGTGTTGAGACAACTTAATCAAAAAGCAGAGAGATTTAGTTCTGGTGATGAATTCACATTTGTCTGCATCAGTGATTCAGTGCAATGGGTTCACGCAGACAGAAACAGCGTAGAAATGGCAGTTTCGGTTGGAACACATTTCAAATCATCTTTTTCTTTATTTCGAAAATAGATTGACAATCTACTTCTCTACAAAAGAAATAAACGTTTCTTTGATAAAATTTACGATAAATTTTCCTTAAAAAAATCCCTCATGAAGACAAAAATGTTATTTGTTAAGATTTTCTTTTTTTATTATTAAAATTAATAACTCATGTTAAGATTACATCAGAATGTTTAACTATTTATTCCTACACAAAAAAAGATTACTTTTCTTTCTTGAAGACATAATTGACTGTAAAATATTTTGAAGAATTTATTATTTTCCAAATATTTCCATTGTTTTCGTACAGATTTTAATCAAAATTGATTCTTGCAGAACTCTCAATGAAGTGTAAAAAATTTCTATTTTCGATGAGATTACTTTGCTCTTTGGATTTTCCACTATTTTATAAATAAGAATTGGGGAGAGGATCATACATGTCTTCTTAGCACACTAAGCTGTGATACGGAATAACGAATGTTTGGAGGTGGTGAAATTATACAAATTTATTCTGTGATGAAGAAAGAGACATAAAAATATTATTGATAACAGATGACCGTTATTGACCAATAAAATAAAGTTTGTATAATTTGTTTTCTGTATCCATTCAAATTTAAATGAATTGAAATAATGAATAAATAAAATATTCTCTTTGAAGCATCAACCTCTTGTTCTGCTTTGGTAAATTCAAACTGAAACAATCAAGGAATACAATGTTATCAATCCTCAGTAATCCTTTTAGATAGAACTCCTTATTTGAATGGCATTTATCATCTGAATACGGGTAGAATTGTTCTTCGGGAATTAAAGCATTTTCATTTACTTCCTTTTCATTTTCCTTATGTTTCCTCAAATGATACTTTGTTTAAAAAATTGACGACATTTAGACGTTTATTTTCTATTTCTATTTTATAACCTGAAAATCATTCAGTTTTACAAAAAAAAATTATTTACTTATTTTACGGGAATTTTGAATCCTTTTGAAAGGTTTCCATCCAATTTTTTTTTTTTAATTGGATGTAAATTGGAAAAAACTTAAGTGTAGTGAAATCTGTCCATCCGTTTTAGCGTGATGCCTCAACGGACAGTCAAAGAAGAAAACTATTCAAGTAGAAAATGGCTAAGTTTAAATCCTTCGTCTGATAGAAACTGAGGATGCAGAGATGTTGCGGAGGGGGAGACGAAGGAGAAAAATAATCATTCTCATGTTTTAAATTAGACTGGAAATAAAGTAGATCAAATAAAGGAAATCAGTTTAAATGAATGCGAATACGAAGAGAGAAAGAAGGAGACAAACAATGAAGAAAAATATTCACATGTGACAGGATGACTTCGATGTGGTTCATCAATTGATGTTCATTTCATTTCAAACAGAACCTAATGACACCAACTTAATCATCAAAAAAAAATAATAATAAAAACACATTGACATTTTAGGATGATATAGAAAATTAGAATTTCATTGATTAAATATCTTAATATTTTATTTTGTTTTTAAAACATTTACATTATACAAAATAATGGTCTACGATACGAAAAGTAATAAATGTAATTGAATGTTTCAAGATTTTCTGGTATTTCTCCAAAACACGTCAATTTGCAGATGCTTTTTAAATAACCTTTTTGCCTAATTTTTTCTTCTCTTTCTTTTCTTAAAAATCTTCACAATCAATAAAGGACAAAAAAATGTCTCTAAAATTAAACCTCCTCTGTGCATTCTATATATTTTTATTTTGTATGCTTTTCCATAGAATTTTGAATGTCATTCAAAGGAAACAAAAATGAAACAAAACATTTAAATATTGAAATACTAAATATTCCGCAGTTAAGAATATGAATAATTCCAAACAAATACCTAAAAAAAAAAAAAAAAAAAAAAAAACAAACGCTAATTTTAGCTTTATTACTGCTATATCCAATTTAAGTAATTTCTCACCACGAAACATCTTCCAAAATAGAAAATTCATTACATGAAATGACTTCATTTGAAAAAGATGAGAAAGAGATTAATTTTATTTTACATCTACTTCCTTCGTCAAAAACGAAATAACTAAAGAAATAAACACTAGAAATCTACTTTCATTGTTTAAAGAAAAAAAATCTGAATTTAAGGAACCTAGTTTTCATTGTCTGTAAAGCATTTGCCGAAGAAATATAATTACAGTAATTTCATTTTACAACAAAAAAAAAGATGGTCAATTGTATGAAATAATTGTGTATCGGAAATACGCTCCATGTCTGCATCGTATACTAGGATCTGAGTGGAAAGAGCGCGAGGGGAGTAATTTTGAGGGCTGTTGTGTGTGGATACCAAATAAAAACATCGTGCTATTCGGATTTCGTGAGTTATTTTTGAGGAGTAAAAGGTCAAAATACCTGTGTCAATGTTGTTTAGTTGGGTCATAATCAACTACTAAATTTCAAGGAAAACTGTCCAGCCGTTTTAGAGTGATGCGCATAGAAACAGACAAACAAAGGTCAATTATGTTAATTTTTAACTTCATTTTGATGTAGATCATAGTTATGAAGTATTAGTGCAATGATTAAGCAATATTCAGAAACTTAGGATTGAAGAAAGTAGAAAACTAATGGAGAAAGAAAATACTTACAAAAAATAAAAAGTTAGGCTTGAAATGAATGGAGTAAGTATAATAATGACCAATAAATAGGAGAAAAGGAAAAAAATACTAACGATCGAATTTTATTTGAGACTGGATTTTATTTTAGATGTTCGATAACGAACACTTCGACTTTGATTCACATTCATTTTGAAAGTTTCAATAACAAACGATAAAATAGTGTTGCAGTTTAGGTAGATTCTATACTCTGTATAAAAGTCTTTCTTATTCCGAAATGAGATAACCCCCCCCCCACCCTTAATAAAAATCACATTTTCCTTTCTCAACCATCATACAAAATGGTTTAATCCTTTTACCTGATTGGTTCTTATACATAGACATACCTCTCCTCCCTTTTATTTTAGCGTTGTAATTTTATTTCATTGTTTTTGTTTTCTTTTAATATTAGTTATTCCTTTAGAATGTTAATTATATCTTATCGAAACGTCGGTTTTTAATTTGTATATACAGTTGGACCTCGATATAAGGTCACCCGGATATAAGGTCACTTTTCTAAAGTCCCGGCTCACCGAATAGGAATTCTTTGATATGGATTATCGGATATATATAGTCAGGTCTTAAATATCGTAATCGCATATAAGGTCACTTTTGTCTGTGATTTCAGTGCCACACTGATTCAATTCCAAGAATTTTTCCGTGGATACGATCTCTTATTTGTCATTTCTCCTACTGACGGAGGGGACAGCTTTTTCACAAAGCACTTCATTCCCTCAAATTCTAGGAAAAAAGATGATGAAGACGATATTCCTTTACCTGTGTTAATACAAGAAATCGCGGCTGTGCTATAGAAGGGGAAAGTGAATATGTGAGAATTGAAGCTGAAATTGCTATCACTTCTCAAGCTTCGATTTCCAATGTATTACAAAGTGAGAATAACGACAGTGATACTGAAAGTGAAGTGGTGACACAAGTAGAAGCACTCAAAGCATTAAATTTTCAGAAACTACAAAATTTAGAAAACATTGTATAAAAGATGAAACCAAAATCGCGACAGTCCTGTATTATGAATTATTTTAAGTGTGGTCAATTGTACATCAGTACTTTGCTTGAGCATATTAGTACTATTTGTATACAACTTTATTCCGAATTAAAATTTTTAAAAAATAATTTCTTTCTGATTCCATTAACTTTAATTGGTTCAACTAAAGTAAAAAATTATAACGAAATAAACTGATATTTTGTACGTATTAAATTTTACAAAGAATTATACTGTATATAACGCTTATTTATTGACAAATGCGTATGAATCGGTTATAAGATCACCCCGCTTCAAAGGTCACTTTCGCGAGGTCCCAAGGGGTGACCTTATATCGAGGTCCGACTGTATGTATATTTGTTTGTTTGTTTGTTTGTTTTTCTTCTTGTTGACTGAAATGCAATTTTTAAATTCCTTCTCCTGTTAATCTAGAATATTCGCAGGTTTAATGGGATAGAAGAAAAGGAAAAGAATTCAGATACACTTTTATAATAAGTAAATACAGCAAAATACATTTTTTAAATTTAAAAGTAAGCTTGAAATATTCTTAAAAGACCAGTGTTATACAAGAAATCTAACAGAATCCAGAATACGTAGAATTATATGTATGTATGGCCGGTACGCACCGAAGTGCGCGCTTCGTATCCGAAGCCTCCGTGTTCCAGGGAGCGCTAGAGTTCCCATGATGGCGAACCCCTAGCAGACTCCCTAGAATTTCAAGGGAAAGATACTGGGGTGGTTTCCCGTAGCCTTCCCCAGGACGCCATTAAGGAATGACGTCAGACCGAAGAGAAAGTGAAGAAGAGGCTGGACAACACAGGAAAGGAAATTGAAACAGCCATGCCACTGCCGGGATTCGAACCCAGGTACTGGCGCACTGGCCGCCACGGCTGGCCGCCGCCGAGACCGCACGACCACGCCAGCAAGGCACGTAGAATTACCTGACATTAATAAGTAGAAAAGTTAAAATGCTAGTTTTTCGTAAACAAATTCTCCTTTTTATTTTTTTTAATTGAATTCTTTTCAAAATCCTCTCCATCTATAAGGATTTCTTTTTACTGATTTTTGTTCCTGACTTTTTAATCAGATTACTCATTATAATTAAGTGAAATTTCTTTTATTTTCTTAAGCTTATTTAACAAAATACTTTTATATTTCAATAATTAAATTACAAATGAACAAGTCTAATTTAGAGTATTTGAACTCTGTTTTATAATTATTACATTTGAAAGATATTCAACATTATTTTTAAAAAAGAAATCGTCCGGAGACGACCTTTGTAAGAAGTGGAATAGTCTTTTTTTTTACTGAATGATTCCTTGATTTAAACTTCCAGTTTGAAGTTTCGACTTCTTAATCAAATCGCACTGGGATGTTCATTTCACACTCGTTTCCCTCATCAACTTGCTTCTTTCAATGTCTAGGCAGCTTCAATGAAATGGTCATTTTTAATTTCGGACTTTGTAGATTTCGATCTGTAAAACAAATTTTATTATTGTTTTTCTTTTAAATAACTGAAATGAAGTAGAATAAAATAAGTATTCTATTTTTAGATAAATACAGAGAAGTAAAATTCTAATTGCATTATTTAACACTTTTTCCTCTATTTCTCTAGATTATCTCATGAAATGAAAGACCGGAGGATTCCCAAAGGTAAGAAATGTTTTTCATCAAAAAAACCCATCTATTAATACTTTGAAAACAAATGTTAATTATCCAAAGTACAGTACAATGAAATGCAATACAATAAAATTATATAGCAACTCATCAGGAAAAAACCCTTCTATTGAATTGTCAGTGCATCCACAATAAGGTTCTTTTCTGCAATAAAAGAAATTTCCTTAATATTTTAATATCTTAATTTCTTAAGAAAAGATGAGCAAATATTTCAGAGCCACAACGGAAACAATTTTTCAAGTAATCATAAATATAGAAACAATTGATCACTCATTTAACACAACAAATCAATGCAGTTACAGAGACAAGACGAATAATAGGATTGATTTTAGAAAAATAGGAATTGACGAAAGTTTAGATTTAAGAAAAATCGAATAAATTGCTAATAAATGTTTTGGATATTATAAAACTAAATATATATGATGATTATTACTTAGGGTTTAACAGCGTTGTCTTCAATATTTAGTTGTGAAATCGGCTCAAACGTATTTAATGTTTTTTTTTTCACTTAATTTAATTTTAAATGTAATTTGATATATAATATATTTTGTTTAGTATAGTAATAGGATATTTGTTTTTTTGTAATAGGATTTGAGAATTTTTTTAATGATTTTTTTAAATTAAATTTCAAGATTAACTATATTTAGCAATTGTTGAAGTGATTCAAACAAAAACAGACATGGATTGATGCATAAAATCATTAATAGAAAAAGAATACAAAGAATTATCCTCTTCTACGATTGTTTGATTTTTTTCCCTGAAATATGTAACTGTTCCATTGAATGAAAAATGGACTTCATGAACCTTACGAAACCTAAGGTTATTTCCCAAAATCATTTTTAGTTTCTCTTCAGTTCAACAAAAATAAGAAGTCATGTTCAAGTTCTTTAAATAACTCCAAAGAATTAAAGAAAAAAACTATTAAATAATTGTTAAAAAACAAATTGAAGTATTTTATAAAGGTAAATATTTATTTTTTATAATGTAACTTGTTTCGAGACTTATTATAGTATTTTTCTGGACATCAGACGGAAATTAAAACGGAAACAGATTACAAGATCAATTCTCAATAGAATAACCACTTAATAACCAGTTCTTAATCTAGAATGCTAATGAGTTTCTCGATGTTTCACTGATTAGCAGATATTGTTTCTAATTCAAAATTATCTTCCTGTTCTTTCAGAAGAATGTTACTTTTTTTAATTATTTCCATTCTTGGTTCAATCGCAATTTTTAATTTAATAGATTGTCAAGGAAGAGTAATTTTTGTCTTATGGTATTATTGTTATTTGTCGCCTTGTTTAATTAATGTAAATAATTAATGTAATGTTAATCTTATCATTTCCATAGTCAGATTGCTGCTTGACAATTATTTAATTTTTTTGCATTTGATCGAAGAAAAAAAAACGTAGGTCTGGTTTCAGAATTTTCATTAAATGTTTACAAAACAATTATGTCTTAAATAATTTGATTAGTTAGTGAATGTGACTACATTTATTTGACATGCAAAGAGCTTTGTAAAGAGTATGGAATATAAAACTATTTCAAGTGAATATTTAATGTCATTTAATAGATAATTTTCATATGAAGACTGTCGCCATGATATCAATAAAGTAGCTTTTTTTTTTTAATTAATCTGTTCAGATTTGATTTTTAATTTTTGTTGATGGTAAAAAGAGTAAAATATGTACAGAATCTGAAACTTATCTAATGAAATTGAACTGAATTAAATAAAGTTTATTAAAACTCCTGCAAACAAAATTATGGGAAATTTTGTTGAAAAAAATTTTCATTAATCTTTTTAGAATGTTTTAGAAAAGTTCAGTTCCTTCATTAAATATACATAAATTTTTGTTGCCGTGATTCACAATTTTATTCACGGTCAGAAAAGCATTCTAACATGTAATAAATAAATATGTATATTTTTAAAATTTATTAACATGTAATAAATAAATAAAAACATAGTGTGAATGGTATCAAATACTTAGATGCTGAGTTAAAAACAAAGAAAAACAAACATAATATGCAAATTAGTAATAAGATGAATAATGGTAATGGGGCTCAAACATACGAGTTCTGAAACGTTGTGTAAGTTTTATATGTTTTAATTATTTTAAATTTGTAAAGTGCTTTTATCGTTAGCTATCTTCCAATAATAAAATGGATGTTGCTATAAATGAATCAAATTTTTTTAATTGAAAATGTTATTTAAAAAAAAAAAAAAAAAAACACCCTCTATGTGTTTTTTTGGTTTTTTTTTTTGTAAATAACATTTTCAATTAAAAAAATTGATTAACTTAAAATCAATCTATAGCAAAATCCATCTTATTACTGGAAGATAGCTGATTGATGATTGTAATAAAGAGAAACCGCAAGCCTGCACAGGGACATGGCGTAATAGTGAAAGTGATCCATGTATAGGTCAGAAATTGATTAAGGGGGGTCTTAATAAGGAATAATGTCTATGGGCCCATCTCTCCAGCTCTTACCGTTTCGTAGATAACGCCCATGTCAAGGTACAACTTTGATTGCAAATTGCTCGGCCATCGTAGTAGGTAGAGCGCTGGTTTTTGTTGCATTCATTTGCCCTGAAGATACTGGTTCTAACAGTATGCCACATGACCCCACAACTACCCCCGGAACCATGTGACCTGTACATGGGCACCTGGTTATGGGTCCATAAGTCAAGATTTTGGGGTAGGTACCTCTTAGGTTTATACACGGTATAATGGTGTATATTGAGATGTATATACATGCCAAGTTTGAAGTTCGTAGCATTTTCCTTAATTGGTATAAAGAAACCGAAAGTCTGCATAGGGACATGGCCTAGTAGTGAAAGTGTTCCATTTTGAGATCAAAAATAGATTAAGTGGGGTCTTAATAAGGAATAATGTCTATGGACCCATCTCTCCAGCTTTGACCGTTTCGTAGATAACGCCCATGTCAAGATACAACTTTGATTGCAAATTGCTCGGCCATCATAGTAGGTAGAGCTCTGGTTTTTGTTGCATTCATTTGCCCTGGAGATACTGGTTCTAACAGTATGCCACATGACCCCACAACTACCCCAGAACCATGTGACCTGTACATGGGCATCTGATTATGGGTCCATAAATCAAGATTTTGGGGTAGGTACCTCTGAGGTTTATACGTGGTATAATGGTGTATATTGAGATGTATATGCATGTCAAGTTTGAAATTCGTAGCGTTTTCCTAAGTTGGTATAGAGAAACCGAAAGCCTGCATAGGGAAAATAACGGGGACAATTGGATCCACCCAATTGTCTAATATTATTCTAAGATATTATATATTATTATTATTATTTTATATTATTAAGATATTATTCTAAGAGAGGATCATTTTATCCTCTAGCACTCATTCGGAAACATGGGTTTCACCCTTAAATTCGACCTCAAAGTTAAAAATTCACTTGAATTTTAAATATACCAACTTAGGAAACGCTACGAACTTCAAACTTGGCATGCATGTACACCTCAATGTACACCATTATACCATGTATAAACCTAAGAGGTACCTACCCCAAAATCTTGATTTATGTAACCATAACCAGTTGCCCATGTACAGGTCACATGGTTCTGGGGTAGATGATGGGTGATGTGGCATACTGTTAGAACCAGTATCTCCAGGGCAGATGAATGCAACAAAAACCAGAGTTCTACCTACTACGATGGCCAAGCAATTTGCAATCACAGTTGTAACTTGACATAGGCGTTATCTATGAGACGATAAGAGGTGGGCCCATAGACATTATTCCTTATCAAGACCCCCTTAATCTATTTCTGACCTCAAATGGGTCACTTTCACTATTCGGCCATATCCCTATGCAGACTTTCGGTTTCTCTTTTGTGTCGTTTCTTCTGTTTGTTTGAGGCTTGAAATCACAAAATCCGTCCGGTGATTGAATGTAGAAAACTACTTTTACGATACACATATTTATCTCATATTTTTAAAGAAATCACTAACAAATACTAAATTTGACTAAAAATTGATTAATGAGAAATAAATTTGGATTAAAAAATTATGAATGAATATATTTTATTAATTATTTGCTAAATGTCTTATATATACATTGTTTTCATCCTCCTCTTAAAATTTAAAGTACATCTACTCATATTTACAATATTTCAAAGGCTCCTTTTTTTGTGCTGCTTCATCAAACAACATACATTTCCCAACTGTCGTTACTGAATCATTTCAAACATAACAATATATTTTAAATACAACAATTATTTAAACAATAACATAATACCTTTTAAATTCAAGCATTTAATACAATATATAGTCCTCCTTAACAACAACAATAATAACTTATCAACTTAATAAATATAAATTTATTTTGTGTATATTAATGAAACCGTTTCTCTTTATTTTTCATAATTTCTTTAAAAAACGGAAGAATATCATCCCCGATTAGTATTTCTACAATTATTAGTATTAGTATTCATACAATTATAATTCCTAATAAGACATGCTTCTATTGTAAATTTGTTTATGCTATTATTGATATGAAATATGATTTCAACAATTGGACCTATGGTTCTTCAATGAACAATGTTCTGCCTATTCCGACGTTTTCGGGCAATTATTCTGATAAGCTGCAATATATTCTGACACACTTTCTTTCCGTGTTGTCAAAATACACTTCATCACAAGATCTACACTTTAGTTTATATATTACCACTGTTTCTAACAAATCTTTATTTTCAATTATGTCTATTTAGTATTCAATAGCACACAGTTGATATTTCTGTAGTATTTTGTATATATATTTTTGTAGTAATCAGTTAAAATTAATTCTGTTATCTCTACAGAGTTTCCGAATTTCTTTATTTAATTTGACGTTAGCAGGTAATTTGAACAG
>JAFIDM010006943.1:7177832-7194737 GCA_023159025.1 Thereuonema tuberculata | reverse complement strand
CACCTGATTCTTATACAGTTAGTGACCAGGAAAGCAGTGACTCTAATGCTACTCCATCACCTTCTAAACCGAGTACATCGAAAGATCCTGATTTCCAGTGTAACAAGGAATCTACACAGCAACACAAAGTAACACTGTGTGAGTTGAAAGATCTGGTAAGAGATTTGGAATTCCCTAAAGGTAAAGCTATTCCACTGTTGGCATCTAGATTGCAGCAGTGGAATTGTCTTGACCAATCTGTAAATGTCATTGTGTTCCGTGAACGCCACACTCCATTCCTACCGTTTTTCAGCAAACAAGATAACTTGGTATTTTGCAGTGATATTGAGGGTCTCATGGCAGCTCTGAAAATTGACTATAAAAGTGATGAATGGAGATTTTTCATAGATTCATCAAAGATAAGTCTAAAGCCTGTTCTTCTACACAATGGTAACTTGTTTCAATGTGTACCAATTGGTTACGCAGCCTACATGAAGGAAACCTATGACAATATGAAGCAACTGTTTTGCAGAGTAAACTATGAGAAGTTTAGGTGGCACATTTCTGGTGATCTGAAATTCATTGCCATATTACATGGCTTGCAACAGGATTACACCAAATTCTGTTGCTTTTTGTGTATGTAGGACAGTCGTGCCAGGGCATGCCACTACAAACAGAAGGAATGTACTATGCGTCAATCACTTGAATCTGGAAAAGATAATGTTATTAACAAAAAACTTGTAGAATCCAGAATTGTTAGCAGATTACTGCTGAACACTCTTCAGAGAATCACCAGCAACAGAATACAAACGGCAAGCAAAGCGATTGCGCCTTCAGAGACATTTCTCCGAGGGGAAACAATAAAGTAAATACAGGCATTATGCTTTTAAGGATAATTATGATAAGTTGAGATATCTAAAAAACTAGAGCTAAACATGCATTTTAATGGCCATTTTCATGTTTAGCACACTCGAGAACATAGAGATCAACTATTTTCATCAAAGATACAGAGAAAAAGTTTAATTTTGTTGCCTAGTGTAATTAATAATTGACCAAGGAAAGAATGTTTCAATTCAGCTGACTGAGAAAATACAAAAGAAGAACTACTACGCCATAACAACAGCAATTTGTGTAAATTCTGTGTAAAATGCTTGCAGTGAACGAGTTAGTTGAACTAACCTATTTTTTACTGTCAGTAATGTTCTCTCTTTACATACATTATGTATTAGTTAATAATTATTAGCATATGGGTTAAGGAGGTTTGTTTTTTTTTTTTTTAATTTCTTGTTTGTATTTGAACTTTTTTCTTTACTGTAGTCTAGTAAAAATGTATTTCCATCAAATAATCTAGTAAATTCCGTTCTTTGAAAGTTTTGTCATTTATTTTTTGTGATTGACTTCAAAGCTACGACCTTGAAAGTCAACAGCAGAGTTTTGTCCGATTTTCACCAGTCAGCCTTTGATTACACTGTACAACAAATTTTAACTTTTTTCATGCCATGAAATGAAAATATGTTACTTTTACTAATTCGGGATCTCCTAAATTCGAATTTGAAGTTAAAAATTCTCTATCACGTACCATTTTCTTTGGCAACCATATTCAATACACAGAAGCTCGGTTATAACGCGATCTTTGGGATCCAAGATCTCGAAGATCGCAATACAACCACAATATAACCGAACTTTTATTACTTCGCGACGTCAAATGTCGTATATCGCACCCTATTATCGCCCACACGATTCCAAATCGATTTAAAATGGTCATTTCGCGATTACCTACATCATTCAGAGCTATGTGAGAGAATTTTATATTTATAAATAAATAAATCATTACCTTTTCAACACTTTGATGGGTTATATTAGTCAAAATCAATTTGGCGCCGCCATCTTGGCATCTTGTACAAACGACGAGTCACGTGGATCGAAACTAGGTATTCATACACCTATTAGATTGCATGGGCCTCTTTACTGGTTGTCATTGGCAGAAAAATAGATCTCGATATTCATTTTGGTTAAACGAAAAAGTCCGCGATTCTGGTATTTTTTTAAAAATATATTGTATTTGACGCATTTTCGTGACATTAGGATGGGTATAGAGTCTCAATTACTGTAAATAATAAGGAAACAAGCATATTAATTTACACCTTTGATTTGATTTTAGGCGAAAAAATGGTAAATTTTACAATTTTACAATTATACACCTTTTCCAAAAAGAAAACCAAAGAGGGCATTTTCATTGGTCCTCAAATCCGGAAAATCCAACAAGATCCTATGTTCGAGGAAATACTTCACCGAAACAGAAAATGTGGCTATTTGTGCGTTCAAAGACGTATCTTCGAAATTCCTGGAAATTACAGAGCTGATAACTACATCAAAGTTGTGGAAAATTTGTTAAGGGCATATGAGGTAATGGGCTGCAATATGTCCCACATTTCCTGCACTCCCATCTTAACTTCTTTCCATCGAACCTGGGAATGGTCAGCGACGAACACGGAGAAAGGTTTCACCAGCAAATATCCCAAATGGAAAGACGATATGCAGGAAAATGGTCTCCTAACATGCTTTCTGACTACTGTGGGTTTCTTGTTTCTGAGTGTTCTGGGCCCAGCCATCGCGTTCTATCCGAATTCACGATAGAAACAACCGCCTTATAACCGAGCTTCAGTGTATTTGGTTAAAAATTTGATGTTTTTTCATAGTTGTATATAGTTCCAGAGTCAAAATTTTACTACACTCAGCGTTCAAAAGTACTCATTTTATTGAAAAGGATATGCGGATTACTGATAAAATATCAAATAATGAATAAAACAATATTTAGGTGCAAAACTTTTAACTTAGAGTTAAAGTACAATTTATATGCTTTCTTAATCGTAGGAGTAATATTTTCTCTTTGCGATTTTGAAGTGAATTCACCCCACACACACATAGCAAAATACAGTGGAGCCCCGATATAACGCATATGTCGGACGGGAAACAACACCCGCGTTATAAGGTGAACCGTGTTATACCGAGCGGCGCGGTGGCGACACAATAAATTTACTCAGAACGATTTGAGCTGTATACTGAAACATCCCATCAACTATATACATATTATGCATTTTAATAAAAAAAACAATTTACAGTATTTATTAAGTGTTTATTGAAATTCACATAACATAGTTATACATCTTCATAAGTACATATATTTATTATTTTATTTACATACATAAGGTACGCTTGAAATTATGTAAAAACAAACACTATCTATAACTTGACTAAAATCTATGTATTCGACACCATTTCAATTACAAAACATCACTTAAAAAAGTGAGTAATTTTTGTTTGTTTGCTTTTTGATAACTTCTGTATCATTTTCCTTTTTGAACGATTCTAATTGCAACAATCTGACATGTTAATATTTTCTTGTGATTCAGCCCATTTTATAACCGTTTTCTGTGGCTGTTATTGCTTCTTTGGTTGTTGGCGGTATATCAGCTATCCCACTGGCACTTTCATCATCATCTTCTGTTTTTTCTTGATAATCTTCGTCACCGCAAATGGATTCGATAATCATTTCATCAGTCATATTCTGACAACGGCGCACGGACCTGTATAAACTTATCGCGAACATCGCCGGCGCTATAACCGAGTGCGCGGTATAGCGAGCAACGCTCTAACGAGGGTCCACTGTACATTCGGAGAATTTACGCACTGATGCGATATCATCGCTGTAAATTGCCACTTTGTATGAGAAAGTCTGTTTAAGTCAGTCTGTTTATGAAAGTCTGTTTAACGTACTTCTAACTGTTAAAAGCACTGTTATTCACAACCACAAAATTAACATCTGAACTCACAATAAATGCAAACACACAACTTTACGTAAAAACGTTCTGCACAATAGCAAGTCACTGTACTGTCTGAAATTTATTTATACTAATATATATTTAGCAGTGGAGTAACGATATTCATTTCGGAAAGAATGAAAACAGCAAATCTGCCAAATAACCGTTAACTTCCATTAGCGTTTGCCTGCAATTTTACCTTATGTTTACAATCAGACCGCCTTGGAGTGCCCACCCGGCGAGTATTAGCAGAAAGCGGGATTGCATCACTAAACAAAAACCTTCACGTGATACGGAAAAATGGAATGCATTTTCGAATTCAGCGCACACAACAACAGAAATATTTCAAAGTTTCAAGGTTCGGCATTTTTTTTGTTGTACTGTGTTATTGATGGTCCAACTTAAAACAAGGAACATTTATTTATTTTGATCTCTATTTCTCCCATTCCTTAAAAGTAACTCCCAATATCCATTGGAAAAACCATTGTACTGTTTTTTTTAAATACGTTGTTGATTATGCTTCAACAGATATAATATCAACTGAATTATTTCGGTTTTCATCACCATCTCAGGTCTCAAGAATACGACGCCACCTGTTGCGATTCTTGTGAAGCGCTGTGAAGCCACAACGCAATGAAGAGCTGTGATATATCTAGCTGCCGTATAATATACCTTGGATATTAAGAGCTTTGATATAGCTAACTCTTAATGATAACTGAAGCTCATAAAATTTACTTGAAAAATATTATGGCTTAAAATATATTAGGTTATATGTTAACAATTATGGGGCTAAATTATAAATGTATTTGGGAGGTCTGAGGAATTATTCTTTGTGAATTTTAAGTCTTGACAGGATGCTAAAAAGACAAACGGAGTTTAAGTCTTTTAAGTGTTTTAACTGAACTAGCCGTTGCCAAATTTGCAGACTTTTTTTCTTTCAGTAGAAAGCGAATCTATCTTGTAGATAAAAATATTACAAATGGCTGAAAAAAATCGATGTCTTAAGAATTTACCTGGTGATTCATAAAGTACGGAAAGTACTAGTAGTTTTCACCGCCCCATATCTTTTAAACTACTGCTCATAAAAATCTGAAACTTTTTATATAAAATCGTTAAACATATAGGAGCTATATTTTCATGTTATTATTTATTCATTATTATTGAAATTCGTTTTATTTGTGTTCAAACACCCCAATATATCGTAAGTTTAAATAACTGTTGGGATGTTGATTAAACTCTAAAAGTCTGGATCCAATATTCAAATGATACAGAAACCTAATTAGGAAAATTTAATATAAACACTTTTGTTATTAATTCCTTTATTTAATTTTTAAAAAAATATATTTTTTTGAAAATGCATTCTGACAAATGACATTTTTGGGAGACAGTCGAATATTTTTTTTTGGATAATAATTTAGAAATATTGGGGGTGTTTGAACGCAAATAAAATGAATTTCAATAATAATGAATAACTCTTATATGTTTGATGATTTTATATGAAAAGTTTCAGATTTTTATAAGCAGTAGTTTAAAAGATATGGGGCGGTGAAAACCACCAGTACTTTCCAGTACTTTATGAATCACCCGGTATATAAGTTCTATTGAATCCGTTTTGATTTCAACATATAAGTTTTGCAATGACCTGAGTTGTCCCAATAAGCAATCCGTGATTAAGTATTCATCCAAGTTGTTTATTTTTCTTATTGGAAAAAGTGAATACGAACTAAAGAGAGTTTTATTCAATCATTTCGTTTCCTCTGATGGTGTAACGCAATAGAAGGAAGTGTTTCTTGAGACATCAGTGGTGGCTGTTGTTCGCACGAGTGTTTCTCTTACGCCCTATTTACCCTTGGATCCATCTTATTCTAATCCTATTAGACTGAAAGCGAAATAAGATGTCACTTAAAATGCTCTAAATCCAGGGAATGATTAACATACATTACATCCATCATTCCACTGTTGTTTCTTTTTGTGTGTGGGTGTGTGTTGTTCTTTGTGAATCTTCAAGAATGACATTCAGTAAAATTCACTGATAATTTTGTAATAAATAATACAAATTAGGCTTAATAATATGTTTCAATTTCTTTATAAACTTTCTTCTTAATTTCTCTTTAAGTTTAAATTTAAATAATTTTTAAATTAAGATCGTCTTAAGTTTATTCTAAAAATTAATACATTGCTGTATCTTTACTTCTGTTGAAAGTAGGAATCTTAAACTTAAACTTAATTAAATAAAAGATAGGCCAATAACTTAGATGTCTGTGTGAGTGTGTGTGTGTTTGTCGATTTTCTCTTAATAACTTTAAAATCACCGAAAGAATTTTGCTGAAACTAGGATATACAATAGGCTTTTAGAAATCCTCGAATCCTTTTTGTTTTCTATTGTATTTTCTTCATATATGTAAAATTAGCTTCTCTTCATTAGCTCAGCTTAAAAGATGTTTCCATTTACATAAGCTTTTATAAAAATTCCAAATAACAGAAAATAATTCGATTAAGTGAAATTAATGAAATTAATGTTAAAAAACGCTTCAATTTCATCTCCAGTTATTGTCTCACTAATTAATCCGATTCAAGGGTCATAATATGTTTAAAACAAGTCAAAGCAAAATTTGTCATATCTTCTAAAAAGTAGCAAAAAACTTTATTAGAAAAAAGCGTAGATCGTATTACAGGTAAGGTAATCAAACAAAGACTAAAAAATATTTCTCTTCATAAAACTACAAAATACACTGTTGAAATCTAAATCACAAAATCATTTGCTTATTGTTCAGGTTAGAAAAAAAAGCATATTGTTCTTTTTTAAAAAAAAATCAAGTGTACAAAGGAAAGTCAAATTCATTTCTTCAAGTTTATGTATTTCCATTATAAACTTAGTAAATGTCAAAAGTGAAGTCACTCTATTATTAAAAAGTACAACTTGATTTTATCTTCATCAATCCCTTATTCCGTTATTTGCTTGGTTGGGATCCATGATAGTTTTCTCCATCTAACCGTCATCTTACTGATAGAAGTTTTGTCTTCTCGTTGAGGATTCTGCTCAGGATATTGTTTACCTTGAATTCTCCTTTCCTGGCTGTTTATTTGAAATTAGTGAAAAGGTTTTTATAAAAGAAAGCTAATTTTTCAAGGTCTTGCACTCAATAATAAAGATATTTTAAGATACGTTAAACATGAAGAATCATTAACTGCTTTCGAGACTTGAAGTTTGTTTAATTTAAGAAAGCATTAACACAATTCATTATTCACTTCGATGGTGAATCAAAATGAAGGTTTGTCAGGTAGAAACTTTGCCAGCTAATAATAGAAAAGCTGAATGTTGAGCAGCATTACAGAATCTCAGGGAAGTTACAGACGATTCTCAACACACGATACATGGATTCGTGGAAGATTTTTGTGAAGGATTTAATAAAAATGAGTTTTTGTAAACAACTCCTTTTAGTTTTGTTTTTTTCCCATCTGATTAGTCCATTATAATAATATTTGTTCATTTGAGTAACGAATGTGACGTCACTTTCATTTTAGGTCATTATTTATTCGGGGAATTTGAAGACGATGAGAGAATGGATAATTATGAGGCCTCAACGATTGGGAACAAATGTTCTTAAGGGTATATTTATTCAAGTGAAGATAAGAGTTTATTTCTAAGAATAGACTAATTCACTACTTGGAAACCAAAGGATATCCTTTGAGGGACAATTTGATTTCAAAAGTTTTGTAATAATGTTTTGCTTTATTCCTTAATTTAAAGGAATTATTGTTTTAAACTATAACTGTAATGTTGTTAATAATTGCATTGTATCCTATGATACACCTATTGCTATTTACAACTCACGGTACTACACATGGTTAGAGATAGGCGCCAACAATGATTTGGAAAAAAATAACTAGAAGTAAAGAATATACATATATATAACATAGATATAGAGAAAAGAAAAATGAAATGTTATAAAAAGAAATAACAATAAGGAAGTAAACTTTAACAAAAAAAGAGAAAATACAAATTTTCCGTAATGGCTACCATTACGGAAACTGAGATACAAAAGCAAATGATTAATTATTGTATGAAAACCTTCACTATAACATCATTAAAGAGACGGTCATTAACCCAACGAAATAGATCAATTTTCAAGTTAAAAAGAATCAATGAAAACTAGATAAAACCAATAGTAATATATTCTCACTTCCTCCATATGAATACAAATACAGAATACAATACTCAAGGCAAATCAATACCTGTATGATATCGTTTAAATTGAGAAATATTCTTCAAATATATATTTAAAAACAAATAAACAACATAAGCGACAACCAAACTTTAAAAAACCAACAATTATTTTAAGGAAAACAGCGAACACATTAGGCTTATAATCATTGAATGAAATCAACGAATGTAGATAACTTGGTCACAAACAAGACTGTTATAGTTTGCCAGCCAACTTTCGAATGCCCGTTTTATTTAAATGATTTTTCTTTAATTTACCAATTAACAAACTCGAATGAGATCTTAAGAATGTGCAACGCTGTACTTAGTAAAATATTCTGAAGAAAATCCAATAAGGTACCTGAGCTATATAACGCCATGCATACCTTTAATGCCACCTATCTAATTCTTCATAAATATAAGAGATGGCGGTATTGCACTAAAGAAGTTTGCATTGCCATGTTATCTAGTGTTGAAATGAGTTACTAGCAGACCGCGAACGTTTTCGAGCGAAAGTACATTTCCACCATTTCGTGATTGAGAACTGGTTTTGAAAGGCTGCTACTATATCAATATAAGATAAAATATAGATTTTTTAATGTTCAGCAAAGATTAACTATATAAAACTATATATTTTCTTGATTCTTGAAGATTCTTCTATGTAGATAAGTTAACTGTTATTTTTAAAATTCGGAAATTGTAGACAAACAAGTGTATCTTGTGATCCATGTGCTCAGTAGCGCTTTAACGCCATGGTGGTGTTAATGGTCTACATATACGATTTTAGGTTATGTACGACATTTATAAGTCCTAATATGTTTCATGAAAATATAGATTTTTTATCTTATTTATTATTTTGCTTAATCGGAAAATGCCGAAATTAATTAATTTTTACATTTCCTCTTTTGTTTTAGCTACAGATTAGAAACACTGCGTTAATTTCAAGTGATTTTTTCTTATTTTTTACAGAAAGTCAAATTTAGTTGCTTTTTACTGTAATTTTGTACAAATAATGTTTACAATGATGGAATAATTCTTAATTTTAAATAAGTTAAATTACTAGAAAGTAGGTGGCGTTAATTGGAACAGGTGTTTTGTAAAGTTTTCTTAGTTGAGTTCTCATATTTCTCCAGTAAAAATTATCATGTTTCATTATGGTATGCTTGAAACAGAAGATTAAACTTTCTTGGTCATAATTTTCGTGTTTCGATACACCTTATTTCCAGACTTACAGTAATTTAAATGTTTAGGTGGGCGTTATTTGGGCAGGGTACCTTATTTTATGACTTTCATTAGAATATTTTACTAACAAGTAAGTACAACGCATTTAAGTTTTTGTGCATCTCCAGTCAATGAAATGAATTTTTCCATGAATGAATATTAATTAAAGGAATGTTCATCAATTTTCAATTAAAAAAAAAGAAAAGAAATGGAAATGCATTATCTTCAACATTATAGAATCTTCAATGCACCAAAGAATTTTCTACAAAATATAAGAAAAAAATACATTGAAAATATATTTACTGAAAAATAGTTTCAAACAAAATAGAAAAGTCGATAAACATATTCTAGAAAAACAAAATGAATATGTAACTCATCTCTTTTATGAGACCTGATTATGTCCTAGCAGTGAACAAATGATAAAAGAACGAATCAGCCAAAATTAAAATAAATTTTAAAAAACACAATTTGAAAACAAAATAAACAATTTCTAATTCTTCGTCAAAATTCAATCAAGAATGGGACTAATCTGTCAATATTAAATTATGTAATTTTTATCAAGAAATTACGAACATTAAAGCGTCGTGGTTGTAATTACTTTCGAAGTAAAACAAAAGGAAGGCTCCTAAGATCATTAGCCAACGAAATAAAGATGAAGGGTAGGACCACCTCGATCTCGATATATTCATTTGACAAAAGGATTCAATTAGGAAATTCAATCAATTAGGAAATTAAAGAACCCCAAATTCAGAAAGAAGAAAAATAATTTATTACCTAAAACTAACTAGAACAATGAGGTTTGACCCAATGAAATTGTACAAAAGAAATAATAAAAAATACATATAGAAAACTAAGTAAGAAAGCGATGAGAAAAAATCCAATCGAAGTAGAAACACAGTTGCAATATAAAACATTTTTTTTTTAAATTAACATTAAAAGTTTCTTAACATTCAAATTAAGGACATGGCAAAAATGTCCAGGACTCTACATTGGAGACAGAATAAAAACTGCAGCTAATCTCTACAGCAATGAAGTAGTTTCTAATCAATAGCTGGAATCTGTCGAATTCAAATTGTTTGGTTGACACGAACAACTATCAAAGAGATGAAAGTTTGATAGAATGTTTGTATCATTCAATTAAATGTACTAAAGAAAAAAAGGGTTACAACCAAAAAAAAGTTATCAAAATTTCTAATCAAGAAAAATCAATAAGAAGCTAAACGTAATTAGTGCAAATGAATTAATAAGGATTATTGATTTCTTCATTTAATGAGGAACAAAGACAATAATCAAGTTTTATATGTGACCTCATTTAACTTCATAGTCATAAAAACTGCTTACATTAGAATAATAAAACTTTAATAGAAGAAGGTTGTTGTTGAATGTCCTATTGGATTTTGTAATTATTGGACCTAACAATGAAGAGTTTAGGGCCGAAATTCATCACTGCCCTTATAGCCATGATATGAAGATAAATCAACTATAGGAATGAAATATATCTGCTTCTAACTGATTCTGGCAAATCTTAAACTCAAATGTAAAAACTCTCCAATAAAATAAGGACCATCATTTATTTTAAAATGCTTCACTGTAACATTTCAAAGTTGGAGCAATGATTTATGAGTTATTGTTTCTTTTGGCGGGAGGTTGGTTTGTTTTTATTTGCATTGCAGAGGAGTTTATCTTTGATATGTTTGGGGCTAATGTTTCACGCGAGGTTGTCTTCTAAGTCTTCGTTTGCATGTTTGAAAAGGAGTTTTATTCGTATTAATCTCCTCCTTTAATGCTCTTTCATTTTATTCAATTTCATTATTTCATTATAAACAGGGGGTTTCGGAAATGGTAGACAAAGTGAAGAGATACGGGTTCGAAAGGTCATTTTGAGTCGAAAATGTTCTATGACATTTTGTTGTAGGGGCCGTAGTTTTAGAGTTAGGAAATGAATGCTTTGAGAACGGTCCCTAATCAAAGAAAGCTCAGTTCACATTAGGAAGTGTAAGTAAATAAGGCATTTTCTTTAATTATCATACCTGTTTTCAGTCATGACATTTGTTATCAGGATTGCTTTTGGTAATAAACCTTTACCTTATTTACTTACACGTCCTAATGTGAACTGAGCTTTCTTTGATTAGGGACCATTCCCAAAGCATTCATTTCCCAACTCTAAAACTACGGCCCCTACAACAAAATATCGACTCAATATAGAATATTAGAAGAGAATAGAATATATTCTACTATTTTCGATTCAAAATAGAATATAGAATAGAATTTATCCGACTCAAAATGACATTTGGAACTCGGATCTCTTCGCTTTCTCTACCATTCACATAAGGATCCGAAACACCCTAATTATTCAAAATTTAAGTAGAGTGCACGTATAAAATTATTGTATAAACAGAATAAAACCCGTTTGAGTGTTGAGTCTAAGGGATCCCAAGCTCTTTTATTTCTTTCCTACGATTAGATTATTACGTGTGAATCGTATAGACCTGAAAGGTTGTGTAATTTTCTTTTTTTATTATTATTATTATTTAAAATTATTGAGAAATATGTTAAAATATTTCAACATTAACAGAATTACTTTCCTAATATTGCAATAATTTATAAACGACGAAGCTTAACTGAAGTGAAATAGAAAAAAACTAAAGACGACACTGTTCTACTTAATCTACAAGAAATAATCCTTTATGCAAATTCTTCTTCTCTCTCCTTCTGTCCAGAAAAAAAAGTTATCAAATTACAGTTTTCAGAGGCTTTAGGCTAGTGAATGTCCTTTCATTTTCCCAAAGAAGATGTAAAAACCACCATTTGAGCGCATTTAGAGCGGGAATCGAAGCGAAGAGGAGTCCGTTGGTTGTGAGATGTCATGGGTTGCATCCTTTAGACCTACATTGAGACTGATGACCACAAAAAGATAAGTAGTTTCTATTACAATGATTTAACTGTTTCACAAGAAACCTTCTAGTCTCAAATTCTACGTTTGATTGTTTTTCTTTTCTTGAAAGATATTTGATTTTAATAGAAAAGTAGAATTGAGATACGACACCCACACTGTATTTCTCTAAATATTTACAAAAAGGAAAAACATATTTAAAAAGAATCAATAGCTTATTTTCTCTCTCTTTGTAAATTAACATTATACAAAGTTGTGAAACATCACATTCACATCTTAACCTTACCTTTGATACAACTTTATTACTATTCGTTCAATGGATTGCTGCTAAATGACTAATTGAAAAAGTTCTTCTTTCTATTAGAGCGACCCAATAATTAACAGTGATATTAAAATTATGATGATCAAATAGAAAGAATATAGGGGAGACTTGCCTAAATCGTACCCTCTAAGGATTTTGTGTTTAATGTCAAATGTCTTTGCTGATAATAAAATAAAGTACTGAAACTAAAAACTTTATTTATCTCTTTACAGAATGCAAAAGAAAATTTAGCAAAACTATTGACACTCCTGTCATTAGACAAATTGTTTTAATAAAAGATGAAAAATACGATTTAAGAACACTGATTCTAAATCGTATTATAGTTAATCGTACTTCAGAAATGTCTACTTCACAAAACCATTTACGACCCGCCCCAAAGATCAGGAAGCCATGTTTTACATTGTGTCGATCATGCTTTCTTCTCTGGTTTCTTTGGCAACCGCGCAGCACCAATCTGTCTTCCACTTTTCCTTTTTCAGGTTTCTGTTGATTTTCTTTTCTTTTTTTTGTAATCACTTTTCGAGAATTATCTGTTTTAATATTTATTTTAATTTTTCTTGTTGTTTTCTCTAAATTTACATTTAAGCTGTGCTTTAACGTGATTATTACCTGACCAGTATTAATTCTGGCTTTCAAACACCGGTGATATCTTCTGACAGTGGATGGAGAACGGACATCATGTTGAATTGGTTGGTGCAAAGTGTAGGTGATGCAGGTGGTTGTGTTTCGAGGTGCAGACGACGCTGAACTCCTGGGCTTAAGGTAGGCCTATCGTAACTGAAACTGATAATTTTGAGGTGTTAATGTGATGTTCCAGTGTCTCATTTTCTTCGATTGTCACAAAATTTCTATCTCGAATCACATTTCGGTCGGAAGGCCAAAGACCACAGGAGCCGTTCCATAGCCTTTGGGTAATTAACTTTTGCAAGAAGTTCTTGCAAAATCCTGGCAAAGTTTCCCCGTTTTATAACTTTGCCAGGATTAGAGTACATCCAGTTTGAAGAAGCCTGATGGAAGTTGGGTTTTAGAAACCTAACAAAGGATTTGTCCAAGAGCTAAGCCTTTTCTTTAATATTGTCTTCGTAAAAATCTATAGAATTTTATTGATGTCAATGTTTAAAAACTAATTTATATTTACATAAAGGTAAATTTAGCCGATATAACGGTAAATAATTTATTAAAAAGATCCTTACTCTTAAGGTACGATTAAACAGTACGTATGCAGATTTGAATTAGGCTCAACATGAAAAACACAAACAACCCCATTCGAGACTTACATCAATATTGTATTAAACAATGAACACCAGTCAAGAATATACAAGTGTTACATTAAGCACGTCACGACCTTACGAATATGATCAAAATATTAGTAAAAATTGCATAAAAAAAACTTTCCCTTTCGATTATTTTTTTGAAGTAACTGCGACACAGCTCTGTTGTCGATAGAATGGTAATTACGACATCTGCCACGAATGGCCTTGCTTGTAGCAGAGCCCCTGAAATAGGAAGGATGTACGATTTAGGCAAGTCTCCATATGTTTCACACTTAACAGTTGTTCAAAGAAATCTCACACTGACTGCTTATTTACGAACAATTGGGTTATACTGTATATATAAATATTGAACTGGCAATTCAGTGTCCGGACTGATTGTGGATACATTGTAGGCTGTTTGTGCATTCTGTTTAGGAGTTTTATAGTGATGGTAAAAGTTTTATTTTTGTATGTTTTACACTTAATTTATAATAAAACCTTATTTTTTTCTCTTCTTTTTGTTGTGCACTCAGACGATTCAGCCTTTTCGGGCAAGGGGAGCAATGTAGCGGGTGGATTGCGATCTTTACCGCTCTTGGATGGGTAGGTCTTCGACGGCCTATCCGAGACGGGTTCTGCCGTCTGCATCCCGCGGCTAATCGGCTGAGTTGGATGAAATGCTTTGTTTATCCGTGGGTGTCTTCGGTTTTACATATAATTTTATTTTGTAAAGACTTTAGTTAAATTATTTAATTTTTTTCTTTGGTTGTTGGTCTGATGTTTCATTTTAACCCCATGACTGGACTTTATAAATTTTTATTATATTAATATTTTAACACTTTTTATTTTTTTATAGGATTAATTTGTTTAACTATGTTTCTTTTTTCTTTTTGTTCCTTTCCTGCTGATTGATGTTTGTAATTTTTTTGCTTCATTTAGACTCAAAATCTATTTTGGGTAAAGGGACATAAAGTTAAGCTCTTATTAAGCTCTACGATGAAAAACTTTTTTAAAAATCTTAGCTGGTTTTTTTTTTGTATTTTTGGATGTTGAATTCAAAAATAACACTAAAATTTTTATATCATATAGTTTTTATAGTGACTAGTGACTATATAGTTTATATATATTTATAGTGAATGAAAAATAAAATAATACTGTACATCGGTAAACAATGGATGGAGGTTAATAGAACTTACTACCGAAATGATGAATCTCTTTTTAAGGTTTGGAATGTCGAAAACAAAGAGTAAAGATAATTGAATGAATTGTTTCACTTCATTACAAATATTGGAAACTGAACTATTCTGTTTTAAGTACTACTTGTGTACTTCCAACTAGTGCAGAAACTAATTGTACTGATCAGAGAGTTAACAAATCACCGTAGACACCCAGAAAGACCCACAGATGAATTGAACTAAACAAAAACAACGATCGATATGACTGCAAATATGGAAAATCTTAAAAAATATAAAGTGGAAATAGAGATACAGAAAAAGACGAAAACAAGATTTAAAATTAAATGCTCTTTATTCTGAATAACAATTAGTTACTGATGCTTGGAAATAGGATTATTGAAGTTTGGATGTTTCAGGGTCTTCAGCTAAGGTTACTCAAACAAGCAACGATGTAGAATCAAACATTAGATAATCAACAAAAAAGTATTAAGATCTATGAATAGCGGTTCTACAAGCACCAAAATCTAATCAGGACTCGCTCAAAAAACAAGAATGAGTCAATAAAACCCTAAATAGGAAATTCGAAGTTGATCAGTTAATTATTTGAATTACGTAGGATCTGTTTATCTCACACTCTACACCAAGGGGGTTATTAAAAAAAGGAAGTGGTTCTTATGTATTAACGCCACCGCAGCAGTGGCGGAAGTTGCGCGGGGAATAAAGGGCGGTGTTAATTTTCAACCAAAAACAATTTCCATCCTAATGAGTTGCGAAGCAACGAATCGTTTACTACAATTAACTGTAGGTTAGGTTAGATTAGGTTGGCTGAGCTGCAGGATGTATGTATTGAAAAATAACCCTTAATTTTTCAACCCTTAAACTGCGGTGCGCAACTTCCGCCACTGCGGTGGCGTTAATACGTAAGTACCAAGGAAGTTTTAATGAATGAAAGGAGATAGATCAATTATTATAAAAAAGTTAATTTAATAAGTAATAATTGTTATCAATCACTAATTGCTTAAATCTAATCAACATTAAATAAGTTCAATTTAAATCACATTAACTAATTGCGAGACGGGAGTAAAACAAATTCCACATTTTTGAAAAACACAAGATTGAAAAATATGTTCTAAGCTAATTTTTTTAGAAGCCATGACTTCCACAACGGCCCATATGTAATTTGAATATCGGCTTATTTGTAAAAATAATATAATAATGTTGTTAAAATAAAAAAAAAATAAAGAATTGATTTACCACATTTGTGGTAGCCAGCGCTGCGGTTTCTCATTATGAAATATAATGGCAACCTGATGCCCTAAAAGAATAGGTTCGTCGAAATTGATGCAATATTAACGGAATTAAAACAAATGCCACATTTTTGAAATGCCCTGAATTTTTTGAAAAACACAAGTTTGAAAAAGATGTTCTAAGCTCATTTTTTAAAAGCCATGACTTCCGCAACAGCCCACATATAATTTGAATGACTAAAGCCAAATTTTGTTAAAATAAAAGAAAATAAAAAATTGATTTACCAGTTTCAACAATAGCAATAACAATAACGAATGTCCAACAGCCAATACCAATAATCCTGTCTGGGCAACAATGACGGCACGTGCTTCGTCCTCTACTTGTCCTCTACTATTGTCCTCTACTTCGTTGAGTAGTGGGCGAGCGGCTACACAGCCGAAATTATGTAAAAACCTAGGTTTTACAAACTCTCTGATAAATTTTGACGCATGAACTTCATGCATTTCAATGTAAACTTCATTTATGTGGGAAAGGAAATCTCAATGTGCTGATAATCATTGTGTAATCGCGATCCGTCATGCATGCATTTCAGTGTAAACTTCATTTATGTGGGAAAGAAAATCTCAATACGCAGGGTCGTGCCAATGTAGGTTGGCGCCGGGGTGCCAGGCAAAAGTTGCCGCCCCTAATAAACTAAATTATTTGCCTCCCGCCGCCCCCCAAGACGTGCCGCTCGGGCAGGCCCCCCACATCAAATTCCGGGCCCAGGTACCAAATGCAATACCGCCC
>JAFIDM010006943.1:7148694-7159404 GCA_023159025.1 Thereuonema tuberculata | reverse complement strand
CAATTATGTTAAAAATATTCACGCACGTTAAAGATTAATTCATTAAAAGTCTTTAATATTTAATTTATTTGCTTATTTTTATTGTCCATAAACAGATTTATTATTTGAAATTAAAATGGGATCATGATGTTCATTGGTGGCAATGTAACAATTGTAGAACTTTCTTTCTAATTAATCTTAACTAATTGAAGTAATAAACAGCTTCATGATGTTAATGTTTCTTAACTGATTAGAGTCATTGATAGGTGATTCACTTGGAACGGATTTAGATTGACTGTCGCTAAAGTGACCGCCCTCTCATTGCTCTCAGTCGACCGTGAATCTCATTTAAAAACATGGGCGCCTCCAAAATGAGGTTCAGTTGAACAAGTGGAGCAGCATGGCCTTGACTAAGGTAAGGAGCTCTGTACATGCTGGTTAATACTAACTATTATTTTTTATTATTACTGTTTACAGATTTCTTAAACTATTCTACTTTCATTGTAGTGATATTAATTCTGAAAGATTGTCATCGTGTTTAATAAGAATTGATTTTATTTCTTTCTTCCTACAGAACAATGATGAAGAAACTAAATTTAATTTAAATTAATACTAGATAATCAAATATATATTTATCGTGTAGATAATTTATTGAACTATTTTTCTTATTTTTATTTTTACATATTTTATATTAACTTACCGTGATTGTTAATCAATGACTGTAAAAATTTTTAGAGCTCTTATAAGATTCTTTTTAGCTTATTTTTCGATTTGTCAAATACGAAACGAGATAAAACCAAGAACTTAAGTTTCATATTTGACAAATCCAAAAAATAACCTAAAAACAAAAAAACAAAATCTTACAGAGCTCTAAAATTTTTTATAGCCATGGATTAATAACCACGGTAAGTTAATATAAAATTTGACACTTCCAAGAATTTAGAAGTATCATTCGTAGTAAATTTCAAATAAGCTGTTTTCTTTTTAATGGTCTCATGTAATTACATTACGTCATTAAACTGTGTTAATGTTTTACTGATCTTTTATACGCCTTGTCTAAAGTAGAAACACTTCAAGAGTAGTTTTAAGGAATATTCATAAAGGCTATTCTGTATTTCCGATTACTTTATATTTTCCTATTTCTATTCAATTCGTGCAGCCACACATCGATTTCCAAAAAGTGTGACAATAAACAACTCTATTTGATAAGCTCAGCTGTTTGGTTTTTTTATCTCTTTATGTGTGAAAACGATGTTAATCGAGCGAATAGATTTCACATAAAAACCAAATAGAGCTGACAACAGATCCAATCCATTTACTGAGTAAATCTTCAGGCTGACATCATTGGTTGATGGATAAAAGATCTAATAGCATCTACAATGTCCAGTCATTTTTATAATGATGATAAGATTCATTTCGGAAGAATTGATGAAACTCGAAGGGGCTGAGATTACCTAAAATCATTGAAACTTTTGACAAAGAATGTACTTTTGAGTTATGGAAATTAATAACAACCATTCGTTCAAGGTATGAACATAAATCATCGAAATTTATCAATTATATCCTACTTTTTAATTTTAATTCAATTCGTTAAAAATGCGTTATAATTAAAATGTCCCACTACAGGCCTATGTGGTCCTTGGGGTCGTGGGAGGTAAGGAAGTTAGGAACTCCTGGCGTTTCCTGATCAATGGGATTAAGTTGAGGTCGGATGATCAGCCCTACGCCCGTTCGTCTTTAACCCCCGGAAAAGAATCCCGGTACCAATTTAAAAGAGGGTTGGGTGGAACCTAGGCCCCTCTGGAGGAGATTTCAATGTGGAAAAATCCGTGACCTCCGTAGGGATAGGGGATTGAACCTGGCTTTCCAGGCTATAGTGAAGTGCCTTTCACTTGATTCTTCTATGTTGTATTTAAATTTCTATGTAAATTATTTATATATTTACTCTTCTTCATTCCTTTCAAAACAGAAATTACAAAAAGAAGTTTCTTTCATATGATTATTACGTTATATCTTTTGAACCAAAAGCAATATACTACATAAAGTTAAAATCTGTAAGTAAAATTACAGTAAAAATACTTTTTTTATTAATTAGAAAATAAATTTGCGTTTTGTACAATTACAAATTTACGTTTTTTAAATCAAATTTATGATTGAAGAACAAATTATCTAAAAACAACATTAGCATAATTTTACCTGAAAAATGTTGCTGTTATTAAAGTTAATTGTGACATAAATGTAGACATAAAACAAAAGAAACTTGCTTTCTTTGTTATATGAGAAGTTCGATTATGTGAATCATTATTACTGTTGACTTTTTGGAAGTAGGGCAAAAGAATTTTTAATAGAGCGAAGTGAGGCTGTGAAAGAGAGCAATCCAATTAGTAAGATCACATCTGTAAGAACTACACTGAAATCGAATTTATTGTTAATGGATTTCAACTACGAGAACATCAATTAAGAATAAGATATTTTGAAACAAGTCTAATAAATCATCCAACTTCAATTCTGAAACAAAAAAAAAGACGATTTTCTTCCAAAGTTTGTTACGGAAATCACTAAAGAAGAAGGATTACATTTATAAAAAATTCATGAAACAATTTTTTATTTAAATAAATTATGAAAATTACTTTATTAAAAGGATTATAGCTTATAAAAACATTTCCTGTTATTATTCGCTGACTTTGAAGGTTAAGGACTGTACATTATTTAAATAAAGAATTTTTTATTGAACTTTGCTGTCTTAGTACTTTGTGGGAAAAGCATTTAAAGCAAATTGATTAAAGTTATTTAGTTGTAGATAATTTTTAAACACAAAAATTTCAGTATTTATTCAATTTCAAGATTATGATAGAATAATAAAATTAGGATGGTATGTTGATTCCAAAGATAAAATATAGTTACTATATCTATTTAGTTTCTTTTTTGTTTAGACTATTTTCCAATAGTCTATCTATTAAAAATATTAGCTTTGAAATCATGCAGATAAATTCTTACAAAATTTTAATTTAGAAATACTGCAATGTCTTCTTCATTTTTGGTTGATTTAAAAAATCAATTAATTAATAGAATGATTAATATAATTGCAGGTCTGTTTTTTTAATTGCACTAGTTCTCTATAGTTAATAATGAATGCGTTTATTATCAACTAGTTTTGAATTAGTTAAAAATGTCGATTTCACTTTTCAAATAATTTCAAATGTTGAAGCTCTTCTTGTCAAGTGCCATTTGTAAAAGATACGGAAGATGAACCAAGTCATTAGGTCAGTGGGGATTCTCTCCCACTTTTAACCGTGACACTGATTTCAAAGAGGGTTCGTTCGGTGAATCCTAGTGGACGAGAAGAAAACCTGTGAAAAATTCCGAACCCAGTCTCCTCCAAACTATGCTTAACACTGAATCCATAAAAATAAACATTTCTTCAGTTTGAATAACAAGTCAAAGCAAATAAAAATATTCAAATAGAAGAAAACAATACTATACATTTATAGTGGACTAATAGGATATTAGAATTAATTTTTTTAATTTAGAATAGTAGTAATATATACACTTGAGGGCTACTAAAAAACAAGGGTCTAGGACACTTTTGACATTGAAACGTCCGTTTTGTCCTTAAAAACAAGGGTCTAGGACACTTTTGACCTTGAAACCTCCGTTTTGTCCGGTTTGTAATAAGTGAAAAGAGTTGGAGGGATCGAGAGAAATTTTTAGTACATTTCGAGAAATCAATGTATGTACTAAAAACAGACACATTCGTTCTTGAAGCATGCATTTATCTTTGAGAATGATGTATAGTGAGCGTAAAAGAGTTTGGTTAGTTCGCAACATCGAATGACAGATTTCATGAATAATTATAATTGTTTCATAATGAAATTTAGAACATAAAATATATGTAATAAAGAAAACTTACCTTAATTTGTTGTCGAAGATATTGAGGGATCTTGGACTTCGTTGTCTGAGTGTAATTCATATTCTAAATTATATCCTAATTCTCCATCACTAGAAGAAATTTCATTCGATTGAGGGAGTTCGAAAATCGTATCAATTTTTGTATAACGAAGTTTAATTATATTTTCTTCGCTATAAATTTGAAAACTAATAGTCTCTGAATTCGACAAATTGAACGTTACAATTTCATCAAGATTTGCATGATAGATATTCATATAATCTTCCTGATAAATTATATTAATATTGTTTTCAATTTCAATCCTTTCAAATATTAATATCTCATCATTTTGTGAGACAGTAATGTAATGAATACTAATTTCTTCTAAATTTAAAATATAAATAAACACTTCGAACATTTTTCCTGAATGATAGAGATTAGGTTTTTAGAAAATGAATTTTTCTCTTACCCTCAAGATATGCTAAACGGACTGCTAAACGGACGAGAAATGAAGTTCTCTCGATGAAGGAATGAGAAAATAATAAGTGTTTAGTTGATTTGTTTAATAACACCAGATGTTGTTTACGGACTTCTGAAGATATTAGGTTCTTAATTCTACTTCCGAGATGTGGTGACAGATGGTTGACCTAATTTTTCCTGAAGAGCATCTTGTGAAGAGATATTTAGAGTTTTTTTAATTTCCCGTTAATCTGACACTTTATTAATATGGGAATGGAATTCGAAAACTTTTCTCACCATTTCATTTTAGTTTTTAAATTTGACTTACTGCTCTATATATTTTTGAGAAAATAATTTTTCGAAAAAAGAAAAAGATAAATGGTAAAATTTAAAATAATTTTTTAAAAGTTTCTCTTCATATTTTATTAGAAGTGTTGCTAAGATATTTGCCAAAATCTTCTGCGAAATAAAATAATAAAAATGCTCCATATTTCTTAAGATCATCAGATCTTTTGAGAAATTAGTGAGGGTATGTTTCTTATAAGCTATTCAAGGAAAAATGTAATTAAAGATAATCATATCCTAAAAATTCTAATTCAGTGATGGAATAATGCATTAAAAAAAAGTTAATGAGAATAATTTACTAAACATGAAAAACGGTTGCATAACTTTTTAGTTTTAAAAAATCTACTTAGAAGATTTATGGCTATATAATTTGTTTAACCATATCGCTTTATTTTATCAATTTCACAAAATCTTCTGCGAGATAAAAAAACGAGATTATTAGATTTTTTAAGAAACTGATGGAGACAACTTTCTCATAATCCAGTCACGAAAGAAATGTAATTTGACAATCATCTACCCCCCAAAAATTCTAGTTCAGTGATGCCATAATGCATGAAAAAATAAAACTGTTAATGAGATTATTTATTTAATGTGAAGACAGATGTTCTCGACATCCTTTGAGAAAATGACGAGGACAAGTTTCTCATAATCATGTCCCCCAGAAAATTCTAGTTCAGTGATGCAATGATGCATGAAAAAATAAAACAGTTAATGAGAGTGTTTACTAGATGTGAAAACAGCTGCATAACTTTAAGATTTATGGCCACATAATTTCTTAACCAATCACAGAGAAGTTGTGGGACGCTCGTAATGCAATGTTGTCCTTCATTTAAAATGTATATAAAGTCTCACTCGATCTACAGAAATCATCCTGTTCCTGACCGCTGAATGATGGCTACATCTTCTATCATTGAGATCGACTTAGCAGAGGAATTTTTTGATGTAAGTATAACTTAAGATTTCTTTTTTTTTCTCCTTATTGCTGTTATTGAAAAGATTAATTATCTAAAAACATGTTTTCAAGATTAATTGAAATGTTTAGGTTTGCTTTTTCTTTTCTTTATAATTTTAGTTAGCTCCTGGAACCCAACTCCCAGAGCATACATACCATTTGGGAAGAGGTGTCTTTGTCCAGGCATGCATATTTAAGCGAGCTGTGCGTATACACATTCGAAAATACATCGAAGTTGGATCTGGATTGATAGCGACGAAGGATGGAGTTACTCTCTGTCCTAAAGATGCGGCCATTCTACATCAGAGAATCGGACGAATTGTCGATGTGTTGAAGCAAGTGGAGATTTCCGGCCAAAACAGCGTAAAGAAGGGGTCCAATACAACTCCAGTAGGTGCCGTAATTTCTCTTACTGAGGGGAGAAAACTCGAAATTAGATATTCTCAGGAGTCGGGAGTAAAATTTATTTTTACTTACTACGATGCCTCGATTTCTTTGAGCAAGTCGATGTTCGAAACTTTGACAAGATATCTCTCCAAAGAAATTAAGAGCGGGATCGAAGCCCTCTCTTTACGCTTAAAAGAGAATATCTTGGAGGACGGAGACGATTTGCCATCTTCACCATTGAAACGAGGCACCCCTCCTGCGAAGGCGACGAAGAAACCACAAGGAGTTCGACGTCCACGCAAGACGGAGATTCTACAGGGGCAGTCTGACGAGGAGTATAACGGAGGGTCCGAGAGCGTTATCCAAGACGGTCGAAGCATCAACAACGCAGCGAAGAAAAAGGAGGTAGGAGCCCGACGTCCACGCAAATCGGAGCTTCTACGAGCCTTGTTGTCGGACGAAGAGGTGAGCGAAGTCGGAGGATCCGAGAACGTTTTCCAAGACGGGCAAATGATTACATACTAAAGATGTTGAGGTAAATACATGCTTTTTTTTATTTACAAATTTGCTTTTGTCTGACTTTTTTGCTCGCTTCTATTTTTTATAAATGCTTATGTACATAGTAGAATTATGGATTTGAATCGACCATCAACTTCGGGTGTAAATTTGAATCTTTTGGAAAGTGATGATATTACTAACAGCTCGGCGTCGGACATAATTTTAAGAGATAGTTGGGAGTCGGATTCTAGTTCGGATTATGAAAAAGTAAAACAAAATAAGGTCTCACTTTTTGAAAAACTGATTCAGATAAAAAATGTCGTACACCGTCCGGTACGACGTTTTCATTCAGAAGCAAGTGAATATCATGTATCGATGAGGATTCCTACATTTGATGAAATCCATTCGATGAATTTAGAAAAGATTCCAATAATGAAATTGGTGGAAATGCTCTTTATGTATCTCATGGATAGATTGCTGAAAGGCTCGAGAGAAAGAGACAAAATTGGAATTTCGATTGAGAGCAATTCTTTCGAACGCCCAGCATGGCTGTCTTTCAGAAGAAGAGATGAATTTAACATTAATCAAATTATTGCATTGTTGGAACGCTTGGCACAGTCTAACAAAGTACTTGCTTTCAATCAAGAGTTAAGAGTAAAGATTATTAAAGTACTTATGCCGGCTGGTGGTAGATATAAGAAAAAGGGTAATGTTTCTTTCATCGAGTGGCTCAGAGCAAAGAATTCGATAATTAGAATTAAAAACACGAAGGATGGGAGCTGTTTGGCACGTGCTTTGGTGACAGCTATTGCAATTGCTGAAAAGGATCCGATGAAAGAATCCATCGTTCGTGGCCGAGCTGTCCAGTTTCGATGTGCATTGGCCCTACATAAAAAGGCCTCCGTTAAAATGGGACCACTCGCAGGCTTAGAGGAGGTACAGCAGTTTCAGAATTATCTCCATGGCAAATTTCAGATATATGTGATTTCGAGAGACGACTCAGACCAGCCAATTTTTGTAGGTCCTGAAAATGATCGTAAAATTTATCTATATCTATATGATTCTCATTTTGCCGTGATAACAAAATTAACTGGATTTTATGGTTCGCCCTATTTCTGCATAAAATGTTTCAAAAAATATTGGAGAAAGAACAGTCATCATTGCACTTTTTACTGTTGGGCATGCAAACACACGGGCAATTGCAATATTGAAAAATGGTGTCAGTGCGAATATTGTCGCCGTTGGTTTAAAAATCCTCAATGTTTTGAAAATCATAAGGCTCTTTCCTTTTCGAAAGGTACTATGAAACTCACTGTCTGTGAGCAATTTGTGAAATGCGAACGATGTAATAGAGAAAGAGATATGCTCTCTAGAAAAACCCATTTGTGCTTTTTCAACTATTGCAACAACTGCAAAATGTATGTAGAATCAAATCATCACTGTTTCATGAAAGTAATCAAACTTCCTAAAATTGATGAGGATGTCAAAAATACAAGATTTGTATTTTACGATTTTGAATGTCGGATGGAAGATGTGATAGATAAAGACAAACACGGTGATGAGATCGTGGAGCATTCTGTGAATCTTTGCGTGGCGCAGATTTGTTGTGATATATGTAGAACAACGACGAGTGATTATTGCCTAAATTGTGCCCCACAAACGGGGATGAAGTGGAGAACATTCTTCGGGGACGAAGCTCGAGATGAATTTTGTAGTTGGTTCTTGAAAGAATATAACGATGTAGAAGTTACTTTTATCGGTCATAATTCCAAGGGCTATGATAATCATTTCATTTTGCAATATTTCGTTCAAAACAACCTGAAACCAAAGCTTATATTTGACGGTAACAAAATATTATACATGCAAATTGGAAAGATTCGCTTCCTCGATTCCTTTGCTTATTTTTCAACTAGCCTGGCTACACTTCCTAAAATGTTCGAGATCGAGGATGTATCTATCAAGAAGGGATATTTTCCGTACTTCTTCAACAAAAGAGAGAATTACAACTATGTAGGACCAATACCTGCATCTCACTATTATAATCCCCAATCAATGAAGCCAGAGGATTTTCAAAAATTCGATGACTGGTATAAAACTCAAGGCAATGTAACTTTTGATTTTAGGAGAGAGATTATCCAATATTGTGTCAGCGATGTGCAGATTTTGCAACATAGCTGTTTGAAATTCAGGGATTTGTTTGCCAAAGTTACTGGCCACTGCCCTTTTCGAAACAGCTTTACTATTTCTGCCGCATGCATGAAGGTGTTTAGATCTCTATTTCTTAAAGAAAACACCATTCTCCTGATTTCTGAAGTAGGATTTCGATCTCCTCGACAGTATTCGAAAGTGGCTCTTCAGTGGCTTTCATTAATCGAGTCTCAGAGAAATATCACCATTGAGCATGCAGGCAATTCGAAAGAGCGAAAATTGTTGGATCGATGGTTTGTGGACGGTTATCATGAGCCTACTCGTACCGTCTTCGAATTCTACGGATGTTTTTTCCATGGTTGTATTTTTTGCTACAAACAGAGAGGTCTTAGACACCCGCATTCACAGTGTACTATGCAGGAACTGTACGAGCAGACATTGGAAAAGGAAAGCTCTTTTCTCTCTCACGGCTTTCAGTATGAGAAAATATGGGAATGCCAATTTAATAGAATGCTGAAGGAAAATGATGAGCTAAGAGAGACTGTCAAGCAATTCGCGATTGTAGCCCCCATTGATCCGAGAGATGCTTACTTCGGAGGAAGAGTAGAAGCGATACGGCTTTTACATAATGCTAACGACGATGAAGTTATTAGGTATTTTGACATTCTAAGCCTCTATCCCTACGTTTTGAAATATAGAAAATATTGTGTAGGTATTCCTCAGATTTTAAACAAGTTTACGAGTACAAATATATCAAACTTTTGTGGTCTTATCAAATGCAAAGTTGTACCGCCAAAAGGACTTTTTCATCCAGTTTTGCCCTATCGATTTGAAAAGAAATTGTTCTTTCCTCTTTGCCGAACATGTCTGGAGAGAAAAAATCAAATTAGATGCACTCACGACGATGAGGGCAGAAGTCTTTTAGGAACTTGGGTTTCTTTCGAAGTACAGTATGCTCTGGAACGTGGCTATAAAATTCTGGAGCTATATCATGTATGGCATTTTCCGGTGACAGAACAATACAATCGTCAAAAACGTTCTGGAGGATTGTTTACGGACTATGTAAACATGTTTCTCAAGATCAAACAAAGTAGCGAAGGATTTCCTTCGAACTGTATCACAGATGAACAGAGGAAGAATTACATTCAAGATTTTGTTGCAAAAGAGGGGATTGAGTTAGATTATAGAGATATTAAAAAAAACATGCCTCTGAGGAATTTGGCCAAGACATGTCTCAACAGCTTTTATGGAAAACTGGCTCAATCAGTACAGAGAACACAGACCAAATTTGTAAATGACCCGAAAGAGTTCTTTAAATTGTTAAATGACGATACCAAAACAGTCAGTAGCGTTAATTTCTTCAATAATGACAAAATCGCCCAGATACAATGGAAAGATGATACTGAAATTCTTCCAACTGGTGGTCATACAAATCTCATACTTGCCGCTTTTGTTACATGTCATGCCCGTTTACAAATTCTCAGTTACATGGAATTACTGGGAGGTGCTTGCATGTACACAGACACTGACTCTGTGTTTTTTACTCACAAGAAGGAATGTGAATGTCCAATTGTCACTGGAAACATGTTGGGAGATATGTCAGACCAGATTAAAAAAGATTTTGGCGGTCAATATAGGATAACAAGATTTTGTACCGTTGGACCTAAAAATTATGCATTCGAAGTAAAATCCTCAATGCCCGATGAGCCTTCTTTCGTCGTCATGAAAATCCGTGGATTCTATTTATCGTATGAAACAAAGAAACATATAGATATAGATCTGATGGAAAGATGGTCCGTGAATTAATAAATGATGATGTACCTACTGAAACAATCATAAGAAACAAGCATAAGATAGCAAGGACTAATGATAGAAAGATTGTGAGTAGAACCGAAATAAAAAAGTACAAAGCAGTTTTTGACAAACGTGTTATACTCCCTACCAAACTTGTAACAATTCCTTATGGATTTTGAAAAAAAATCAGACAAAAGCAATTATATGCATATGTACTTTTTTATATATATAAAAAAAAGCATGTAATACCGTTTTAAAAACA
>JAFIDM010006943.1:7134205-7148594 GCA_023159025.1 Thereuonema tuberculata | reverse complement strand
GTGCCGCTCTTGTTTTCTTTTCTTCACAAATAAAGTAAATTTGCAAATTCAAATAAATTTCCTACGCTCATTTCATGTTAGAAATTAATGAATAGAAAACAAAATTGCTAATAAATTTAAGAAAAAAGCTTTTTCCCTAAGAATAAATTTATGTACATGAATTGGGATTTTCAGATAATGAAATACAATTTGAAATCCCTTCATAATCATTGTGGATATTACTTTGAAATACAAAATTATCTTTGCAGAATCTCTATAGAATGGATATGAGATCTCTAAAAGATAAAAAGCAGCCCGTCCAATTCTAAACTTCGTCATGGGAGATAGAAGCTCTTGCGACATCAGCCAACGGAACGAAGTAGACGTCAAAAGACGAGTCTGATGTTGGTCAAGGAAGACTTTGTTTTGGACAAATATCAGTTCTTCCTGGAACCTGGTTACCTACATGCTTATGTAATTTTAAATGTATTTAAATACATATGATCAAAATATAAGTAGGTAAACAGCAATATATAAAAATGCACATAGCCAAGTTTTCAATTAACCCTCTGATAAATGAGAGACTTCTCTTCGAATTCGATTCAATGATATAGTAATAGATTTTATCACTAGATGGCAGAACTTTCCCACGAGTCTATTTTTCAAAAATCACTTAAAAAAGAATGATTCTCAAAGATTTAAAAAGATTTAAGATTCTGAAATTTCCTATTTTTTTTGAATACATAAATTTTTCCAAAAAAACGTTTGGAAAACTTCTAAGGTTATTCTCGTACGAAAGAATCACATATTAATTGGGACCTCGTCTATCTACGTTAATTAAGAAGGATATAAAAACAATGAATTTTAAAAAGTTCTATTATGTAAATTGAATGTGAACAACTAATATGGTTAAAAATCATAATACACTTATTATCGAAACCTGGGGTTAACTCTTTTTATTTTATTTTATGTTTATTTTTCTTTTGAAAATTTAGAGAAACCCATTCAATAAAGTTAAATGATATCGAAAAAATAATAATAAAAAAGAAAACTATAAATAATTTAATTTATTTAAATTCCTGAATTACGAAACAATTTCAAAATTTTAATAAAAGAGAGGGGGGGGGGAGAAGTACTATTTTAACTTAATTTAGAACTATTTAGTTAGAAGCACTAGTAAATAATAATTAACTAATAAAAATTAAATTATTCTTTTGACCGAATACACGGTCATAAGATGATAACTTTTCTGAAACTATTATCAAAACAAATTAAAACTTGCTGATTATTATTCAAATGAATCAGTTTGATTTTTCAATTGTTATTCTGAGTTTAGAAGTAAGCTACCGTAGAGAGAAACAAATGAAGTTACGCTAAAAATAGAGGTAAACAATCACAAAGGACACATGTGTGCCAAGGGTTCAAAAATTATGTCAATAGTTAATTTAGAACGATAAAAAATGTTTATGCTTAGTGTTGATAAGACTGGATAAATCTAGAAAAGTAACAAGAAAGTCTCAGATTCCTAGGAAAAATAGTTTTTGAGAAATCGTGATTGCAGAAAAAAAATAGCAATTTTTAAAAGTTTAACAAATTCTATTAATGGCAATTCTTAAATTAACTTTATTGTTTACCCAGGAGATAAGTGAATACTTTAGAGAATGAATGGCAAAAGAATTACCACATTACAATTTCTGAATTGGTTAAATTGTATTCGGATTATTAAGTTCAATTATAAAAAAAGTGATTTTTTTTTTGTTTGTAGCATTTACGTTAACTGCGCAAATTTAGTTTATAAACAATTCGTAAAAACAAATTCTTTGATTGATTTAAGATTGACAGGTTATTTTGATGTCTGTTACCTGGGATTAGACACATACCAGTGAGAGGGAAGGGCTAAAGTCTCTCCTGAAATCCAAACAAAAGAAAAATCTCTCTCAGAGTTGAAATCAAAGAACTAGTCATGTCAATGTAAAATTCGACATCCAAGGGAGAATAGGGAGTGTTGATATTCTTACTATGGCCGACCATCGCATGGCAATTTATCTAGGAATGTGTCCCTTCCTCCCGAAAGAAAATTCTGGCTACGGGTCTGCCTGGGATAGTTTTTCATATAAATGAATGTACTATCGAATAAGGTAGACCAATATGATTGTAATCTATTGGTCTACCTTATTCGATAGTACATTAATTTTTATGTAACAGGCCCCAAAGCAGAATATCGAGCGACGGTGCGACAATGTCGCAGAACGAAAGTGAGGGCTGCAGAAAGATATCGTATAGAACAGGGGTGGGTTTTTTTTTTTTTTTTTTGGTTGTCGATTTGAAGATTCGTTTTTTTTTTCTGCACCTACAGAAAGTTTTTCGTCTTAGCATCAATCGTCGCAGAAAGATAAAAAACATTCTGCTTTCGGGGTAACAGGTTGCTTTTTCTTGATACTTGGAAATTAGAATTCCATTCATTAAATATCTTAATATTTTAATTTGTTTAAAACGTCTATTACAGAAATCAATGATCCATGATACGAAAGTAATAAATGTAATTGAATATTTCGAGATTTTCTGTATTTTTGCGAGACACATCAATTGTAAGGATGCTTCTTATAGAATATTTTTTTCATGACTTTTTTTTTTTCTCGTTTTTCTTAAAGAAGCTCCCAAAGACACTGAATCAATGTCAAAAAACAAACACCCATTACTATAAACCTGTTACATAATGTATTATTAATGGATTACGAATTCCAATTATTAAGTGGTTTTTCAAAGAATACAAAATTATTAAAAAGAAAATGTAGTTTCCTAATTTAGAAATACAATTTAAGATTTGGTTTAAGGTTTTTGTTTTCTTCAAATTTCAATAAGTAGGAAAAAAAATTCAACGACAAGTTTAACGTGCGGAAATGATATGCATTATAATAAAATAATAACGCTTCATCAGCTGAATTAGTATCTGACAACCAGTGATCCCAAGAAACATATAAGAAAACATTTTTTTTTCCTGTATATGTTTCTTGGGATCATTGACTGTCAGATACTGTGCGAATCCAGCTGATGAAGGGTAGGAACCCTGAAGCAGCTGTTCTGGATTCCCGGTATCGAAATTCCAAAAACAGATCAGTGATTCTTTTTAATGTGCATATATGTTTTTTATTGTAATAGAAAAAAAAATGTTCGGTTAATCTAAAGATTTCTACTTCTCTAATGGTTTGTGAATCGATACGTAAATCGTTTACATAAAGCGTTTCGTAAAGTTGGATTTGGATATTCAAGGCTCTTTTCCATTCATTTTTATACAGACTTAAGTTAGAAAAGCTGAATAAACTGAACTTTCTCTAAACGGTTCCGACCAAAAAGAAACCAGCAACAATGGAAGCTGTTCCAGGCGTTGTCTTTATCGGATGATTAATCTTTCTTTTTAATTACAATAATCCATCTTTATACGTTGGATCTGATTTCTCCATCCTGCTGTAGTTGTTCTTGCTTAAATTGAATTAATTATTGAGTAACTTTATTGGAATTCTGTTTGCTAAATATGACTTAGTTCTTTATATACTTTTTTATGACAACTTTTGAAATAAAAACTTTTTTATTTTCTATTTCAAAATGTCGACATCAGAACCCCAACTGTTTCTTTATTAAAATTCTTTTATTTCTACAAATTCTTGTTGTTTTGGTGAATAATTGATTAATTCATGAAGAATTCCTAAGCCAGAGGAAAAAGAGCGGAGAAGGTAAATTGAGGTCAGTGGAGAGACAATAGGACATTGAAACACACAGTAAAGAGCCAATACTCTCTACCACAACAGAGACTTTTCCTCAAGATTAGAGACACACTCATGAGTAATGTGTTTCTAAGTGAAATCAGTGAAAGAGAACTTTCTCTTCGTTTAACTTTCAGACAAACGACCCCAAAACTCATAAAAAGTGAACTGAAGTCATTTAAATAAGTCAACTTCCTTCTCGTTGTTATGGTACAGAAATTAACGCCATTACATTAAGTCTATAATTAATGAAGATTCTATTTTAATTCCCTGTCCTTAATAATAAAGTTATTTAAATACTAAAAATAAGTAAACTGTTTACACTAATTTATACTAATCTATTTATGCATTTCAATGTATATCCAGATTACAAATATCTGGAGCAAAATCTGATTTAAATAAAATATACTAGAAGATAGGCATATAGATACGTATATCCCAGAAATTTTTTAAGTTTAGATGATTTTTAATAATTATAATAATAACGCATTTGAAACAGATTTTATTTATTTTAATACTTTTTTTTTTTTTCAATTCTCTGAATTTGCTGAAAATCCGAATTTTAATGAAAATTTCAGTAGAATGGTTTGAAAAATAGAAATTAAGTAAATTTAGAGGAAAAATTCCTTGAATTGATTTTTTTTGCTGAGATTTTATGTTGACTCACTTATGATGAAACAAAAACTGATGAATAAATTGATAAGTTTTAATTATTAGGTGTAAATTATTGTTTACTTTTTTTTTGTGTGGTTTCCATTCATAAAAATCAAAAAAGAGACTCAATTCTTTATCCTTTTTATTACATTAAATCAAATAGAACATCAGTAAATTTCCAGTTTGATAATAATAACCTTGAAACATCAATTAATTTTCACACAAAAAAAGATTTACAGTTTTCATTAGAAAAATACAATTTATGGCCTTTTTATTTGCTTTGTTTTTTTTTTTTTTGTAGTAAAGATGGAATTTAAGGAAAATATTCGGAATTTCTTTATGAAGATTGATTCTTTTGAATTTCGGTTCCTCGTTTTTAGCTTCTTTTATGAAACTTAATTCACCTGGAAACAAAAAAAAGATCTCATTAAAAAGAAGATGAAAACAAATTGACAAAAGAAACAAACTCATGATGGCTATTGTTTGCACTAAGGAAATTACGAAGAAAAAGCTTTTTCCCTTATTGATATTTTTCTAATAGTTCTGATTACAAGCTCGTTAATCTTCTATTAGATATTAATTACTAGATAATCTCTAAACTTAATAATATACATGTTGAGAAATTGATAATTTATGTATATAAACATTCTTTAAATATAAGTGCAACGTTTATTTGTCCACTAAATAGTCGGAACCTGCTTATCAAAACCAAACTTGGCAGCATCGTTATATAGTCCAGTGTGATTTTGATCTTTTGATATTTGCCAATACTTAAAAGTTGATTCCAAGACCAAATTGGAGAAGTAGCATTTAGATGTTACAACAAAAAACTTCTTGTAATTGATTCAAAGGAAAATGGTTTCACTACTGCTCTTGTCTCCATTTGAATTTAAGAACTACAGCTTTCAGTCAGTTTATCATTTACAATAACAGTAAACAAAGCTCAGAGACAATCTTTGTAGATATTCGAACCTAAACGTTTTTCATTCTTGTTAACGATTTGATATAAATTCCAGAAACGGAAAATTATCATAATTCTTTATCAAAAGCTTTAATTTAATAAAAAAAAATAAACATTTGTTTTGTTGTTTCTGTGTCCCCTTGCGCTCCGGCAAAGCCGTGTTTCCCCTGCTTTAATATAACACCCACACACCTGTCAAAAGCTAAAAGAACCCTTGAGGACCTGCTTCCTCTCATAGCTAACATAGAAATTTAATATGGTTTTTCGAATACTAGAGCTCTCGTAACATCTTCGATCCATTGATGTTTAGTAGGTTAATAAAAAGCTTTTCATTCAACCAAAATAAAATAGAATTTTCTTTTGAAGTTTTGGGAAGGATTAAAGAGAGATTCTTCCCCATAATTTCAAAATATAAATATAGACTCTATTTTACTTTGGTTAAATGAGGAGAGTTCCCTCCCTTCCAATGAAAGAACTTTGCTGGATCGTCCTCTTATGAGATATTAACATCGTTCCATATAGTAGAGTAGAAGTGATTTCTTTTTTATTTTATTGTGTGTAAATAATTATAAGGATCAACAAACTTGAAGAAAATTTCTCTGTCTCTTTTTCCATCCATCTCACTTACTAATCCCAACGCGTTAATTTTTGTTATTTCTTATAATTAAACATGAGTAAATTTTTAAATAACAATATAATATTTATTTTATTTCTCAATTGAAATGAAAAGTAACATGAAAGCAACAGTTATTGCAATGATATCAAAATGGTGGATTCCTTCCTTTTTGTTAAGCAATGAACTCGGTTATAATTCCAAAATCTCTTCCCGCCAAGACACATTGGATAATGAAATTAAAAAAAACTATAATTAATTAAACTGAATCTAATTGAAAGCCTTTTTTTTAGCCTACTTTCCTAGTCTGTATATTTCTGCCACCCCCCCCCCCTCCCTTTTAAATTTGAATCCCAGATGATATTCTTGAAACTTGACATTGCCATTTAAGGGCAAGAGATGATCTAATTTTTATATTTTTAATTTTTAAATTCTAAAATCTTGATATGAATCCTGTGAATTCGTATCAAGAAATTACTCATCAAGAGAAACAAAAATTCCCGTAGAAAAAACATTAGAAGCTAAACAGTGGATTTTGACTCAATGTCTTAAAGACAAAGGATAATAATGATCTTATTAACCCTCTTAATATCTGACGGATCTGTAATGAAATGAAAATTCATTAAAGTAAATTCATTAAATAAATTCATTAAATAAATAACGAGGATTTAATTTTTTTTTTCCGAAATAAAAAACATTCCTTTTGATCAATTATTTGATCAATTATTTTAATTAAAAGAAAAAGGAGACTTATTTTCACGATTTTTTTAAAAAAATTAAGGAAAATAAAACTCTAAGTTCTTTCAAGAACTTGTTTTTTTTTTCTTAGTAACAGTTGTTGTTAGTTCGTTGAAATAAAAAGAAAATTTTCAAGTGCAATCGTTACAAGAATTGATGGAAGACTTAATCTAAGATTAAGTTCTTAATTATGATTATTTATTAATTTTTTCTTAAAAATTATTTTGAAAAGATTCTGTTGTTTAATTACCTGTCAGGTACTTAAGAATAAAGATCATGACTTTGTAGCGTTTCAGTGGTGTCCATATCCATGGTGACCATGTCCATGATGTCCATATCCATGGTGGCCATGTCCGTGGGCCTTAAATCCATATTCGTAATGTTCTTCATGAGGTCCTTTAACATCTACATGTACATGAGAATGGTGGGGGCCATGATAACCGTATTTGAAAGGTCCGAAGTGATAGCCATGGTCGTGGTGTCCATAACCACCATGATGACCATGTCCATAGCCACCATGGTGTCCGTGACCATAACCTCCATCAGCTAATGCAACTGCTGCAATGATGCAGACGATAACACAGATCTGTAAACAAAAAAGTATTACATTACTACTTTTACTTTATTAAATACAAGAACTGTTCTGAATAAGCGAATAATCTGAGTTCTGCATTTGAATACTACAAATTTCACTTGAAAGAATACCTAAGAAAATAAAAAGAATCTTAAAATTCAGTTCCATCAGTGGCATTGATTGTTATGAGTTGGGAACTTTTTAAGGATTGTATTTCAACATTCATTGTTTGCGAAGCTATAATTGAATACAGTAGTAGGGAAATATTCTTTAAATACAGTATTGTGTTACTAGATGAATAATTCAGTTCATAAAGGAAATAAAAATCCACGGCTTGTAAAAATTTATGAACGGAGGTTTTTTTTGGACGTGTTTTCTTTTTATATACAAAAAGATGATGTTTTTACTAGAAATGAAACAAAATACATCTCTTCTTCTTCTTCATAGCTATATTTCGCAGGTTATTTACTTTACTTGCTTCATCAGGCTTACAAATACATAGAATGTTCCTTACAAAACATAACAAAATTTCTACTAATATAGATATGAAATATAGCTATGAAGAAGAAGAAGAGATGTATGTTGTTTCATTTCTAGTAATTTTTACTTACATATTACATTTATATATTAAGACGCAGAGCCGTCGCGTGGGCGGGGCGACCGGGGCGATCGCCCTGGGCGCCAAGGCAACGGCAAAAATAAAAAAAAATTGGAAATTCCGGTTTTTTTTTGGTTGTTGAATTGGAAATTCTGTTTTTTTTTTGGTTGTCGAATTGGGAATTCCTGGCGCCGCTGGGCCAGGGGGGCGCCGCGGCAAGGCAAAAATAAAAATTTTTTTGTTTGTTTGTAGATTTTTGGGATGGTGGGGGGGGGCGCAAATATCAAGTGTAGGGCGCCTGACGAAATCTTGCCCCGGGCGCCAACAAACCACGCGACGGCCCTGTTAAGACGTTAGATGATCTTTTTATTATTAACATTAATTTATTTAACAAGTTGAATATTTCATTAATTTGCTATAAGGCAAGGTTCACTTTTATGATCTCTTAGTTGATCCTGGAGGAAAAGTAACGATTTCTTATGAATAACTTATGACTTCAAAGAGATGGATCCTAAATATTTATTCCGATAATTTATTGATACTTTTCTCATTACTTTTGTTCTTCTATTTTAACTCTCAAACGATCTAAACAAAACATCTGAACTAAACTTCATCAAAAAAACTGATAATTTTGATTTCAGTTGAATTGATGATTTAATATTGTTAAGCTTTCAAAGTTCGGCAAAACACAAAAACAGTGACACAAAAAATGAATAAATGTGAACCTTCTTTCGATCTGAAATTCCAGAAACTGGAATTATTTAAACTCATTTTTTGGCGTTAAAGTAATCTTCACATTTCAGTATAACTGAGAAGGAATTTTCTAGAAAGTTTTGTTTAAATAAGTAACTTTAACTTTTGTGGTACTTTTGTGTAAATATCTTCAGCGAATGCACATTGTTTTACCAAAGCTAATTTCAATGTAACAATGCCAACAAAAAAAAAGACAATTTCTGAGCAAATAAGAGAACCCTTGAATAATCCAGAGGCAACTTTGTGTATTCATTAATCTTAAGTAATTAAATAGATAAGCGCTTAATTAAAGATAAAAAGTAAAACTCAGATCAAACATCTAACCAAAAAAAATTAAACAAGTATATTTACAAATAAACTAAAAATACAATCCACCAATTTGATTAGGTCTCCTGTGATTGTTTCCCTTGCAATACTATTGAGATTCAAAATTCAAGTCCAACTTTGATGAAAATTATTTCTAACTTACTAGTTTGCGATAGAGTTATTGATTGAAAAATCTGTTATAATTTTTTTAAATAAAATCAATTTTTTTAGTTTTGTAAGCGAAAAAAATATCAATGGCTTCTGAGTCTCTGGTGATCCTAAGGTGATATCTGAAATTGTCTTACCTTGACTAAACTCATCTTGTCGTGTGGGTGGAAACGAATGCTTTCTCTCGCCCTCAAATGCGTTTTTATATTTGTTTCTGGAAACGCCAAAGCGACCATTTGTAACCGATGGAACACAGGGGATATCACGACAAACAGGAAGAGATTAGGTCCAAAACAATTAGCCATTATCACCAGTGTCATACATTTTTTCTTCCTTTCTTAGGATGAAAATATGCAAATGTTTCTTAGAACAAGCTTCCAGATATATCTTAAAAAGATTTGGTTTTATTTTAAACTGTTAGATAAGTTTTGAAGAAGATAAAATAACGGGCAAATGAACTGCAATCATTAAAAGCGATATTTTAATTCGTACAGCGATATTTGTGTTCATCTAACTTCTACCAAATCAAAAGATGTTCTCATTCAGTAGCATTTATCTAGAATGATTAAAATTTTGACTAAAAAAATAAATAGTTTTTGATAATGCGATTTTCGGAGATTTAATGGCAATGGAATTATATTATTTTTTTTTGAGGGGGGGGTATCTCTGGCCCTTATTTATTGGTTCCATAAATACCAAAATCATTAGGGATCTTTCTTTTTATTAATTTAACCTGTGTGTTAGATTCTGAAGATATATATATATATATATATATATATATATATATATATATATATATATAGAGAGAGAGAGAGAGAGAGAGAGAGAGAGAGAGAGAGAGAGAATTTTTCCATTCCTGGTCATAAACGGACGCTTCAACTTAAAGTTGAAATTTTTTATTCTCTCTCTGTCGATGCGTAGGGATGTACAAATCCTTATCACATCCGAATACTTAAAAAAATAACAGAAATAATTTACTAACAATTAAACGGCAAGTACTGATTTAATAATGCTGGAAATTTGCAACAATGTCATTAAAATATTATTAACAATGGCATTCATTTATCTTATCATCATCATTTTTCTTCTCAGTTCTTGAAGAAAAGGTATTTATTGAGTATACACAATTTTTCTATTCGCCCTTTGAGTTATCTTTAATAGAAAACTAGAAAAGCTGTTTCTTCTTGTTAGGACTCATCAGTCGAATTTATCCATTGGTGATTAACTCATAAGGCGTGAAAGGCTATGTATCTCGCTCCTGCCCTCGCGTGTGGGACGTCCCAGAGATCCATCAGCCTGTTACGTCTTGTGAGTTGTTCATTAACAGGTAAATCCGGATGAGGACTCATAACAAAGACGAAACAGATGTCCCAGATTCTCGTTGATGATAATTGAATGGAAAAACTGTGACTTCTTAATATTTGTCTTTTTGCGTGTTTCATTTTATTCAATTAAACTTCTTTATTATTGAAGAAAATGCAAAGAAAAAGGCGTAATTTAAAAACCCACCAAAGACAAACTACTTTCAGATTTTCTACTTGCAGAAAATTAGTTAAATCCGCAAATTCTTACATGAAATGACCTAATTATGATCAATTTTAATCGAATCAATGAGTGAACAATATTATTTAATTGTTCAACGACTACCGACCAGTTATTTAACTTCTATTGAAATTCATTAGATTGTTTTTATTTTATTTTTTGTAACCGTCAGAAAATATAATGAATTTTTCTTTCTTAACTGTTTTATCAGAAATAAGTTAGAGTAGATTTCCATAGTGAGAGGTTTAAATAAATCAACTAGAATATCAGTGCTTATATAGACGTGTTCTATATTTTCTATATAAAAAAGTTTTCTCAAAAGAACTTAATTTAGATTAAGATTTAATTTAACATATTAAAATTTTACAAAATAAATAGTGTAGTCTGTAAATGAAGTTAAGGCGAAATTCAGTTCAATGGATTATAACGGGTACTTTAAGGAAATACATCATAAGTACAATTATAATATTTTTTCAGGAAGTGTTTTAATGATTTAAAACAGATTTGAAAAATGTGAATGTTTTTGAAAGATAATACATTGGTTTCTTAAAGCTTTTTCAATGAATAATTCCAGAGAAATCAGACGAGAATCGAATTCCTAAATATTTCAAAGAATGAAGTTTTTTCTATGTGACTCTGAACTTATAGGAAAAACGTGCATGGAACAAACATGTAGGAATAAAAAGGATTGAAAACGCACACGAATAAAAATCCCTGAGCTGCTTTTGGATATTTGGATACCGGGATTTCCCGGTATCATCAGATACTGGGTAAATTCAGCTGATGATGGCTAATATGCCTGAAACAGTCTGTCTTGAAATTCCCGGGATCCAAATATCCAAAAGCAGCTCAGGGATTTTTATTCGTGTGCGTTTTTAATCCTTTTTATTCTTAACTGAACTTATAGTTTAGGAAAGACTTTATTAAAAAGAAAAAGGATAAACATCGACAATGCAGAAAATTTCTTTGATATCTTGAGTTATTATTAATAGAAATCTAGGACAGCTGTTTCCTCTGATTAGAACTCTTCAGCCAGATTTACCCATTGATGATCAACTCAGAAAATACGAAAGGCTGTGGTTCTCGCTCCTGCTCCCGATAGTGGGACTTTTGGGACCTCCCCCCCCCCCCAAAAAAAAAAAAAACAGTAAATAAATTACCTGAAAGAGATCCTAAGCCTTTTACGTCTATGAGTTGATCATCAATTGGTAAATCTGGCTGATAAGTTCTGACAAGGTGTCCCACATTCCCGTTTGTGATAAGGTGTGAATAAAAATTTATATCTTCCCAGTATTTACGCTTTCTTTGTTGCTTTAACTTATTAACATTAAATTCCTTACTATTAAACATAGAAGAATTTGTCGAGAAATTTCTTGCCACTTAACAATAAATCATTATTTCCAGGTATTGAAGAGAAACTTTGTTAATCTACTGGACATTCCTTAATTATTCATTAGCAAAATAAGAATTTTAATGATGTTTCAAATTATGTAATCCATTTTTGCTAGCAGAGTGTGGAATAGCCATAGTGAATAACTTAATACGTGTTGCTTTCCACATAAAAGAAGTGTACACTTGTAGCAGTTCCATCAGAACTAAATATTTAAAACTACTTACGTCGAAATAATTCGCAGGAGCCGAAAATCTTCAATTAATTACACTTAATATATGATTTTTGCTATAACATATTTACATTTGAAATCTTGATTGAATAATCGTAACTTATTATTTTGTCATAAGAAACAATTATTTCTTGCAAAAAATGCTTAATATCTCTTGACTTGATTATATTAAAGTCTTTTCATTATCTTAGCTTTATTATTTAAATTAACAAGTCTTAAGATGTCTTCTTTTATTCCATAATCTTGTTATCGTCCCAATTGGATTCCTAAAAGAAATATGGATTATTTCCTTTATCTTATAACAGTGGCGGACTAAGTGGGGGGAGGAATCCGCCCTGGGCGCCATCGACAATGGGAGATCCCCTATTGATTTCAATAACATTTCATAAGAATCCTTTATTTCGGATAACCTATTCAACTTCGTAAAAAGTAACTAAAAATTCAGAAAAAAATATACCGTATATGCTCCAATAGAGGCCCCCGGCGTTTATTTGCAAAACTAGCCTCGGCTCCGGCGCTTAATAGAGACCGGCTGCTATTAGAGGCCTGCCATTATTAACAAAAACCTTCAGAACGCAATATTTTTACACATAAATACCGGCTAATATTATAAACAGCTACTGTATTTGAATTTCACATGCTACATAAGACTGTTAAAGATAAATGGCAATGTCTTTCTGTACCTTTCGCTGCTATTCGTCGTCCGAATCCGCAATGACGGGCGGCCGCCTCACCGGAAGTTTCTTTGGCGTATTCCACCGCGCGAATCTTAAAGGCAATGTCAAATGACCGTTTCGGCGGCATTTTGTAAGGCAATATACCGTAAAGTATTATGCACAACTATAAAGATAAGGATGTTTACACTAGTACCGGTAGGCAAATATCAAAGACCCGGCTACTATTAGAGACCGGCTACTATTTGGCCGTGTCCCCTCTGCGCCCGGCGCTTATTAGAGACCGGCGACAATAAGAGCCTCGGCGTTTATTGGAGCATATACGGTAACTGGTAAAACTGTAGTCATCTGTAGTGCGAGATAATGCACTATTTTAATTAAGAATTGATACATTTTCATTGTAATAATTGACGAAACATTTCATTTATAATAAGTAAATATATAAATAGAACTGCTTAATTTTGATCATTTTCTTAAATACAAAGGGCGAGAATCGATCTGTTTGCGTAGAGATTTATTCTCTAATAAAACGAAGACATCGGAATAAGAACACAAATACCAATCGGAAATTTAGGAATACATGCGATCAGAAATAAGTTTCAGATTTCTTAATTTGACATTCCTAAACTGTAAAATACTTACCGTATGTTTATTTGTTTAGATATATTTTTTTATAGAAATCGAAACTTTAAAATATGAAAATGAAAGGCAACCCCGGGCCTCAGCTCTTATAACTTGTCGATTGGTTGAAATCGGAGTTCTTTTCAATTCCATCCTCATCTTTGGTTGATTCGCTTTCCTTCAGTAAAATATCTTGGATCTCACTTTGGTAGAAATATGTCCAATCGTGGTTCGGGAACTCTTGTTATTACGTTGCTTGGTAACACTGTCTGTTGAACGAAATCTCTATAAACTCGCTTCATAAAAACAATTTCTAGATGATTAAAGATGTCTTCAAACGGCGATCTTTTTTAATATCTGAATCGTTTTATTTGTCTTCTTCTTTTGTCTGCTATGTATTTAATTTTGAGAGAAATGGATAAACATGTCTTCTGAACAATTTACTTCGTATAGAATTTCACTATACACTTGTTACTTCTTCTAAAACTATAACAATTCCACTAGTGTGTTTCCTTGCACATTGTTTTAACAATATTCTATTAGATGTTATGATATTTTCTTAGTTTAATAATGTTGAGTCGATGCTTAACTGTTAACTTCTTTTAGGCACTTACTAATTCTGCTTTTATCAGCAAATTTTCTATTCACTTTTAATTCACAATAATTATTTGCAGGGAATATTTTTCATTTAAGAAATTAATTTCTTTCTTTTACTTTAATTATTCACACAAAGCGTGGTTCATCAAATTAATCAGTGTTTGTCCATAACAACATTGGGTGGAACTACTTTTAACTTTTAATTAACTTGAAATCTTTTCCACGTGG
>JAFIDM010006943.1:7091778-7115134 GCA_023159025.1 Thereuonema tuberculata | reverse complement strand
TACCATTTATTTGTATTAATTTAAACTCCAAAATTGATTTAAAAAAAAATAACATTTCAAATTGTTTTTAAGGCAATTCATGAAATACTGTTTTTCTAAGAGGCTTTTCATTCTCCAACAAAAACCTATTGAGAATCCAAAATCCAGCCTCTTAAGACCAGTGGAGGCTTTAACATAAAACACACTATATTATTCCAAAACTTTCAGAAATGTTTTTATAATATTGAAAATTAAGATATTTATTATTACACTTTAATATTATATTATTAAAATACCTTAAGTAATGCTCCAAAGGAAGCCTAGCCATTCGTAAACCCTCCTTCTTTGCTTTAGCCACTGAAAATGTCTGTTTATTAGTTTTGTCAACATAAGCACCTATTAATATAAAAAAACTCATAAAATATTATATTAAATAATTAAAACAATCATAAATTTTACAACAAAAAAAAAATAATGATGAACTCTACAAATATTTAAAGATTTATCAATAACATAAGAAGAAAGTGACAATTCACAATGGATGTTTAACTACTACTCCTCTATCTTGTTGGTGAGACATTTATCACAACCTGTACAAAGTTTGTCCATTCTGGATGCATAAAATATCCATATGTGGTTTGACATTGTGCTTAATATATTCATTATAGGTGAAATAATATTCCAACAAGTTTCATTCAACATTCCAGACAGGTAAGAATATGGCTATTATTGGTCCCAAATCTGGACTGTATCTTACCGCTTCTTGCAATTTCTGTAGTGGAATAATAAAAATTGAAGAATCTTCTGGCTGTCCGAATGGTGCCACATCTAAAGCAAAACTTCCTTACTGATGTTTCATCTCTAGTTGTCAGAGACTTCTTCAGAACCACTATTCAATTGGCTTCCTTTCTTCTCGGGCAGAGATTATAAACACCTCTAGGATTTCTTAGTTAGTCACTAGGACTTGTGTGAAATTTTCCTTTAAGATGCAGTGCCACCCAGATAGCCAAGTAGACAATGGCCATGACAATACCAATATTTCAAAAATAATATTAATGTTAATTGTCTATCTAGTTTGAGACCATTCAGTCCAAAATATGGCGGTCATCATTTTCCATTCCATGTTTGATCACTTATTCATGGGAGTAAGTGATAAAATCATGTTCTATCTTCAGAAAATTTAAGACAGAAAATTGTGTCCTTCCACAACCTAATGCTGCAGGATCTGAAACATTCTTTCATTTTGTTGTTGTCTATTAATTAACCATTTGTAACTTAGTCATCACAATGTGCCAGTCAATAGTATAAAGTAACTCATACACTGTAACATTGAGCTTCTCAATATATACAATTTCTGTGGTTGAGGAATGTCCATTTCAATGAACATTGGTGTTACATCCTTTTTAAAAGATTTCAATGCACAACATCATATGACTGCCTTCTGCTGTGAAACTTTCTATGTCCACAAAAGGCAAATCGTTTAACTATCTTCATTATTTGCCAAATAAATCAGCAGTTCTCTTATTTTTATTAATTTAATATTAGAGTCACAAGGTTTCTAAGAAACAATTAAATGTTACAAATTATTTTCATTTCAAACTTTAATATTAAATACCTTACATACCATATCAAAGATCTTCAGTATTTTAAAAGGAAAGATGTATTTAATTAATTTCACATTTTGAAATTTGTTCATATGTTTTTATTGTATTAAGGTTTACTGTTTTACATTTCCTGACAAAACACAAACCATCATTATTTTGACCCCAAAATACTCAAACAACCTTTTATTAATGAAAAACACACAACTAGATTTCAGCAATTTTCTTCTAATATTAAATTTTTCTTCTTATTCTCAGCAGTAATACTATATTGCAATTTCAATTTCTTTCTAATTTTTTTTTTTTTTTGCATCATCTATAATTTTCCATGACAATCAAACAAAAAGTGATTTTTTTTTTAATTATATTTTGTAGAAACATCTTTATAACTTTATGTTTTTACATAATATTAAGACAGGCAGATAAAATCTGGGTTTAAGAAACAGAAGTTATTTAATTATTTTTCTTTAGAAAAATAAATTCTGTATCCTGAAATATAATTTTAAAAGTGATGTCAGTAAAAAAATTATTAATTATTATTTTTTAACAAAATAATAAAATGCTTCATGTATCCTGAATCTGAAATGAATACTTTCAAAAGGCAAAATAATGAACTTCTATAACTTAAAATAAATAAATAAATAAATAAAAAAATTGAATTGCAACTTTTGTGTTAAACTTTTGCGTTTTGCAACTTTTGTGTTTTGTGTTTTTAGGGCCTTGACTCATCCAATGTCTGCTTCCATCACTACATTGCCAAGAACATTTGCCTACGTAAACTAAATACTTTTCTTTGACCAAAACATTTGTAGTAACTATAGACATAATAATATTAGTTGGAACAGATGTCTGATTTCAAATGATAAACATAAAAAGTAAGATGAATGCAAGCTTTATTTAATCACCGAATTCTAATTATGCTGTAGTGTCTGTATCTGAGTAAGCAACATTTAAAAATTATTGTAAAACTGTATTATTAATAAAAGTTTGTAACAGTATTGTACTAGGTATTTTTAACTGATAAATACTGACTTAACAATACATTTCTAATTTTAGAAAGGCAAAACTATGCAAATAACAGTAAATTTAACTTGTATTATCTTAAATAACATTGTTGAATATTGTATATTAGAAAGTTTTGAATAAAAAAAAAAAGTTATCTTTTTTATCTTCTAAATTCTAAAAAAAGACTATTAAAAGCTGTTCTATTTACCGATTATATAGATTTCTTCATGATTAAACTGAAGAAGTTGTTCGTCTGCCTGAGATGTCAAATATACAAGTTTTTCTTTTGGATACAATTCTAAGTAGTTTTTCTCTGTAATTTCTACAGGAAAAGAGGGCAGTTCAAACTGTGGAATTCCAAGAAAAAACTTCTTCATGAAATCCTGTGAAACAGGGGCATTGCAAAAATGTAAATGAAATGGTTCGGAATTCAATTTGTTAATTGAATACAAATCTTTCAGCTGATTAACACAAATAGTTTGTTCTCTTTCTGTCATGTATTCACTAAATCCTATATCAATAACAATATGTTGTCCAAATTTAGCTGCGCAAGTCAATCGCCATTTATAAAACTGTAATTTGGTTGATTTACGAACAAATGGAAGAAAAGTATTATAATGAAGACCATAAACAATATGTTCCAGATTTTCCTTTTTATGTGCTGCTACTTTTGCTATCCAATTACTGTGTCGTTGTTGTTGCTTCGTTTGTTTTAACACAGCAATTCTTTCATTTTTGTACAAAAATTGATAATAATGAAGTCGATCTTTAAGGTCTTTCATTAACAGAAGTTCTGCCCATTCTTCATCCTTAACTTTTCTTGGAACTTCTTCTCCACAATGTTGTAACTCGTCAAGTTCCAATTGTAATATTTTTAATTTTGTTTTCATATCACTACTTAATATTAGTTTCTTCTGTTTATTTTCAGTTTCAATTAAAGCGATGCCAAAATTTTTCATTATTGAATGTTTTGATGAACTTTCTTTCTTTGTCATCTCGGCAATCGGAATTGCTCCTTTTACACTGGAACTGTAATGGGTAGGACTTTCTTTTATGAGGGGTGTTATTTTTAAATATAAATTCAATGTTCCATTCATGTTTCTCACCGAACTTCTCAACATTTTAAATAGCAAAGTCATCATCGAAAAAGTTTTCTTGACTGGTTCAGCAACATTTTCTGAAAAAAAAAAAATTAAAAAAAAAAAAAAAAATGAATAATAATAGTCATTGGATAGATTATATATGTATATGCTTGGAATAGTGAAATTTTATGAGTGTATTTATGTATATAATTGAAACATAATATTTGCTGTAATCTCTTTGGTTCTCAAAATATATTTTTGTATCTCTATATCACAAAAAATAATTGAAATTGATTAGGTTTTTAAATCTAAAATATTTTAAGAGCCATCGAAAGACCGACAAAGGATCTCTATATATTATTTCTCAAAGGTGTTTGTCGGTTCGCCACATCTCCCTTAATACTTCATCAAAATCAATGATTGAGACATCATTTTAAAGATTATGTTCACTGTTAATGATGAAAAATAAACAAACTGTTTAAAATTAATGTTTTCGTTAAAAAACTTTATTTTAAAAAACTTTTCATAACAATGTAGAAGGCATAATCTGTTTAACTAACATGCATGGCAGCTGTAGGAATTGTTTATTATTTCTCAAAGGTGTTTTTTTATCGGTATGCCAAATGATAATGTTTCTATCTGACAAAGCCATTATCTGCTTTTTAAATGTTTTACTCTTCAAAATAAAATACCTTTCAATAATAAATAATTGCATTTACTTATTTCCACATTTTCATTCGGTGACTGATCAAGATACCATGTGAATAATTCGCATGGGTCAACTAGTAATGTCGTATTTTACAGTTGCTGTTGAAAATAAGAATGCAAGCAAAAAAAAAAATCTTCTATTTTCATTTTTTTTTATTGTATCACTGAAAAAAAAAATAACAGTTATTCCTTCTGCTAATCTTTTGTATCTTCAAGAAAACTTTGTATACTCACTCCTGCAGAAAGTATATATTTTACACCATGCTAAGAATAGTGATTTAAATATATATAAGTTTTAAGCTGAAATTACTACTTCTTACGCTACTTCAAATAAACTTTGATATTATAACAATTTCCTTGGTAAGCAAGGTTAATGCTGTCCTTGCATCATTAAAATACACTAACTACTTAACTAATAACAATTCCTGTATATTTTAAAACTCCTATGACATATGATTTAGCCTTCAAGTTCACTAATCGAAATCAGCTGAAGAGTAGTGAAACTATCAAACAGCTGTGATGAATGCTAATGAGCTAAAAGCAGGAAACTAGGAATTTTTGAGAAACTTGATACTCATGTAACTTAGGAAGAATGTGTCTAAATAAAAAGGCATTAATTAAAATTCAAACTACAAGTGAAGTGAGAATAATTAAATGAATATGAAGTAATTGCCACAGAAAGAGAAAAATTAAAGCTATTTTAAGGTCATTTATTTATATTAAAGTGTCTGAATGAAAACATTATTCTTGATTACAGATTCCTCAACTCTATTGTCAAATTGTATTCAGAATTACAATTTTAAATTGAATTTAATTATTTGAATTGAATTAAATTAAACACTTTATTGAAATGACTCTCTGTTCTCTAATATTTTTAAGAAACATATTCTGAACTTACAAGGAGAAGTCATCAGACCAATGTTGCAGAATTGTCTGGAGATTATTCTAGTAAATCTATAGAAAAAAAAAAAGAATTATCTTAATTACAGATAATGAGATTTACCTTTTTATTTATGTATTTTGTTATAAATGTTGAAATCATTTAAAATAAGAAAATATTTATTCTAATCAAAGACAAAATTCCTGCTTCTACAAATATATAAAGAAATGGAAATATTTCCATAGTTAATAGCATTATAATGAAAAAACCCTTGGCTGGAAAAGAATATTTTTTTTTTCAAAATAAAATGATATAGATCAAATTCTTATAAGCTACTGACATCTTCAGTTAGAAATAAAGTTAAAGATGTCAGCTAATCTTATAAATGGGACCTTTTCTCCTTCTATCTTCTTTAAAAAGAAGTTTATTCCTATCCAACCAAGTGTGTTTCTGTGATTATTCTGCAATAAGGAAAATCTTCATACATAAAAAAGTGCATAGTATTCATATGTATTCATCATACAAATATTTTATACTTAAATACATTTACTGAAAACAAATTGAACTATTCGTCACTATTGATTATCATATCATATTCTGATTCTTAATATAAAACTGCTAATCACTTTAGCATGATAAGGTGATCAGATTCATCCTTGTTAGGACTCATCAGTCAGATTCCCATCGATGACAAGCTCAAGGCCTGAAAGCTATCCTATGTGCAAGATTTTTAATTTCTATCTTTATGTTAAATTGACAGTTCATTAAACTTGCTTACTGATTTATAAATAAATCTTATCTCATCTATAATTAAAAAAAAAACCAAGAGATTTGGTGGATTCCAACTTCTCAATGTAAATACCTAACTATTTTTGTTCCATCATTTTAAACTAATTGCTACCTTTAATCAGGTCAAGAAGGATCCTATTTTAGAACTTTTATGAAAGTTATAATTTCGTTTTGGTCATTTTTTTTTGGAAACAATGGAGCAAGAAACTAAGAAACCTATCTTTTTATTTTGTTTACAGTATTATAACCAGAAAAATTCCCCATCAATTCTAGCATCTACATGACAACTTCTTGTTAAGCAATAATAAACTGGAAAGTTAATAATAATGGCAGTAAAGAACTATAATTATTAAAAAGATTCAAAAGGCATTCATCATTCTTTAATTTTGCTGCTGATGACTTCTGAAACATTAAAGAGAAAAATCACATAAAAAGTTTTAAAAGCTTATCTGGAGTTTTCATTGGATTCATTTTCAACATGTTTTTGGATCTAATTCGTAGGATGTAATTCAAAATTAAATTTCTAAAAAGCTTTCCAAAACTTTTCCTTCCTACTTTCATTAGAAGGCATCTTTTTAAGTTCAAGATTAGCAATATTTATCACTGGTTGAGGAAAACTAAGGAACTCTAAAGTCTTTCTCCACCCAAAAAAATGACAAAAATAGGGGCCTGTTTAGAGAACCAAACATCGTCTTTTTATTCTAATCTACAAGTGCTTTTAATAATCCATTCGAGCCTAGCCAAATGCTCAAGTGCTGGTGTGCCTGATTTTGCTTGAACTTAATATTTGAATCCCTGACTTGGATTTAAATGTTTCTTCCTCTCTTTGTGTTTATTTTTCCTCCCCTTTTGTCAATTTGTTCTCTATCTCATATCATGTTCCTCAGATATTATTGTGCTAATGAAAAATCAAAGTAACAAAAATTTGACAACAGCCTACATTGATAAATTTATTAGTTTAATTTTTTTAAACTAAACTTTCTTTCAATATTATGCTTTATTTGTAGTGTAGGGTTGCGACCATGATGTTGGATTTAAACTCTTTCTTGGAGCAGAGTCTAATTGTGGAGGTCTGTTCAACCATTCAAATTCCCAGATCATTATGAGTTCAGACCAGTGTGAGCCAGGTCAGTTTCTAGCTTTGGTTAAAAATATATTTTTATTTTCCTGTATAAGTATCTGACTTTCTCTCTATTTAATCCTTTCGCACCATCCTTACATATTGCTACAATTTTTCAATATATTTTTTAATATATTCCAATTATAAAGGACACTTATTTAAGTTAATCTTTTTTATTTGTTAAAAATAAAAATGCTGGCCTCAATTAAATAATGCTGGCTTTGTAAATTAATCTACTATTCTGTAGATATCGGAATTAAAAAAAAACGAAACAAATCCAAATGATATACCGAAATTATTTCATTGTTTACCTATTTTGTTAATATCTTAACAAAATCATAGATTATTTAAGTCATATATTATTGTAATAAGGATAACAATATACATAATAAGATGACTTAATATACATTGTCAGAATAATTGTTTGGCAATGTTGTTAATTGATGACATATTTTTTTAACAATTTTGAGCTACAAAGCTAGAAGAGAAAGATTTAGAAACCGGAAGTCATGTTCATTTCCGTTTGCTTTCAAAACGTGATTGATGCTTAAAAACGGCAAGGAAAAGAAAAATAAATAATAAAAATGAAACTGCATGAAATAAATAATAAAATGGATTGTAGATAATAATATTTAATATACTGGCACGTTAAATACTCTTATAAAAATGAAAACTGTTTTCATTCAATATTTCAACATTTTTAGAATACAAATATTTTAACTCTTTTTTTTTTTTTTTTTTTTGCAATGGCAATGTTAAGTTCAATTGTAATGATACAACGGATTAAAAAAGATATTAAAAACGGATTACCTTAAACCTAGCTAAACAAATGGAATAATTAAGTAAACACCAAAAAAAGGAACAACAGTAAATAACAAGAAAGTAAATAAGGTTTAGAAATAATAAGAATAATTTTCGATTGAAATGATGAAGTTAAGAAAAGAAAATCGCAAATTGAAGCGTATTTCTTTTTCGTTTTGGGATGTTTTTATTTCAAGAAAAGTTATAATTTTCTACGATTTGTAGTTCGCACAGCTTTCACGAGGTGGCGCAATTCCCTGACAATCACGACTAAAGTTGCCAAATCTTAAAGACTTGAATAGGTTATTTTTTTTTTAACGATGAAAATAATAATAAAGACATATTGTGTGAATTCAATAACAGTTTTCTGTAATTCCCGAAGAGTTTTATCCTTACAATTCGGAATCACCTTTGAGATAATGCGTTTTAAGTCCAACCTTAATAATTAAAGCGCTTTCAAAAAAATACTTCTTTTGAAAACGGATGGTCTAGAAAACGGGAAGGAGGTAATTACTCCAACTGAGGGTTCGGGGGACACGGATTTTTTTCTTTTGAACAGAGAAAAAAAAAAGGTAAAATTCTACTATTACGAAGTTATTATTGGTTTTTTTTTTCTATTTAATTTTTTTCCCATTATTTAAAAAATATTTATTTTCCCATTTAAAAAAAAAAGCGAATTCATTGGAAATTAAGAAATAAAAATATTAAAGAAAATAAATTATTTAGTACCAGAAGCATCGTAGAACTAATTAAAGCTAGGTAAATTAAAATTAGTAAAATCAGTTGCTAGGAAATCAAATACAATCAAGTATGTAGAAAAAAGCAAGACTCTTTACTGTATCTCCCCTTTGTCAATGTGAACGTGTGAAAAACCTCCCATTGAACAAGTGAAAAGAATAAATTACTGTGATTATGAAGATAAAACGCAAACATAACATTTAAAAAAATAAAATACAAATAAATGAAACCAAGTGGAAAGAATTATTAATGTTGTCGACAGAAAGTCAATCTTAATGTAAATATAATGTAATATGAATAGGTTTTTACAACATTCAGGTAATTAATAAAACAGAATTAATAATTCATTTAATTAATGTTAAAATTACTTACTAGAATCGAATGCATTGTTTAAGCGAGAAGAAAGCAGCTAATTCTAATTGTTAATTTTGAAATGATTTATTAAAATAATCGATAAATTTATTATGTAGCAGAATATGTAAATAGGTAGCAGAAAGTAAAAAATACATTCAAAAAACTGAAGTTAACTTTTCATTTAAAGGTTTCTATATTGCCCTACTTTTAGTTTTTATTTTTCGTCGCCAGATGTCAGTTCGAGTGCTGGAAAGAATTCACGCCATGGAAAGAGAACACTTCTTTCTCGGAGAGAGAAAAAAAAAGTGTTACTCTGTTTTGAAGCGTCTATTGACCTTTTTGCTTGTTAAAAAACATTCAAAATCAAATATACAAGATAATCTTCTAAGCCTTATTTCCTTAAAGAAAAATAGACTTATTATTATTTTTTTAAGGAACTTTACTTTTTTTAAATGTTCTTTAAAAATTAATAAAATAAATAAAATAAAAACAACGAAATGGCGTTCAAATTTAACATTAAATTTTAATATTTCCTTTCTAACATTATATTAAGTTTTTTTCATTTTTTGCTTTGTTTTGAAAATCTCTTGAAAAATTTTATAATTTAATTATTCTAACGGATTATCATTTTATTTTTTATTTTTGTCTTTTTCACATTTTTAAAATTTAATCTTATTTTTTTATATTACTGAAATGTATTATTGTAATATTATTAATATTTTAAATTAGTTTAATTCCGGAATTCTTATTGATTTTATTTCACTACTGTACTTTTATTTTTTTTTTATTTTTCTGAGAATACATTCGAATATATTTAGTGAATTATTTTAGGAAAAATATTTTTTTATCGATGCTTTTTTTTTTTTAAAGCTTTCTAATTGATAAACATTTTCCTGAGAATAGCATTTCCTTATTTCCAAAAAATTGTCTATTATAAAAATGTTATCAAAATTTTCTATTATAAAAAATATAAAATTGTAAAATTTAAGTTGATGGGAATTGATTCATTTCAATGGATTTATGTTCATATTTCAGTTATGTTAGAAATGATGTCTCTTTCGTCAGCATTATAAATATAGAGTTTAAATATTTAATTACTGTCTACTGACTTCTCTCAACTGATGATCGCCATATTAGCGTGAAACAAGTTGTCTTGAGATGTCACTTATGAACATTGGTCTCACTTATTAATGTGTTCCGTTATTTTTATTATTATTATTATTATTATTATTTGTTTTTAACAATGAATTTCTATTAATATCTAACAATACATTGTAATCTGCTTTACAAGACTCACGTGCATACTTTGATCTAATTAAAATTAGGATTTAATTCACTTAAATATCAATGGATTTAATTAATTATCATCAAATGGAAAATTTGAAGACGTTGTTTGCAGTTGAAAGTCATTAGAATTTAAGAAAAAAAAAAGCCTTGAGAGCATGGAGACAGAAAAAAAGCCTACAAGTGGGTGGGAAGCATAAGAGGTTCAGTTCAATTAATATAGACAATCGATTATGTGTAGGGGAATAATTGATCTGTTATCAGATAGCATGTTGTGCCATGTGTTGGGGAAAATCGTAACTACTCGGCAGTAAAGATTTACATTACATCTTTCAGGAGCCTCTTGTTTCTTTCATCCAGTCACGAATATTTGGCGAAGACGAAATGAAAAAAATAAAAAAGCGATTCAGCATTTGGAATAAGCATTGATTTAAGCTTAAGATCGAATTTCGTATAAAAGAGACGAGACATCTTGTGAGAGAAAATGTTTCATTATCCAATGAAGTCCGTATTTATGTAAAACATTTATGATATTTTTCAGATCAAACTCTTAATTACAAAGGCTAGAGCGAGTGGATGCTTCTTAAATTCGAAATTCCAGATTTAGTCAGTTTTGTATAATTTTGTTTAATTTTATGATGAAGGAACTTCAGTTATTAATAAATAGGACCAAACACACAAAGATTCTAACGATATAATAAATAATAAAGAACTTCACGATATGTTGCGAAGGATCACTTCCTTCTTCTTCAGATGATCGTTTATTATATCATTACAATCTTTGTGTGTTTAGTCCTTTTTATTAATATTTATAAACACAAAATGGATAAAGTTCGAACTTCAGCTATATTTGAAAATATCCTTCAGAGTATTCTTCATCTGTCACCGCGTTCTCCCGTGCGAAAAAAGTTTGTTTTGATTTTTCTGGAGACCATTGTTGTTCTTTTAGATCACAGTTATAATTTTATATGTACCACTATTATTATTCATTATTCTGATGACCTAATCAAAAGAAAGCATACGTAAAAAGAAAGAAAATCAATGTCCTCCTTATTCACCTAATCAAGTTTTATGAAGAAAATAGACAATGGCTAAAACAGTGATTCAGGAAAGAAAACAATAGAAAAACAGTAATTAATAAATAATAAAAAAAAATAACTGTTACAAAAACAGAACAAAAAGATATTTAAAACTCCTTAAAAAAAATTAGGTTTAATCTAAAAAAGATTTGGAAGACGATGGACCCTGCATTTACAACTGGAAATCTTTAATTAAGTCATTAAGCCTTTCTTGTCTTAAAATTAAAACCCCTGATTAAAAATATTTCCAATGGTTCTGCAATTGGAGAAATAAAATTCTAAGATCTTTGGTTCAATCACTTCAGAAGAAAGAAGTAAAAAAAACAAAACAAACAAAACCGATTTAATTCCGTTCATTAAGAATAATTGAGTGTCAACAAAAACGGGAAAGTTTTGGTGTGGTGTAAATAATTGTGTTTTGCTCTAAATAACCCACTAATTAAACGGAGCGTTGTTTTAAGTGTTCTTATTTATTTTAACAGAGATTTCCTTTCTTTTTTCAAGCGAGAGTTTTCTATTCATCTGTTAAGTCCTATTTCAATATTAGACTTAGTATTTACTGAATATTGCTCAACATGAGAGAATATTTTTTGTCTAATAATACATTTACCGGTTCAGTTCTAAATTACGTATAGCTAAATTTTTCTTAAAAAAAAAATTCCATCATTTTTTTTTTCTAGTTAAATTGTTATTAATGTATTGTTTTAGGAAGGGGGGGGGGGTTCGAGTCATAAAATGAATAAAACATTTCAATATGTTGGTTTTCTCAAATGCACTCTTCGATAGGATATTTAATAAGTGTTAAAAGTGTAACGCAATGTAATAACATTAGACATTGTTGTCTTATGAGAATAACAAAGAAGGGAAAACGATTATTAAACCAATCACAATGCTTCGCAACGTCTTCTGATAAGAAAATATCATTGATATTGCTTTAATTTCCTTATTATTATAAATGTAACTGTTGCATTTATTGTGATTGTCGTGATTATTGTAGAGCTGTATTATAAATGCGATTGTTGTGAATGTAAAAGACGCAATTGTTGTGATTGTTGGGCTTAATGATAATTTAGTGAGATTTTAATGATACTTGTCCTCAAAACGGGAATATAGGCCTAAGTCTTCTGATACATGTATCAGAAGACCAAAAAGCAGATAAATAGATATCAGAGTTGTTCGCTTTTCATTGTTTTGAAATTAATAGTAGATGGAGACACATAAAAGGTCGTAGTATTATCTGTAAAAGACTTATAGGAAAAAAAAAACAACAACTTATGATTCCTAGTTTTTATCCAACTTTGATGGAATTCGGACTGGTTGCTTAATTTTAAAGATTTACATTTCATTAATAGAAAAAGTTTCATTTGAACTGAACGGACGTACAGACACTCAAAAGACACATCAAAAACAACTTTTTAATTGCAGCGGACCCAAAAAAATTATTATAAAAAGCAATGATAAATATACAAAAACGAACGAAGGATTGAATAATGGTTGGCCAGGAAACAACAAATGTTTTTGAGCAGTTTGATTCTCTAAATAAAATAGAAATAAATTATTAATGTTAAAGCCATCGTTACAATCAAATGTTCATCGTAAAGTAACTCCAACGACGAACGGTGTCTTTGATTTGTAGAGTATCACGTGACTCGATGTAATTTTGTCAATGGTGATTTTTAAACTGTGACACCTTTATGTTTTGGGATTCTTGCTTACATTTCATTTATTTTTTATTTTTCCTCCCCTTCTTTTTTTTTTATGGAAAGGCCTGAATGAATGATAGGGTGGGGCAGCCTCAAGTACAAAAAAAAAAAAAAAAGAACTGAATAGACATAAAGTCGTAAAACAAAAGTTATTTTTACTGTTAGGAAATTATGATAAATTACATCACTACTCTAATGCACAACCCAATCAGTAATTCTGTTTCTGGTAATTCCTAAATAATCTCTCATAAGTTAGACGTCATTACGCCACTGGGACTATATTCAAATTATTGTTAAATATCTCTTATCACTTTGTGTGTGTGTGTGTGTGACGCAATGAGAGAAGAGCTAGAGAAAAAAAAAACAACTAATTAATTTTAGCCTAGTAGATTAAAATTTCAATGTTCATTTTTTTAGCCTACTGCAAGCGCAGGTCAGACGAGCATTAGATGTAGAAACTCACCCTCAGCGACGAACTCAACTGAAGAGTCGTTAGAGACATTTCTCGACATGAATGAAGAAATTAAAAATAATGTTTAAATATCTCTGCCGCGCATCCACCGCCGTAAGTGTATTTGCCAAAAGTGAATCACTTTGAGATTTGTGATCAGTGATTGATAAAACCATTCGAGTCCTTAAAGAGTATTTAGTATCCATAAAAGTTTGAACTGAAAAGCTCTCAAAATTTACGGCTGTTATCCATGTCAGAATATAGTATTGCCCAGCCCCCTAAAAACCCGTGAAGTGATTTCGACTTTTTGGACTTCAACAAAATGTTCTAAAATGTTCGTGGCATTTGATCTAAAGACATCATCAGGATAAGGCTTTGAAGATAGGAAAAACGTCAAAAAGTGGAAATTTCTATCGGTCGCCATTTTGAAACGGGTGATCCGATTTGTTGAAATACAATACCTGCCGTATCCTTAAGGATATCTAGCACCCATAAAAGTTTTAGCTCAAAAGCTCAAAATTTCCGGCAGTTATCCACGTCAGAACTTTGAGGTCATGCCCCACTTCTAAGGCCCACCTCCCTTAAAAAAATTTGAAATTTTTGTTATTTATTTGTAGTTAAACCAATGGCCTAAAAGCTCTAAAAACAACGTGAGTATAAGGTTTTGAAAATAGGAAAAATCGTCAAAAAGTGGAAATACATATATATTTCCCTGATGGGCGTTTGTCACAAAGTCATTTGTTCAGATAGGAAAATATTTCACATCTTTCCTTTGGAAAATACAATAACACAGACATTTTTTTAGGAGTATTTTTACTCTATCTCAACTAAAAGACTCACATTGTTCTGCCGCCATTGTTGATGGGGCGTAGACGCTAGTTCACAAATAGTTCTCTTAAAAATGGTAGATTTATAATAAAAGAAAGCTTTGTAGTTTTTCATCGAATTAATTGTATTCACAGGGAGTTACTCACTTGATACTCCACTTCATAGGATTTTGAAAATTCTAATTGATTGTCGAATCTTTTAAAATTACAAAATAAAAAGTAGATTATTTCTACTATAATAACTATAAGCATCTCTATGCTGCCCTAAAATGCTAGTTTCAGTAAAGTCCAAATAATGCTTAGACCTGACTCGGCTGTTATAAATCCCTCTTTTTCCATTGCCTTCTGGTGCTGTTTTAACGGTCGAAGGGTCTTCCTATGTAAAAATACTCGTGACCCCAACATGCAAATAAATAAATACAATTAGTTCTAAATGTTAAAGGTCTTGGCGTTCTACCATATTAACAATACGAGTTCATTATTGATTTTACCAACAATCCTAACATCAACCTTAGCCAAGAGTTTCTTAATATTATTAAATAACAAAGGAATGTAAGAGATACTAGCGTAGAAGGGTTTGTTAACATGGTGGAACGCCAAGACCTTTAAGATTTAGAAATAACTGTGTTTATTTAATTGCATGTTGTTTTCACATAGAGACCCTTCGACTGTTGTACGCGAGGATTAAAAAGCAACAGAGGGCGATGGAAAAGACGGATTTACAAATGAAGACTCCACAGCATTTTGTCGGGTTTTAAGCATTACTAGAACTTTGATGAAACTAGCATTTTACGACAACACAAGGATGCTTACTTCAGGAAGTTTACGGATTTTAAAGATAATTGGATTTTATATTGGAATGTAGATGGATATAATATTGGATTTTAAAGAATAAATGCCAAGTTATCTATTGAGAATATAGGCCTATTTGAATATGATCTGCAATTTTAAATGTTGTTTCTCCTCTTGTTTATTGGCTTTATAGTTTGATATTTCATAGATTCAGGAAAAAAGTCAGGAAAGATTACGTTATTCTTAGTTGATTGCCAATATTTGAGTGTTTTTAAATATCCACAGTGAATTGCCATCACAACGATGGTTGTTGTTATTGATATATTTAATCTTTTAGTATCTGTGGTACAATTCTTTCTCTTGTAACTTATGTATTATAGTAAAAGGACTGCATTCACATTGTAAGATTGATTATAATAAGTGCTTGTATTAATCTTTTCTTGCCGTTCTCCTATTTTTTCATTGAACTGTTTTTCTTTAAGTTTCATTTGAAAATCTTATGATAATTTAATATTCAAATAAATGGGAAGCCTTTATTAATTTATTTCAAGCTGAGACCCTAGGACAGCTGTTTCGAGATTATTAGGCTTTTCTCAGCTAGGGCTTACTCAGCCAGCAAAAGGCGAACGAGGGAACAATAATGACTTCATGATGGGACAAGGGATTCATTATGGACAGATATTTATCATAATATATGATCTAGTTCCTTTTTAATATTTAAAACTTCATTTCTACTGAAATCGTAAATATTTACACATAATGTTTATAGTTTGCAAAAGAATTTTATCCAATAGAAATGAAAACTTTCATTTCCTTTGGCATCAATATCTAAAATCTCAAAGAGGTCTGTTGCTATTTGAATTTTATAATATTCTTATGATTCTTAATTACAAACTTAAAGTTAGAAAATACACGTTATAAGGATTCATTTTTCGTATCTTACATAAATTGTAAGATAAATACGCTTAGAATTATGTTAATAATGTCTTTTGAAATGAATTAATTTTTGAATAAGTAGAGGTATTTTTCTAAATTAATTTTTTTTTTTTTTTACTTGCAACCAACTGAACTTAAAATGCAAAATATACATTGAATACACAAATCAATTAAAACAAATGAATAGAAATAGTTATTAGTTCAATATAAAAAGAAATTACGATACACGTTGTCTCAGGATGAAAATTTACAAGAGTTAATTCAATACGAATGGATCCAATTGTATTTAGGGTTAAATGAACCACATCTGTGTCCAATGAACTCAAAACCCCAAAAAACAACCATTGATGTCAAATCGAACCATAAATGAAATCAAAAGAAATGGAATGAATTTCTAGAAATTTGCCGCCTTTAATTAATGTAGTTGAGGAAATAATATATATTTGAATCTGCGGATCATGTTTAAATGACATCACGAAAATACCACAACCAAAGAAAAAGCGATTTACTTTATACTAAACCTTGACAGAGTCTAAACAAAATATTTCACATTACAATGAACTTTATAACAGATTTCTGAGATATTATAAATAAACACTCCATATTTCTTCTTCAAATCTTTTCTACTGTAATGTGTACTATTAATCATCTTCCCCTACATCAGAAAATAAATGCTAAACATTACATTTATTTCTAGAAAAAACAGCGAATTTTCGAGGAGAAAAATAAAAGAAACGTCTCCTCTTCTTCAAGCCTTTACAAAATAATATTAATATTAAATAATAAATCACGAGATTTTGAATTTACAATATCTGTGAAATATAAACAATACAATATTAATACAATATATTATTAAGTCACGAGATTAGAAGACGATTAATTCATGAATATTACAATGAATATTATAGAACATCGTCTTCTTCACAATAATCCTCGAGTTTTGTATCCAATTTCAATTGTTTTTTATAATCTAGATCTTCAATTATTACTTTATTGTTGGGATTAAAATATTTTTCATCAATTAAATCTTTGCCTAATTTTACTATACCTTCATTAATATTAATTCCATCATTCCTATTTAAGTTTTCTCCTTTTGATGTTCTTATGCATATGCTTTCGATTATTTTTCTAATTTTAGTGTTCTTTTCATTACAAAGAATTCTAACTTCCTTATTAATAAAATGTTTCTTTTCATTACAATGCTCCGCAATTTCAGATTTTTCTACTAAGTTTGTCCTGATATAGTAACCATGTTCTGAAGCACGTTCCTTAATCGATCTTTTCGTTTCTCCAAGATAAAACAAATTACAGTTAAGACATTCCAATTTATATATTACACCCATTTCATATCTTTTATCAATACTATTCAATACTGGTGTAGGGGAAGATGATTAATAGATTTCTGAGATGTTTGGAATGAATGGATTATCTCCTGTTTCTATCAACTCTCTTAAAAAGATTAATAAAAAAAAATAATAATAATAAAATAAATAAATAAAAAAATAAAAATATGAATGAGGAATTTTTCGACTCCATTTAATGTTACTCTGGATTTTAAATTGATCCCTTTTTAAGAGAAATTGAAAATGAGTTGGGCTATTATTGTGTCCATCTCAATGTTTTTGGAGCGGGACCTTCTTTGTAATAAAGACTTTATATTAATTACTATTTATTTTAACTTCAAAAATAAAACTTAATTTGATTTGGTACAAATTCCACTACGAGGATTGATGTGTTCTCATTGATTTTTTTTTTATATTAATTGTCCAATTTGTCCTCTGCTATTTAGAAGGAATGGGATAATTACTATAGATAATGATTGGACTTCTTTTTTTTCACTTAATGATAATTCCTCAAAAACATAATCAATCTCCGATCGTAATTTCCAATTCCAAAATTCAGTTCAACACCGGAAGCAGTTTCGAAAAAGACAAATAACAAAAGACCAACTTCCGATTTTATATAAAAATATTATTTAGTGAAAATTACCGAGGACGGGAATTTTCGAGAAATCTCTTCGCGGTTACAATGACTGTCGTGTTATTTAATCAAATGTCATTTATCATCAAAATCAGTTGTGTCGTTCTCAATATAAGGCGAATAGGTTTTTCGACTGAACCTGCGGATGAAATAAAAATAACATTAACTCATTGAGAAATAGAAATTTTCTCTTTCTCCCATGTAACTGAAATTTGTTGTATTGAAATACTTCTTTATAGAAGACTTTGACCGCCTACGCAATTCTTGGACGAACGGCAGTGTCCTGGCAACTTTTTTATTGTGTTGAAACATTTTGAAATTATGTTGACAAAAACGAATGAACAAGAGTAAAAAGTACAACTAAAGTCTCTGAGCAGATTTCAAAAGATAATAAATAGCAAAGGTTCAATTGAAAATAGAAAAATGAACAGTGATAATGAGATACAACATAGTAAGTAACATGTATTAGGATTTCAATAGATGAATTATAGTTAGAACAGTTCATAAATTATTTTCAATTCATGCAAAATAAGGAGACAAAGATTTAAAACAAAACAAAAACAATAATTTATTTTTCTTTCTTTTTTTACAAATTGTCTAATTACATAATTCTTTTTGAGTTGTACTTAATTCCGAATCAACAAAACAGACTAGAAATACCTCTTCTGGATTAGGGTCCGGGAAATCCTAAAAATAAAACAAATTAAATCTATATGAAAACAATCAAAGTCACAAATAATTTTATGTTTATTTACAGAAATGAAAAAGAAGATGCCAACCAACGACTAAAAGATTCCAGATAAATTCTTGCAGAATGCTAAGTTTATATTTAACAAAGCAAAAAAAGAATAAAAAAATTCTAGATCAATATATATTTATTTAATTCGATATATATTTATTGTAGACTTAAAGAAGCCGAAATTATTTTCGTTTATTTAGTGTTTCCTTGTAGCTGTGACTGATAAAATACAGACCAGGTCAAAAGATACGAATCACTTTCTAATCAGTTTTCAAATACAGGAAAAAAAAAGTAATTGAAGGATATTAAGTTTTATAATCTTTTAATTGTTGCTCCTGAGGTTGATATTTGAATGTTTGAAGGTTAACGAATTGTTTTAGTTTTCCTACAAACAAAACGCAAAATACAATCTTCCTTATTATTCAAATAAAGATACTCATCCTGTTACTAGAAAAAAATAGAGAATACGATTAAAAGAAAGCTTATTTCTTTGAGTTTATCATCAAAAACTTATCATTCAATATATCTATATATATATATATATATATACTCTTTTTAAAAAAGTTACACAGTGTAAACGTTCATCCAAACAAACACAAAAAAATCACGTTTATCACTGGCATTTTCTTAGGCAAGACGGGCCTCAACCAGGGGCCTAAGTGTTGCTAAGGTATTGACGTAAAACGTTCGCAGTGCCAATGATGGCTGTCTTTTGTAATTCAGCTGTTGTTATTGCTGGTGCGCCAAGTCTGGTGTAATAGTCCATAAATTTAGGTGATAGTGTTCCTAGTGCACCAATGATGATTGGCAGCACTGTAGTTGTTTTATTTCATATTCGTGTAATTTCAAGTGTGAGAGCCCTGTATTTGTTGATTTTTTTCCAGTTCTTTTTCTTGGACTCTACAGTCCCCAGGGATGGCGATGTCAATTAGGGTCACATTTTGTTGTTCAATTAATGTAATATCGGGCGTATTAGCTGTTACATGCTGGTCTGTTTGGATACGAAAATCCCAGAGGATTTTAACTTGCCCGTTGTCCAAGACCTTTTCTATACTGTGATGCCAGGGTTTTTCTGATGTATGGAATCAAAATTTACGGCATAGTGCCCAATGTATTTTCTTGGCTACATCATCATGTCGCTTTTTATATTCTGTGTGAGCAATTATATATATATACCTTTCTTTTAAAGAACACGAGAAACTCAATATTTAAGAAATTCTTCTTTGGATAATTTATTTTTGCAACAAAAATGTTTAAGAATTATATCCATTCTTAACTATTTCTTTTAACTTTTCTTTTTATTTCCATTCAGATAGTAACAACTCATGTCCTATTTTTATATTTGCATTTTGTAGTTGTTGTTGAAATACAATTATTGAGTATTAAATTACTACTATAAATAATTTGTAGAATTTTCTGGAAAAGAAAATGTTCCATTTCTAACAGTGGTTATTAAATGACTAAATAATTTTTATTTTCTTTATAATTGAAGAAAAAAATAACTTATATAATTAAAAGCCATTAATTTCTAATTAGTGAAAGAACCTTACTTTTTTTTAATAGCCATGATGTCCATAACCATGATGTCCATGACCATGGGCCTTGAAACCATATTCATAGTGTTCTTTGTAGGGACCTTGAACATCTACTTTCACGTAGTCATGATGGGGTCCATAATATCCGTACTTGAATGGACCAAAGTGATAGCCATGTCCATAACCCTCATCGTGGTGACCACCACCGTAGCCATGACCACCGTAGCCGTCAGCCAAAACTGCACAGACGCAGACAGCCACCAAAAGGAAGAGCTACCAAAGAAATTACGTTTTAAAGAGTTTAACTAAATGATTAAAAGAATCAACAATCAATACATCAATATAAGCAATCAAAATAATTATAACCAATCTACAAGTTCAAGTTCGCGATAGTAGATCTAATTTTTTTAAGTACATTTTGAGTTGTTTCCGAAGGGTTTTTATTTTATTTTATTATCCCATGGGTTCTAAAGCTTCTTATCTCACTAAATATTTAAGGACAAAACTGCGCAAATACAAAACTCGATTTCTGTTTACGATGATTATGTTACATTGCAACCTTTCATCATTATTTTATTAAACTTTTGATGTATTAAAAGTTAACGAAAAATCAGGAACCCCAAATTTTTAGTTCGGGCCCCGAGTGTTATTTATGGGCCCTATTCATTTGTTATTTTGACGGAATAACCAGAATTAAATTTGAACTAATTCTTGCCTCACTTAAGCACACTTTCCATTTTCAAATCTGTCAGTTGTGTTTTTCTAATATTTAAAAAAGTAATTTCGGTTAAAAATTACGATACAAAGTTTTCCATTGAAGCAGCAACAAATTCTTAAAAAATAAATAAGTAAATAAATAAATAAGAAAAGACTGACTTTAATCTCTCAATGGAGATTAAACTTATTTAAAAAATAATCTACGAAAATTCTGAATTTGGTAAATCATGAAAAATTGAAGGTTCGAAATTAATAATAAAACATATCTATTTAGAATTAAAAAATTATTTCGGAAATCCTTATGATAATTATTTAAAAATATATAAAAACGACATTTAAGAAAAGGTAGAAAAAGTAAGGAATAATTTAAACTTTTTTCATCTTTTCCTTTAGTTGGAAGAATTATAGAACTATTTAAACCCAATTAAAAGTTATAAATTATTTTACGACCAAACATATAATGTTATTTGTTGGCTTAATTGAATGAGAGAACCTACCTTGATCATTGCCATGTTGTTGTTGTTGTGAGTGTTGTATCACTGACCGTCCGTCGATCGCTTATATACCAGCTCTGAGGAAGGGGAGGCAACCACCGACCACGGCTGCCAAGTGGAACGGTGTCGGACAGAGCCATAGAAAGTGAAGTTAGTCATGCGTCCAATACAAACATTGTCCGTTTACACAGGGCGATTTCAATGAACGCTTTCACTCATTTTGTTGGCAATAATGGGTTTTTATGTCATTTTAAAGAATGCGTAGGGTTAATCATAATATTAGCAGGAAAAGCCGTTTAAAGATACAATGCCGTAATAACAGGTATCCTTTAACAAGAACCAGATTTACGATTAAAACTTCAACGCTTAAGTAAGACACTGGGCTAATGTGTTCACTTTATATGATAGGAGACCTTTTCTTTAAATGCTTATAATATTTTTAGACAATGAATTAACAAAAAGAAATATAAAATTATTAATGAATACAATTTTTAAAAATGATAATAAATTTAATTTTATTAACTGATAATTTTAGAAATTAAATTTACATAAATTGCATCAACCTGATTTCTTTTTTTAATTTGTTTTTATTCTGTTTCTTAATATTTTTTATAGACTATCTCTGAAAATACTTTTTTTTTAATGTCACTGGATCCAACCAATAGATTTAAAAATAAAAAAGGATCAACGATTCTAATCCCGGACTAGACATGGATGTTCCTTATATGGCAACGGTGCATCTGTAGAAGTTATTCAATTAATTTGAATAGTTCTCGTCTGGATGTCTATGACCCTGTGGAAAGCAAAGAGAAATCACCAGTTATGTCGCCTAAAAAACAAACGTAGAAGGAAGTGTTGGTAAAATCCGCCACCAAAAAAATTGATAAAAATCATACAAAAATGTAGATATGTAAGAGAAAAAAAATCAGTGAAACAACCTTAAGGTTAAGTAGTGAATCTTTATATAATAATAAATACAGTAAGTAAAAAAATATAAATAAAACAAAAACAACAACAGTGAATGTTATGTTTTGTTGAAATACTGTCTTTTCCTTAACAAGACTCTTTTATTTAAGGAAAAAAATGTCTGTCCATTTTGAATAATTGTAGTAAATTGACAGATATGTTTAAATATCGCCTGACAGCAAAATATTGTGGGTGTTAATATTATGATGTAAACTAATTATCAAATGACATTTGAATCAACGCCTTGAAAAAAGAAAAGTTCCTTTTAAGTAGTTTAATGTATTTTAGGAGCTCTTACTTCTTGATTGGGAAGTTTAACAACTTAACAATTTAAACCTGACAGACTAAGAAAAGAAATACGAATAGAATCATATAATGAACAACTTCATACTGTGGACTCATGGAATTTTTAAATTAGACTCCTAATAAAAAGCTTTTAAGTCCTTAGCAGTTAAGAATGTTGCGAAATCCTACTCAAGTTACTACAAGAGACAGTAACAATAAGAATGAATCAGGTATTTTTACAATAGAAAAATAAAATAAAATTGAAACTATCGTGAAACAAGAGAAGATTTGAAAGAAGAAATGGCAATTAGAATAAGAAACCATTCTATGGTTGCAGGAGAAGCTTTTATTGAGAAGAACTTAAATCAACAAATGAAGACTCAAGGAAGAGGCTATCGTCCTACATTGGATAGAAAATTTTCGGAATTGTTTAGAAAAAATATGAGAAATTTCTATCTTAGTCATCATTTCCAAACATTTCTAACAAACACATCATTTACTAAAATTTTCT
>JAFIDM010006943.1:7007273-7021010 GCA_023159025.1 Thereuonema tuberculata | reverse complement strand
CCACCTGGTGGTCAAAATAAGAACTACACAAATATTGTGTAAAGTGACAAATTCACTCTCCTAATTAGAAGATTTAGAAGATTAAGAAGATTAGAAGATTTCACCCAAGTCAATTACAAATAAAAAAAAATCCGCTCTCCCAACCCACTCGGGTGGGGGAATGGCAACACAAGGGCCAAAGTGTCCCACCCCCGACCGACACCGGGACCTTATATTTAGGGCTCCTTCTCGGGCTCCCCAAGTCAATTGCAAAAAAGGGAAAAATTCGCTCTCCTATTTGGGGCAGGGACACCACACTTGGGTGGGAGGAAGCCAACACAAAGGCTGAAGTGTCCCACCCCGACCGACACCGGGACCTTATATTTAGGGCCCCTTCTCGGGCCCCCCAAGTCAATTGCAGAAAAGGGAAAAATTCGCTCTCCTATTTGGGGCAGGGACACCACACTTGGCTGGGAGGAAGCCAACACAAATATTTAAGATCAATTGTAAAAAGGGAAAAACTCTCTCTCCTGTGGGGGGCAGGGACACCACACACTGGTGGGGCGATGGCGACACAACGGCATAAGTGTCCCACACCCGATCGACACCGGGACCTTATATTTACGGCCCCTTCTCAACGAGCCCTTTCTTTCTTTGAGTGGCATTGCAACGCATGCCGGGTACAGCTAGTGAAATAATAAAACAAAAGGGCATTGGTTTGAATTTAGTACATTAATTCTTCATAGATGTCGCAACTTCCTCCGTTATGAAATAATAAAAAAAAAGGGCATCGGTTTGAATTTAGTACATGTAATCCTTCTTAGATGTCGCTACTTCCTCCGCTATTATGAAATAATAAAACAAAAGGGCATCGGTTTGAATTTAGTACATGTAATCCTTCTTAGATGTCGTCACTTCCTCCGTTATTATGAAATAATAAAACAAAAGGGCATCGGTTTGAATTTAGTACATGTAATCCTTCTTAGATGTCGCTACTTCCTCCGCTATTATGAAATAATAAAACAAAAGGGCATCGGTTTGAATTTAGTACATGTAATCCTTTTATATTTAGATAAGTAAATAATGCTGATTTAATTCTTTATTTATTTTTTTTGACAGAATTTGAAAATTTGTCTTCAATAGATATTATAATTTGAAATACACGTAGACTTTTCGTTTTGTTAAATTACAAAATAAATAATAAACAAATAATAACTTAACAATAGTAGGCTTTTAGGTCTTTCAGGAACTTCTTGTTCAAATATCAACTTTCCACAAAAAGTACTGAATAAAATAATGTTGACATATTTCATCATCAAAAACTATATCTCCTTTTCCTGAAACAATGAGCAGGGAAGAAAACTCATTTTACAAGAAGAAAAGGAAATAAATAAAATTCCCAGGGTTTTTTTTTTTTTTAAATCCTTCGTATTCGGTTTTGCTTTTGAAGGCTTCCGTAGGAGGATGACGCATACTTCCGCTCAAGGGATGACATCAGAGCGAAGCTTGGTTATTCCTAATTCTGATCGTAAGATAAAAACCTTAGTATTTTTGTTTCTTCTTAGATTTCTTATTTACTACCAACTTCTTAAATGTATCCTTCCGTGTAATTAATACACTGACAGATAAGAAATGATCCCCAAACGAAATTAATTTATCTAAAAAAGAGGATGGGACATTTAATGATTACTCTCAGTAGTTTTACGTTCAGTTGTCCCGTGAACATCTTAATCCTCTGTTTTTACTAACATTGAGATTTTATATTAATTCAATGGAAAAGTTCTCACAGTTACGTAAAACTGCAGTTTGTTTGTCAGTAATTAGGCCTAAATTCCGTGTAGTAGAAATCGTCATTAGAAAAGCATTCACTTATTTCGATCTTTTGACAGTAGGGTAGGGATTTAAAGATCTTTAACCCCCTTCTCCTGATGTTCTAGGAGGAGCAACATTACTCCTATAGATCAGTGCTCCGCAACCGGTGTGCCACGGCACAACGGTGTGCCGTGAGCTGATACAGGTGTGACGCGGTCAAATAAGACATTATTATAACTAAATAATTTTTTTACAATAATACTATAAATAAATAATATAAATAAATAAATAAAACAATACTACAAAGCGAAGTATGCTTTGTACACGCCTCCGCCCTGTTTCGATTGTTGCGGGGACTATATATTTTAGCTTTTGCTGTGCCGCGGAATTCTAGGAAAAACTTTGGTGTGCCGTAGGTGAGAAAAGGTTGCGGAGCACTGCTATAGATAATACCCCTTTCCTCTGGATTCATCACGTGTTTCTGTGCGCGCTACTGAATTGAAAACTTAGCTAAGAAATAAACAAACAAATAAATATATAACAAAATAACGAAACAATTCACTACTCCTTATTTTCTTCATAACTTCCAATTCTGTATTTCAACCCAATTAAGGGACTTCTTCAGGAAAATATAAATAAAAATACATAAATAAGAGAAAGAAAAAACATCCTCTTTCTCTTTAAAATCATAATCGAATAGATACAAAGCAATAATCAAAAATATACAAAGCAAAATATAATAATTAAACCTTATAACATCTAACATCCAATAATCATTGATAACAAATGAATTGTAACCAAAACATAATAACAATCAATAACAATTAAAACAATTGACAGTAAATGATCAAGATATGGGCTCATTTTAAAGTCAAGAAATCTCTAATCCTCTTGTTATGTAATACAGATTTCTTAAAAATACTTAAAGAAACCGCATTTACTTTAAGTGATTTATCTTTGTTTATGCATATACAACTATTAATAAGACAGGATTCTAATTTGAAGCGCTTAACTTCATCTTTAACATTGAACACGTTATGCACTATGGGATCAGGGCAATGGTTGTTTCTCATGCAATGTCGCGCCCATTCTGAAATTTTTTCATCTCTGTTTTGATACGCATTATTGTGCTCGTTGACTCGTTCTCTCAACGTCCGGCCTGTGCTTCCAATGTATATGTCCTTACAATCTCTGCACTGTAGTGCGTATACCACCCCCATTCTACTTAATTGTGAATTTTCTTTTCTAATTCTCGTTTTTTTAAATAAAGTGTTCTCTTTGTGGAATATTATGTTAGTCTCGTTACTGCTACATACATCTTTGACATGTTTGTTTATTTTTAACCCTATTGGTAAATTTATACATTTCACAAAATTCTTTTTAACTTTCACTTGATTGTTGGATCTAACAAATTTTCTCTTTCTAAAAAATTCTCCAAATGTGTCATCTATAAATTTGTTAGGATATTCTTTCATTAATAGAATCTTTTTGAAATCTCTGATTATTCCTTTCCAAATTCCTTTATCATGGGTATAATTGGTTATTCTTCTCAAGTTTCCTTTGATTATCTCTTTCTTAGTGGATATTAGGTGGTTCGAATTGTAATTAAGTAAATGATTGCTTTGAAATGGTTTTCTATAGTGTTCACATTTTATTAACCCATTCTCATCTTTTGTAATTTTTAAATCTAGGAAGTTAATGCTGCCCTCATTTTCTTTCTCTTATTTATGTATTTTTATTTATATTTTCCTGAAGAAGTCCCTTAATTGGGTTGAAATATAGAATTGGAAGTTATGAAGAAAATAAGGAGTAGTGAATTGTTTCGTTATTTTGTTATTTTCGAAGACATATGAAAGTTATTATGATAAATAAATATATACTTTACATGTCTACATTCCTTCATTTCCCCATTTTACAGCTTTTTTTAAATTTATCAATTTTTTTTACTTACATATATTTTCCTATATAAAATTTATACATTCATTTTGAATTGGCCCTAATTAGCTTGTTTTGGCAAATACATACACAAAGCTAAGAATTGAGACAGCTGTTATGATAGTTATTAAGGCATATAATTACTAAATAAGGTATTTCCGTTATGTGAGAGTGTAATCATTAATTGTAAGACTCATTTGTATCAATTCTTATTGGGAAAGACAAAACATGACACAGGAAAAGTGTTCAGTTATACGATATAAGAAAGTTTTAATGTATATTTACACTTCATAGACTCACATAGAAACTTCCGTATTAACCTCTACATAAACAACACATACAAGTATGTTCACTTTTGGACACCAATATCTTTTTCTTTACTTTTTATTTATTTATACAATTTAATATAGAGTAGAACAACTTTTTTTAAAACCAATTGGAATTCTTTGTTCAAGTTATCATTTGATCTACAGCTTCAACTTAAAAAAAGTGTAAACTATAAATGGGAAATGATGTTTCAAACACTCAAATCAAATAAGGATATAATTTCATCTTTGACATAGACATTTTTTTTTTCCTACTACGCTCATAACAGCCATCCTAGATTCCTCGATATTTAAGTAAAATGTAACTGGCCTTTGGAGTCTCAGGAGATTAAGGCTTAATGGGATTAACTTGAGCCAGATGCCCTCCTGGAAAAGATACCCCGTCCACACTTTACGCAACTGAATGAATCTTAGATCCACATGGAGAAGAAACATTAAAGCCCCCACCTCTAACAAACCCAGTGCTTTACCACTGGACCTAGCCCACCCCTAGATAGTGAAAAATTAAACTGCAGCTTTGTAACAAAGGAGTGATAATAAATTCCAATTAAAATACCACGCTTATGTAATTAACCAACAGCCATTAAGCATTGTTAACTATTAAATAAGTTTAATGTGTGGAAATAATAATGTTAAACACTGTAATGTTGTTAACTATTATTTAATTTTCAATTTAGAAATAACATAGTTAACAACAATGATAAAATACATTTGTAATCAGCATATTATTGAGATGAAGTTCACTGTTAAAGACACTTCTATTTTTTTTTTTTAGAAATATTGACTGTAAGTCCCATTCTATCAAGTACATATATACATTTGTAGGGATCATGATATTAACATAATTTGGTTGTTTTAAGATTTAAGTATCTAACCCTATGGCTTTTTGAATAGCCACAGAATAATTTAATTAAACAAAAGAATTACATGCCACAAATTAATAGAAAAGAAATGGAAAATGATACTGAAATAAAAAAATATCTGAGCTTCCATTGCTGAGAGTTTGGGACGAACCGTTTCGTCCTTTTTTTAATTTATTATTAATATAACAATTTAAGATATCAGATAGCACATTCATTGTTTTCTCTGTTAGACTAAGTATTAGAAATGGGATTACAAATTAATTGGAGGGAAAAATAAATAAATAAATAAATAAAATATTGAAAATTATACTTTAAAATATAGCAAGGCCAGGTTTTCGTTTCTTTTTTTTTTTTTTTTAAACCACACAATTACGTATTTTACTTCACAAGCCCTCAAAACTTTATTCACCACCAGGAAAGTTTCAAATCTCTTTTCTGATTCTATTATTGTTATGTTTTGCAGTGAGAATTGGGAATGATTAAAATATTTGTTAATTGAGATTTTTAATCTAGAAAAAAAAAAAAAGGTAAAAGAGTAAAATTTCAAAGCATATAAGTGTCTTGTAATAGAAAGGAATTATTTTTAAAGAAAAATATAGTGCTAATTTTAAAAGCATCATACTTTTCTTTTATTGTAAAACTATCTATATTTAGGTCAATGTGGGCAAGAAATAAGATTCACTGTGAAATACTGTACAGGGAGGAAAGTTTCTCAGAATTTTCAGGGACAGTGATCTCAGAAAGTTGGCAAACTCATCCCAATGAAAAAAAAAAACAACCAGTAGTTCCAAATTCACTCACAGATGGTGCTGTTCGGGGTTAAAGAAAGACCTGCACTATAAATCAGGTGTTTTTACACAGGAACGACAAGTGCTGTGTAAGTTTTGTTCAGTGTGGCTCTTGGTGAGTATCACAACTTGAAACCTGTGGACTGCATGTTCTAACATTGCAACCAACATTTTCTTGGAATGTTGTCACATTCCTGTTGGATGTTTGCCTTGAGATCTTCAAGGTTGTTCATGCCACCCCCGTAAACTCAGTCTTTAAGGTATCCCATAAAAAGAAATCACAAGGATTGAGAATCGGGGAATGTGGGGTCCATGGTGTTGCTAACGAACCTGTCTCTCAAATTTGCCACCATTTAACATAGATTCAGTGGTACCATTGCTGACTGCCTTTATCCTTGTTTCACTCCTATATTCTCTGATCCTTATATTATCAGTATCATTCTGATAATACAGCCAGATGAGCTACGATAATATTAAACACATCTCTTGCTGTAGTGATGTGACAGTAACTTTGACCTACAGAAGTGGATTCAACCTAACCTGGCAAAACTTTAAATGAACTACTCTATCTCCAATAAATTGTTTATATAAAAAATAATTAAATAAATAAAACAAATTATTTATTTAATATCATTTTTTTTTTTAAAAGCCAACAATTTGGCATTTACATCATTTTCAGTCTGCAGACTCTAAAGAATTGATGTATTAAGTTATAGCTAGGTAAGAGATTTGTTAGAAAAACTTGGTTCAAAAGGGTATAATAATATAGTATTTTATCACAGAGATATAATATTATTGGAACAATTGCTTAATTATTTGAAAGGATAATAAGTCAAAGTCATGTACATTCATTTTCTTATTAGTCTTTAAGCTTGAAAAAGAATGAAGAATCATTTTGAAAATCTGCTTTTTTATTTAATTAGTTTTTAAATAATTAATTTATTGAAAATGAAGTAATGAATTTCTATTAACATGACGAGGTTTGACTTAAAGAGAGAGAATGAACTAGTCTAGTTTTAAGAGTGTAGTCCACTCAAAGTTCCAGTAGTTATCTCTACAGATGAAGAGAATTTAATTCTCTTGCATTGGAAAAGTGGATTAAAAAGGGATGCTAGTAAAATAGAGAATCATTTATGAAATGGTTCAATTCAGTAAGAAATCAAAACTTTACACACACACACACACACACACACACACACACACAAAAAAAAAAAAAAACCAGCCCTTTTCAGGACTATAACTTTTAATGCAGATTGTATCAGTTTTGTATTGTGACTAAGATTTCTATTCCTAAAACTAGACTAGTTCATTTAAAATTTTTCCAGGTTAGGTGGAATCCATTGTACAGATGTTTAAATACAGTATCCAAGTGCACCATCTGTGAGCAGAATTTGGAAGTATGTTTTTTTTTAACTGAAGGAGTTTGCCTACCTTCTGAGATCATTGTCCCTGAACCTCTGAGCAACCGTCTTCACTGTACAGAGTGTTTCATAGCTCATCTTATTTCTTGTTCATCCTGTACTTGGGTCATGGAATCAGAATTTTTCTTAACAGGAAAAACAAAATTAATTTACTTTAAATTTTATTAGCATTTGTAATTTAGATTTTAAAACTTAAAGAGTTACAAATTTTATTTCTTAAATTATTAGTAAAAATATCCTAAAGAAAATATAACAGCTTAAAGACAGTATTGTTAATAATACTGCTATTATGTCATATGACAGAATTGTGATTATTATTTGTGAATTATTATGAATGAAACCTGTTTCACTTATTCTCATAGTATAGATTTATTCATTGATGTTTATCATTTTTCTAATTTAACAAAATTACTAATTATTAATATTTTCAGGTCTCCTTTCAAGTGTAAGAATGGCTGCAGCTGTAGCATACGAAAACCTAAAAGCAGTAACTCTCAAGAAATTGGGAGTTAATGATCTTTTGCTGCAACAGTGTCTAGAATTTATTTTCTGTCATAGTATCAATTCCAGAAGGATTCAAGACAGAATTAAATCTCTGCCAGATTTAGTAAACATTTTAGAACAGAGAGATGAACTCTCTGAAAACTATGTTACTCCACTAAAAAAGTTAGCCGAATTGGCAAATGATTATGAACTCTATATTATTATAAATGATTATGAAAATAAGATAGGAAACAAGAAGCAATCGACATGTGAATGTGGTGAAACTAAGTTCTTTAAGGATGAAGAAATTGTGCCTCCACCAATCAAGCCAAACACCAATCAAATTGTACTGGACATTCCTTCAGCACCTCACCCTCCATCAAAACATGAAAATAGTAAGCAGACTTGTTTTCATTTATTTATTTTTTTTTCTTTAATGTACCACACAACCATTAGATGTATACAAAAACAGACTGTCTTTTATTAAAAGAAATATTAAAGATTTAAGGATAGAAAATAAAAATAAAATGCACTTACTTGTAATATAAAATAAATAAATACAAGGATTAAAAGGATAGAAATAATCTGACAGTTTCCGAATGCTGTGTGTATTCCATCTTCAGGGATGGCAACATTTAGGACTACACAAGGCAAGCTCACCTCATGTTGTCCTAAAAGTTCATGTCGTCCTATATGTGAAGGCACTAATTATCCACCATTACCTTCAGGAAAATTCAGGTTATACGTTTGACTCAAGAATTGGGAGAACCATATCTAACCATAATTATCGGAGATAATCCCCAACTTCCAATGAAGATCAAACCTGGCTCCTCCAGCTATGTGAAAATACACAAAAAGTAAAATGTTATTATTGTTATACACATTAATAAAATACACAAAAAGTAAAATGTTATTGTTATACACATTAATAAAATACACAAGTATAAAACATTTTTCATTAATGAAACATTTAAAAAAACTTCTATATCTCAAACAACATATTTTTTTTATTATTATCCTTTTCTTTGGAAACTTGCCATGGTTTCTTAAGGACAATAGATTTCCTATAAACATAAACTTAAGAATTAGAATTGTGCTTCTGGAATCATGTTTCACATCAAACAATATCAAACTTTGTGCCTTCCGTAGTTACCGTTTTATTATAATATTAGGCATGTAAACTTTGTTTTTAATATCAAACTTGATCAGTAAAAATAAATGACTTGACTTTCTCAGCTTTACTAGCTTCCCAACATGTCTTCCTCTTGGAAGAAGGCTGGAGGCTACTGAGCCAAAATATTGCTAATACTACTTCTGGATACAATGATGTATTCTGCATACATTCATGTTAGTGACATCAGAATTCATTTAGCCATTTAAATTTTAAATATTTTAGTTATAAAAATTTTTATTTGTTCTATTTTTAAGTAATTTAAAGTAAATGCATACTTGAGGAACAAATGGAAAATAAAAATATTTTCCAACTAAAAATATTTGTGAACTTATAATTGGTTGAAGCTAAGTCCTTTTATCTTTTTTTATATTTTTGTTTATATTTTTAGTATATATTTTTCTAATATCTAATATTCTGGACTAATATTTCAGATCTGTCAGATGTATTCCTGTTCTTGGTGGCAAATTTGGGAAGAGATTGGAAAGCACTTGCCCGTATCCTAAAAATTACAGAAGGAGAAATTGATGGAATAGATTATGATAATAGATATTTAAAAGACAAGATTTTTGATATGCTTAACTTGTGGAAGAAAGAAAGAGGTGAAGAGGCCAATGTCACCAATTTGTGCATTGCGCTGGGAAATTGCAAAAGAAAAGACTTGGTTCATGCAATCCAAAAAATGCATCCATTCTATTGAGTAGATTATCACATTTTTGGTCTACTCCACAATTCTGATAATAGCTCAAAAGAACTTGAAAGCAAAACTGTCCTATCAGGTTTTTACTATTTATTAAATAATTTTATCAAAAAATGTGTCCTGAATTCTTTAGTTAGATTTGTCACACGTTAAATAATTCATTGTAAATATTGTTTTTAGATTTAAAAAAAATAAATAAAATAATGAAAGGAAATGGAAACAAAGAATTTAACACCTACTTTCCTTAAATTGTGATTTCTTAAAATTTGTTTATTTAGTGTGTTTTTATGTTTTGTTTTTGTTTTAAAGTCAGAAAACAATAAAAATAAAAAGCTGTCATTTATTTTCCAATTCTAATATCTGTTGAATACAAATAATACAAATTTTGCATTTCCAAAAACAAAAAAAATATGTAATCCACATTTCATCTTGCTTTTGAAAGTTTATGTAAATTTGAAATTATTTTTTAAAGTAATTTTGAGAGACTCACCCCCACCCCTCCTTGATTTTTGAAGAAAAAAAGTTCAGATGAAGAGTGATGATTTTTAATCTACCATTAAATTAAGTTTCATGATAATCTGTTCAGTGATTCAAAACTTACTACAGTAGAGCCCCGATTATCCGCGAGTGCTGTGAAAGAATTTTTTAATTACGAACCTCAAAAAAAACAATTTTAATCCAAGCCAACAACAGGGAAACTACAATAGGCCCTACAGTGCGAAGGTCGAAAATTACTGACAGGTTTATTGTGCATCGTAATCCTATAGGCCTTCTCGGAATTTGTGGATGAGTGGCAGGCTCTTGCTCTGCAGAAAGGTTTCTACTGTACTGTACATAAAAGAAGACGCCGACACACAAATTTAGTTTAAAAAATTATTAATTACACATTAAAAAGGTACAAAGGACCGGTTTCCTTTCCATGAATGTACTGTACATATTTTAAAAGTTTTGCATATTATGTTTTTTGTATAATAAAACGTAGTTTTTATGATGAAATATTTTTTTTCGTGTTTACACCTCATTTTTAGTCTTTTTTCGGGTTATCTGCGATTTTTACTATCCAAGGAACCCTTGCCACCCAATTCCGCAGATAAATCGGGGCTCTACTGTAATATGATAAACATATGCAGATATGAGGAATTCATGAGCTTATCTTTTTATTCATAAAGCAGACTAACAAATACATTAAAACAACGAGAACATTTGGTTTTCAGAGGAAAATTTTCTTTACAAAAGTAGTAAAAATATCATTTATGCTAGACTAATATTAAAAAGCTCAACAAGAAATTTCACAGAACTTATGAACCCACTTTAAATTTTTTCTTTGTTGTCATGAAATGACAAAAAAACAAAAAGCCTTTATTTTTCAAATTCTAATAATGTACAAGTCATTATACAAGAAATTAAGTAAATCTGCTTTACTTAAATAATCAGATTAACTTTAATCATATCAAAACTTGTACTAATTAAGGGATTAGCTACTAGGATCAAAATTCATTGTTAAAACAATGAAGTATTAACAGAAGTGTGTAAGAGTAAACATATTGGTTTAGCAGAGATGTAGCATTTAATGATAAAGTTTAACCTGTTGTGAATAATAGTAAAGCTATATGTAATGTTCTATTAAAACAACTAGATCCAACATAATAATCTTCAACCATATAACATGAAAAGTTTATATTAAATAAAAATATAAATTAAGTATTACAGCTTTCCATAATTCAGGAATATTATAATCTTCTATCCTTTTGATGATAATCACTAAAGTTCACTTTGGCCGTGCTTTAACCCTATTAATGTTCTATAGTTCTAAACATTAATCTACGCAAAAAGCTTATTCACCTTATGTGAAATTAATATGCTTTATCACCTTCTGTGAGAATATTAATAACTACAGTCATAGTCAACTAGCTTAATCACCTTATGTGAATAATTATTACCTCTACTCATCTTCAATATGGTTAATCACCGTATGTAAAATATTTATATTTCATAAATAGTTCTTTATCTTTATAATTAACTTCTTAATACTTCTTTTATTAAAAGTTAATTCGTAATTCAGCAGATTATCAAATGTCTAACCACGCTTGACTTTGCCTTGGAATAAAATTCGTTACTTGCTTTCCTGTCGGCAATTAATATCTCTTCAAAATATCTAAGTTTGTTCACGCTAAATTCTTGTAACTTCAAGGTTTTAATTGTAGTGTATTACAAAACCCCATGTTCCGTGTATTAGGAAAATCAAAGAGTCACTTACATTATCTTCTTCTTAAAACAAACTTCCGTACATCTGCGTTAGGATTAATGAATTAACTGCACCTGTTCCACAGTAGATTCCACGATACCTAGTTGTAATCCCGCTTATTACTTCACTAAGAATGTTGTCAGGACTCATAACTTCTTCGTACTGCTGCATCATTCGAATTCCTACTATTGAAGGCAATAAGAACATTGGAAAGAACAGATCAGTTTCGTTTAAGTAACTTAAATCAATCCTATTTAAATTATAACTGCACAATTCAACATATACAGGAGGATACTCATTATTCTTGGAAGCAGTATATATCTTCTACTTCCCCAATCTTGTGCATTGACGTGTTGTTCCTTTTATATCGCCATTTTCACAACACTCCTCTCACACAACGTCCATGTTGCATAGTAACCAAGTTCTTCTCAACAATCCGACTTAAACAGAGCTTCAGAGCTTACTCCAAACAATGCAAGCATTGCAATTGTTTCTTGTCACACAATGCATTTAAGATCTCACGAACTTCATATTGTACCAATTACTATTTACTACAAAGTGTAATAGAAATGCATTGTTTAGATTCCAGTACTTTTCTGTGGGAATTTGGGTTTCCTTCTCCTACTAATTTCCTGACAAAAATACACTTGGAAAAGATTTCAAATAGAAAAGTTAGATTGTCTCTGTTTCTTAAATGTGCAAACCTAGTTTCAAGAAATCATTGTATTTTAAACAAAGTTTTATACATTAGCAGTACAATCATTGTATTAAAACAAAGTATGTGTATATAATTTAATTTTAAGGTATTCCTAATGAAATGTAAAGGATAAAGAAAGTTTTTTTCTTATCCTCACCTGAAGAAGTTCCTTGTTGAAATGAAATGAAATATTGGATAGTAAAGAAGATATTTATAGCAGGACCAATATGCTTTTTGTGTGTTGTCTTTATGGTTGTAATATCGGTATGGCAGCAAAAACAAAGACTAAATCGCTATCGGCACGATATGGATCACAGTACAGATGGAGCTGATCATCCAATGCGTCTGGAGCTGATCATAGTGAAATGTTGTTATAATTTATTTAAAATATACATACAGACTTTCAGATGAGACAAGTTTCAAGAACATTCGTTCTTTGAAAGTTCTTGAATGGAGCCAACACACAAGTCTAAATAAAAATTAAGTTAAAAGTTCACCTTCCGAAGGAAGGTGAATTATTACTGAACATTTTCCTATATAAGAGACTGAGGATGGCGACTTTATCCCATTCACTGATGATGACCTGTTAACGGGGCCGAAACTAGTTAACTAGTTTGTTTTAATTGTAAATATTTATGTTTTTTAAACTTTTAATTTTTATTTAGACCTGCGTGTTGGCTCCATTCAAGAACTTTAAAAAATTTTAATACACTTAAAAAACTTTTTTAAACATTCGTTCTTTGGTTCAAAAGTTATAAGGGGGGGGGGGTTATCCTTTAAGTATCATTCTTCTAGGAAAGTAGGCTAAAAATTTTCTTACAGTAATTTTGAAAGAAGTGATCCACTGACAGCTTTACAAGTAAGAATATCACAAAACATGCTATTGCAGGAAGGGATAATAATTAACAGTGGTTTTCATCACTCTTAATGAGAGTATAAGCCTTAAGCTAGGGTGCTGTAGATGCATCACTACAGCAAAGACGCATAGCTACAGGCCACTCAGCCGCTCAGTGCATTCCTGGAAGGAATGGGTTTTGAGACCATTTCAGATGTATCCTTGTACAACTCCACATGCTTTGTCAGTGGATTCTTTTTCTGTAGCCATAATAGCTCTTTTACAAGAGCAATCAGAAAGGGAAACCTTAATTGACCTAACATATAATCGGCCATCAAGAAGAACTATTTTATATGTAAAGTTCCCATATTTCTTTTGTAGATCCCTCCTTCTACAGCCTCTATCATTAAATATTTCCAACATAACAAATTTAAATGTAAAAAAACTACATTTAATACTAAAGCAAATTTTCAAAAAGATTA
>JAFIDM010006943.1:6947211-7002273 GCA_023159025.1 Thereuonema tuberculata | reverse complement strand
GAGAGCGAATTTTTCACTTTACACAATATTTGTGTAGTTCTTATTTTGACCACCAGGTGGATATTGGGTTTTTCAGGGCTTTTACCCCTTTTCAACCCTTTGGGGGGGGGGGTCCGGGTTCTAAGGTAGCCTATCTTTTCCGCAGTGTCCTAAAGAGTAATTCTGCAAAGTTTGGTCCAGATAGGTCAAAGGGCCTAGGAGTCTATAAAGGACAAAGAGACAAAGAAAGAAAGAAAGATAAATTCATTTTTATATATATAGATTAAACAGAGTAGAGTAGTAGTATTTTAAATTCAAAAAAAAAAAAAAAAAAAAGAGGGAGAAGTCCATGGAATGACTTCTTCTTTTTAACATAGCTTAATTTAAAGCATAATGTGAATGTTACTGTAGACATTTTCAAATCTGTCTTTAATTAGTCAGGAAAACTGATCTGTTTCCACAATCGATCTGTATTCATCTTGCAAGACCTAAGTTAAACAAACCACTATGATTTACTCTAGCACATGTACCACTTGCAGGATGAGAGTAATGCCTTGCCTCCATAGATTATGTTGATTTAGAGGTATGTCTGTTTTTCGGTAACATGATAATCATATTTGTTTTACAATATGTAATACATTTTGAATTATAATATATTGGAAATATAAGCTTTGAAATTCACTTTCGTGAAAAAAATATCCAAATTCAATAATTTGCAAAAAAAAAAACCACTGGTGCTAATGGGATGGCCACTCACTGTAGATGTAATTAATTTAAATTAATTAACTCAACTACTGTAGTTGTAAATGTTTATATTATGTACGTCAGTTTACAACCATTATTACGATTTTTGTTTTTTCTCTATCTTGTTAGTTTTTATTTATTGTAAATAATTACCCAAATAATGCATAACACCAAATAAAATTGAAACAAACACAAATAGCACCCCCTGATCAATGTGTGGGCTCGCCTGCAAAACATCTCGCAGGGTGTGGCAAAGGATATGTTCTCTCCGAAAAACTCACTTTAGGACCACCTAGTGCCGTAATGGGGTGTTTCCAGACATGGGTTCATTAGGAATATGATCCTTAGCCATGCCCCTACATGTGGTTTGAATATTACACACGGATTTTGCAACACCCTGTATATATGAGTTGCCTGTAAGAGGAAAAGACCAACATCAAGGTGTTCTCAAAGACTTAATCCAACTGAGAATTGAGGCTGATGATCAAGTTCTGAAACAACATTTCGAAAAAAGGCAAGAAAAATGCCACATGCATGTCTCCTCAAATTCAAAATGAACTCATTGTTATCTCTTTATCTCTCCACAAATTTTCAATTTCATAGTGCTGCAACAAAGTCTCCATTCATTATATGTGTGGGTCTCAACAAAACATTTCGCACTGCTGGAACCTATCTTAAATGCTCTGCAATCAAAAAGCCTAGACTTATTCCAATGTGTGAATCACATTAAAAGAATACTGGCTGTAATAAAAGATCGCCGCAAAACTGCGGATACCGTAAGTCAGATATCTTAGCTGCCGCCAACATAACTGCTCAGACCACTGGACTAGAATTTCAACTGCCCAAGACTTGTAGAACGACAACAGCGGCATTCAAACCATCCAGCATCAATCCCTGGTGAATACTGGAAAAGGTCACTTGTATCCTTACTTAGATCCATTAAAAGCCTCATTGGAGCATTGGTTTTCCGATGAAAATTTACCTGCCTTCTCATTATTATCACTACACCCTTTCATTATGTTGGAGATGTTATTTGAAGGATTTATAGTAAAAGCATAAGAATCTGTGAAATAGGCCCTAAGTAATATTAACTAAAACTGAACACCTTTCTTTTTCTTCGGCTGTTAAAATGTTTACAATACAATAAATTTTCTATTTTGTAAAATGTTCATTTTTCTGGCTCTTTTTCTTTGCAAAGATGGAGTGAAGAACAAATGTGTAATGTGTTGCTTTGTTTCCTTCTGTGAGTTCATGGGGTACTCATCTGTCCATCTTCCATACTTTGCCAAGTTCTTCCAGATGCCATAAAATTGTGAGTTACCCCTATTTCTCAGCCATCTCCTGTGAACTTCGATGTAGGCGTGACTCAATCAGTTCTTTCACCTTCTCAGTTAAGACCACTTTTTCATGGCATCCCCTAGAAGCATTCTTTACATTGTAATCTCAATCATAGAATTTTTGGAACCAATGCTGCCCTGTCCTTTCACTTACATGGTCTTCAGTTAAAATATAAGATATGTTCCCCTTCACTTCAGCTGCTGCTAAGCCTTGTAAGAACTCGTACAGCATCACTTGTTGAATATCCATCTCCATATTTTGATTCAACTCACAAAACAGGATGCATGACAAGGCGATACTAAATGCTGTAGCTGTGGTCCTCCAACCAACATAACTACACACCTAAAGCATGCTTTAATTACTTCCTAGAAGTGGTGATATTTGCAAATCAACCAAACCAACATTTTAGGGTTTTCAACCAGATACTTTCTATCTAGTTTACCTTTTTTATTTTTATTTTTCATTAATTTCTCCTTTTTATTTTTAATTCTTTATCCTTTAATTAATCTATTTTAAATTCGCTCTGTGGTTCCCTCTCTATTTTCACTTATTTTAGTTAATATTTTACTTTTTTACTTCATTTCCTTCCTCCTGTGTCCTTCTGCTTAATTCCCCCACTTCCCACATTCCCAAATAATTCTCCCTCCTACTCATCTTTGTTTGAGGATTAATTCTGAAGTATTGATACTTTAGGGTCAACTTTCTGTATTTCCCTTTTTCTTAACATCCATGTACAATCTCAAGCTAATCTTACTTTCACTTTCACTTTAATCATTATTAACTAGGCATTCTTTACTGTGTCTGAAAGGCCTTGTGTGAAGTCAGAGGTCTGCCATAAGGCTCATCTGTCTGAGCCTGGGTTTGAATCCCAGAGCTGGCATGGATATAACTTTCTTCTTCTGCATTTATCTGTTTTCTATGGGTATAATGTCAGCTACCTCCTATGGTGTACTTTGGATAACAATTCTTTGGCTACATAGCTTACAGTTCTCAACCTTTATCGTGGCTAAAGGGTATAAAGTGCCAAGAACCTGAACACTGGAAAAAAAAAAAAAGTATTTTACAGGCTGCCCATTCAATTCATGCTTCAACTTAATGTATTTACAATGAAGTAATACCCAATTTACATCTTGATATTTTTATGACTCATTTCTCTGTATTCACCAACCGTAAAGTTCTAGTGTCATGGTTCACAATGATACCAACCTTCATAAATCAGAAAGTAAACCCCTAAAATTAAAAACTTCTTACCGTTTATTTGAAAACTGTGCATAAATAATAATTACCTTAAAACTTGAACGTCTGGTCCCAGTTTGAGAAGAGAACACTTCTTAATTTATTTGAATTTTACAAGAAAATTACTTCACATTTGCACCTTCACATTTTTATATCTTCAGGATGGCAACTAAATTTATTCTAGGAGGGGCAGCTATATTTTTTACACATAATAAAGAAAATAACAAAGACAGATGAAAAATTATTATCAAGCCTTTACTTACAAGTAACCTTCGACTTTCCAATTGTACATAAATAATATTCGCTTAACAAAATATTGCAGATGAACATAGCCTGTGAGCCACTATTATTACTAAACTTTCCACAAACCCTCAAACACAACAAGTTATAATTCCACCTAAAACTATTCCTTATGAGCTACAGATGAGTACGCAATTAACGACTTAATATCTCACTGTCATAAACATATTAATCTTACATAAATACCTCCTAATAATCTTAAACCAATAAAAATTCATCTTGTTCTAATAAATTTATTTAAAATAATTTGATTTATTCAAAGAAGACCATAACCTCCCATCTTTAGTAAAATTCCCACCAAAACCATGGAACCTGCAGTTGGAGCTTCAACTTGCTGTTTAGGTAATCTATATTGGCATTTTTACAAGGAACACTACTATAGAAATAACTATTTTAACATTTATTTTTCTGTTAACTAATACTATAAATGACACTCTTCCTAGCTCCTCATAATAATATATTAAATTAAATAAAAATAAGAAAGCCATTAATGTACAAAATAATAAATAAATCTGAGCTTGAACTCCCTCAGGCTGATAGCCCTTCACCCAAGAATTATTAAAAAAGTAGGAATTAATCTAATTTCAAATCAAATATAAAACGATAACAAATCCATTCTACAAAATGTCATAAATAAAGAAATAAATAAAAACAAGTTTACTACTGTAAATTCTTTTCTTCTTATGTATCGATAAAATTATGAATGCCAAAATCCAGAAAGTAAAGAATTAATAAAAGTTATAGATATTGAATCTCCTATAAAACATCTCAATCAGAAATATCAATTTTCAAAATATAATAAACAATCTAACAAAAACATAAATTATAATTCATATAAAAGACCCTAATCATCTTACACAAATCAAAGAAACAAGAAAAACTATTCTTGAAGAAGAAAATTCTTGATGATGATCTTCATCATTAGTTTAATAGTTTAAAATAAAAAAAAATTACCACTTGCATCTCAGAAATTCTTATGTAGGGCATTAAACCTTATGCAATTTATCAGCACTTTAATGATAATTCAAGATTCTAAAAAACTATAGTTGTGATTTTTAAATTAACCCGGCAGTGGTCGCGCCCATTTTTGAAACACCAATGGTCGCAATGGGTCTGTGAGACCCATTCATTTTAAACACCAATACTTTCAAAATTTCAACGTTTAAGATATTTTTTAATAATAATATCATTGACTGGTTGTTTCTTAAGATTTTTGTTATAATCATTTATAATAATATATGTATAAATATATAGATTAAGATTATTTAAGAAAACATTGTAAAAAACGGATAAAAAGTGTATTGATTACATAATTGATAGAAAATTAAGGCATATATATATTTTTGGTTAAAATTATGATAAACTAATAATAAATTAGGTATTTCTAACTGATTGCTTTGAGTAAATATTGTTCTAATTTTTTTTTTGTGTATTTTGTAATGCATTCTCCACGAAGTCTTGATATTCACTATCATCATTATGTGTTGACTTTTCCTCACACTCTAAAGGCGGCTCTAAATGTATTCTCCTTATTTCATTATCACTGAGGGATTTCATCTCTTCAAAATAATAAAAATAAGAAGTAAACTCAAAAGCAAACTAAACTGTTCGTAGAAATAACTCATAAAAGTAGAATTAATTAAAAAATTGAAAAAAATAAATAACAAAATAGGCCTAAGTAAATAACAAGTTTAATAAATAACTATAGAATAAATAAATTGCTCAAAATAACTCTAAAAATCCAAGTTTGTAAAGCAAAATTTACATTTAACGTATATAAAACAACTTTTCCCTGTATGCACAAAAAGTTACACGAAAGGTCGCACTGGGTCTACAGGACCCAAAGTATTTTTTTTCCTTCAGATCGGGACAAATTATATTCCGCCAAAACTGTCACATGAAACATCATGTGGTTTTAGAAAGGTACTGAAAAAGACAACCCTGTGAAGAGCTCCCATCTATAAGGAAAAATGAAAACAAAAACGCATGGGTCTCACAGACCCATCGCGACCACTGCCGGGTTAAAAAAAAATATATATACACAAGGTGATCTTAATTAAACTTGGCCTATTCAGAGCACTCTGTAGCTGTAACCAATCAGCAGATTAACACCAAAATTTGTATACAGACTATTCAAAAGATGCAGAAAGAAATTATGCAAAAAAAAAAAAAAAAAGTTCGAAAAAGTTACCTTAGGGAGCACTTTACAGCAAAATACACGAAAAACAACAAGATAAACAATAACACCGGCCTGCGAAAAAAAAAAATTTTCTCCGGCAAAAGGTTGAAGAGCTGATTTACCCTAATTTAGGTGTGTTAAGTTCAAATATGTAAGCCGTTTTTGCCTATCACATACAGTTTTTTTGCTATTTGAAATCCAAATTTTACATATTGCTGTAATTTCGATAGAAAACACCATAATAGAGAATATATGTAATTTTAATGGGACATGATCAAATTGCAACGAATATACAAAAAAGTAACATGTTCATTGCTAGAATGTATGAATCTCACTTCAAGAACACTATTGTTTGCTGCACTTTGATGTGAATGAACGCTTTGTTGATTTGCGTTTCTGTTCCTCAGTAGTGACAAAACTCTTCACTTACTGCTTCATAATTCCCAATTTAATATATAAAGGGGGCAATAACACACTTTGAGGATCAATTAATGGACGATTTACAATGTTTTTTTCTCCAGACACGAACTGTTTCCTCTTGGGCCACTCAGACACTAACCAGGGACGATCCCTGTACCTGTCTGGTAACTGTATTGGTGGTTTTGGGACAGGAATATCGGGTCCATGTGGTACGGGGGTTATGTCAGATGGAAGGCAGGGATATATAATGTGCTTTTTGTTTTTCATATTGAATCCGGACACTTTACATACATAAAAATAACAGTCGTCAAAATGATTTGTTTGTTCCCGCCAAACCATTGGGATTCCGAATGGCATTGATGGCAACAACCCTTTGTACATTGCCGCAGGTTTTCTACACACGTTTTACACACAATATGGGGTGCGAAATTCTTGTCCTGATCACCTAACTTCATGTTAAAATATACCAAATAGCTGAATTAGCATACACATGAGACGGATTTATGACAAATCTGTACGTGATACGAAACAACTGGTATTATTTTTTACATAAGGACACTAAATGTAACCTATATCACATACAATTACTTTTGCCGGAAAATCTTCGCAGGCCGGTGTAATCAACAAAAACACAATCAAAATGCATTTATTTGTTCAGTACAGGATGTGCTTGCTGCAAGACTGTACAGTAATATAAGGAATATTGCTTGATGCGTTCCCTATTGTGAAGAAAGAAAATCTGCAAGCGATGAAGTGTGTTCAATAGATGGCTACAACTGATCTCTGTGAGGCTACAAACATGTACTTTAATACGCCTTTAAGTCCGGCAATTTGCAACATTTCCACGACAAACTTTAAATGACCCCACAACCAGAAACCACATGGATTCAGATCCAGAGAACAGGATGGCCGGGTAAGAGGAAATGATCGACTAATCATTAGATGATCAGTGAAATGTTAGTGCAAAAATGCTGTACTGTGAGTCCAATATATGAGGGGGAGGAGCAAGTGATTTTGCATAAAAGTTGTAGATACAAGCCATTGTCGCTGTTGAAGTTGGGAATGACAAAATTTTGGAGCATGTCAAAATTACATTACAGAACAAGTCACAGAACCATTAGGAACAACTTATTTGAAGAAGAATGGTCCGATGATAAATGTGAAAGTGAATCCACACTAGATGATCACTTAAGGAGAGTGAAGGGGATGGTCCTGGAAAATATGGATTTAACATGGCCCAAATGCAACAATTCTGGGGGTTAATTGTTCCATTAAGATAAAAATGTGCCTTGTCACTCCATTGGATGTTTTACGGCCACGACACATCAACTTCATTCTGGCAAGATTGGTAAATGCAAAGGTAAGTCTATGGTCCTTATTCGCAGCAAGCAGCTGATGGTTGTGGCTGATTCCGTATGCAGAAAAATGTACCATATGATAAGTCTAATTGCTGTGACAGTGCACATGCACTACTGGCACAAGAAACATGAGTCATTGACAACAGCCATTGCAATATCTTAAATGACTTCAGCAAAAGGCTTCTGCCCTTTGCCAGATTGAACTCCTAATGATCCAGTTTTCTCGAATTGATGTATCCTTTTCTCGTCCACGACGTTTGTGACGGCAAAATTCACGAACAGCAACCACAGCATTAACCATGGTTTCCATAAGAAAGCTTCAGAATTAAAGCCAGTTCCAGTAAAGTAATTGTCTTCGTAGCTGATAAGAATGGAGTTCATTAATTGTAATCATTTTTATACCCTAAACTCTGCTGCAATATGCTGCAATCTTATGCAAATGAGATTGCATTTTCTTTGATTGAAGCGCCAAACATGCCATTGTTTTCACTAAGTTTATTCATAATGTTGATAAATGCAAAATTAAAAGATTAAAATGTCAGTTTAGTTTAATCTTGCCTACTTGCTGTGCTTTTTGTCATATATTTTACTGTGAAGCGCTCCCTAGGGAACCTCTTTTGAACTATTTTTTTTTTTTTCCTGCATAATCTTTTTTCACATTCTTTGAATAGGCTGTATATAAATTTTGGTGTCAATCAGCTTATTGGTTACAGCTATAGAGTATTCTGATAGCTCAAGCTTAATTCATCTTGTATGTATGTATGTGTGTGTGTGTGTGTGTGTGTGTGTGTATATTCACAGAAACAGTTTTTTGAAATTTGTATTGGGATTTTAAGTTTCAGATAACTGTCCGGCTTGGATCTATATATATATATATATAGATATATATATATATTGCTTATTCTATTTGTAATATTATAGAATTTCCCTTTAGCTGTATTGACAAGTACATTACATGGCTAATCACATCTTAGAAAGATGTAAGAGCAAAAAACGATTATAAATAATCTGGAATTTAGAAATTTACCCTGCAACTTATACCACAAATATTTTAGTTATGCTATTTAGTTTAGCCAACTTTTTTATCTAGCATGATAAAGCCCAAAAGTCAGTAATAGTCTAAACTTACCAGGAAATTTGTAGCGCTGTTTTTTTTGTTTTTGTTATCAGTGTTTATTTCTTTTAGGAATGGTGATATTGACCCACAAAAGAAGCAACACAGAGGTCCTCTTAGTAATGTTAACATCTCTATAATGTCAGGCTTTCTTGAATAATAAAGAACAAGGAAACAGAAATACACAGAAATAAACAAAATTCATTGAGCTGTTTTTAGTATTTAATATTGGAAATCCAAGACAGCACTGTTTCGGGCTGCATAACCCTCCTCAACTGCATTCACCCAGTATATCTAGCTAGTTATCACAACTCTTTATTAAACTCCAAAATACTGCACCACAGACCAATATTTCGTCTTATTTTTCAAAGACTTCCTCAAGGTTTTTTGGTAAACATAATAAACAAAATAAAATAAAAATTAAAGATGAAAATGGAAAGAGAAATCACCTTCTCAAACCTTACAAATCAATACATAAATTCTATGGTAATAAGTACATCAAATGATACTATTGTCATATAACAATAAAACAATAAAAACATTCAAAAAATTTTTTGAAAACAATCAAAAGATTTGAAACTTATTATTATATTAAATGCTACTAAATTACTGTTATTTACAACAATACTAATTAAATTTTAAAATTTTACTTAATCTTTTGTTTTTTATCAAAGATTCTCTGAAAATGCTCAAAGACATGTTATTTACTTTCTGTGATTTATCCCTGTTAAAAACATATGCAGCAATTTATTAGACAATATTCTAATGCATATCTTTTATATTCATCTTGAATTTTGTAAATGATATTTACTATAGGATCTGGGTTGTGACCATATCGAAAACAGTGGTCTGCCCATTCAGATATTTTCTCATGTTTATTACGGAAAGCCCGTATATGTTCCTCCACCCGTTCTTTAACTGTGCGACCTGTGCTTCCAATGTAGACCCCCTGACAATCTCTACATTGGAGAGCATAAACCACCCCCATATTGTTTAGATCTGTATTACCTCTTTCTCTTTTGAATTTAAATAAAACATTATCTTTGAAATATACTATATTGATTTTATTTTCTTTACATTCTTTTTTTACACTGTCATTAATTTTCAAACCAATGGGGAATACCATGCATTTTTTAAACTCTTCTTTATTATTGTGATCTTTTTTTATATTTCTTCTTTTAAAAAAATCTTTAAAATTTCTTTCAATAAATTCCAAAGGGTATTCATTCATTAGTAATCTTTCTTTCAAATTAATAATCTTTTCTTTCCATAATTTTTTGTCTTCTGTAAATTCTGTAATTTTTCTTAAGTGACTCTTAATAATTTCCTTTTTCGTGGGGATGTGATGGTTTGAAATGAAATTCAGGATATGGTTGCTTTGAAAAGATTTCCTGTAATGTTCATAAGTTAAACCTGTGATTTTATTTTTGAATGTAATGTCTAAATAATTGATTTTATTATCTACTTCTTCTTCACTTTTGAATTCTATGTCCTTATGGAATTTGTTTATATAATTTAGAAATCTGGAGAACTGTCTGCTTGTACCCTCCCATATAATCAATATGTCATCTACAAATCTTCTATAAAGAAATTTTGCTTCTGTCCATTTCATAATATAATTAGCTTCAATCCAATTCATGTAAATATTACATGTTCCCGAAACCGGACTACCCATCGGAAAACCTTTTATTTGTTTAAAAACTTTATCTTTATATTTAAAATAACTATTTTCAATAATTAAATTTAATAACCTTACAAAATGATCTTTTTCTATATTGAACTTAGTTTGTAAATTAACATTGTATTTAGACTCAATTATTTTCATAGTATCTGGAAGAGGAATGTTTGTGTACATAGATACAATGTCTAATGTGTATAATTTACATTTTTTATTAACATTATTCTCTCTATATTCTTTAATCGAGTTGATGACTTCTTGAGTGTTTATCATTATTATCTCAGGGAAGTCCAGTGACATATCTTTCAAAATCGAATTAAGGAATCTACCCAAAGTTTGTAGGGGTGATCCAAAGGAATTAATGTTAGGAACACAAATAATGTTATCACAGAAATTGAAAAGAAAATGTTTCTTTTAAAAGATAGAAAAGATATTTTCTTACAGGTTTACAATAATTTAGTAGAAGAAAGAAGTCCTAATCCTAATATATCAGAAAATGAAATTAAATGTATTAGGAATTTATTAGAAGATAAAAGCATTAGAATAGACAGATCTGACAAAGGTAATGTATTAGTATTAATAGACCAAGAAAAGTCTATGATCAAAAGGTTAAGAAACTTTTAGATTCAGAGGATTTCTCAGAACTACAAGAGGATATGACTATCCAGTTATACAAAAAGATAAAAACTGAGATTTCAACTTTAAAGAAAAACAAGATCATCAATAATTATCAGTATAAAGAAATGACTAAAAATATGACAAATATTCCAGTATTTGAACCAAAAATTAAGATTCATAAGATTGATTACCCAATTAGACCAATCATAAATTCCTTTGGATCACCCCTACAAACTTTGGGTAGATTCCTTAATTCGATTTTGAAAGATATGTCACTGGACTTCCCTGAGATAATAATGAAGAACACTCAAGAAGTCATCAACTCGATTAAAGAATATAGAGAGGATAATGTTAATTAAAAATGTAAATTATACACATTAGACATTGTATCTATGTACACAAACATTCCTCTTCCAGATACTATGGAAATAATTGAGTCTAAATACAATGTTAATTTACAAACTAAGTAATATAGAAAAAGATCATTTTGTAAGGTTATTAAATTTAATTATTGAAAATAGTTATTTTAAATATAAAGATAAAGTTTTTAAACAAATAAAAGGTTTTCCGATGGGTAGTCCGGTTTCGGGAACATGTAATATTTACATGAATTGGATTGAAGCTAATTATATTATGAAATGGACAGAAGCAAAATTTCTTTATAGAAGATTTGTAGATGACATATTGATTATATGGGAGGGTACAAGCAGACAGTTCTCCAGATTTCTAAATTATATAAACAAATTCCATAAGGACATAGAATTCAAAAGTGAAGAAGAAGTAGATAATAAAATCAATTATTTAGACATTACATTCAAAAATAAAATCACAGGTTTAACTTATGAACATTACAGGAAATCTTTTCAAAGCAACCATATCCTGAATTTCATTTCAAACCATCACATCCCCACGAAAAAGGAAATTATTAAGAGTCACTTAAGAAAAATTACAGAATTTACAGAAGACAAAAAATTATGGAAAGAAAAGATTATTAATTTGAAAGAAAGATTACTAATGAATGAATACCCTTTGGAATTTATTGAAAGAAATTTTAAAGATTTTTTTAAAAGAAGAAATATAAAAAAAGATCACAATAATGAAGAAGAGTTTAAAAAATGCATGGTATTCCCCATTGGTTTGAAAATTAATGACAGTGTAAAAAAAGAATGTAAAGAAAATAAAATCAATATAGTATATTTCAAAGATAATGTTTTATTTAAATTCAAAAGAGAAAGAGGTAATACAGATCTAAACAATATGGGGGTGGTTTATGCTCTCCAATGTAGAGATTGTCAGGGGGTCTACATTGGAAGCACAGGTCGCACAGTTAAAGAACAGGTGGAGGAACATGTACGGGCTTTCCGTAATAAACATGAGAAAATATCTGAATGGGCAGACCACTGTTTTCGATATGGTCACAATCCAGATCCTATAGTAAATATCATTTACAAAATTCAAGATGAGTATAAAAGATATGCATTAGAATATTGTCTAATAAATTGCTGCATATGTTTTAACAGGGATAAATCACAGAAAGTAAATAACATGTCTTTGAGCATTTTCAGAGAATCTTTGATAAAAAACAAAAGATTAAGTAAAATTTTAAAATTTAATTAGTATTGTTGTAAATAATAGTAATTTAGTAGCATTTAATGTAATAATAAGTTTCAAATCTTTTGATTGTTTTCAAAAAATTTTTTGAATGTTTTTATTGTTTTATTGTTATATGACAATAGTATCATTTGATGTACTTATTACCATAGAATTTATGTACTGATTTGTAAGGTTTGAGAAGGTTATTTCTCTTTCCATTTTCATCTTTAATTTTTATTTTATTTTGTTTATTATGTTTACCAAAAAACCTTGAGGAAGTCTTTGAAAAATAAGATGAAATATTGGTCTGTGGTGCAGTATTTTGGAGTTTAATAAAGAGTTGTGATATCTTATGAAGATCTAAGATTTGGTTATATCTAGCTAGTGTTTTTAGTTGAAGGGTCGTTGTTTTGTCCATTTGTCTGTTGCGTATCTTGTCTTTCTTCACTGATCTGGATATACTGGATGAATCCAACTGAAGAGGGTTATGCAACCAGAAACTATGATGTCTTGGATTCCCCGTATAAATGTCAAAAACAGCTCAGCAAGCTTTGTTTATATATGTGCGTTTCTGTTTCCTTGTTGTTTATATTTAATGGTGCATGTTAAATTTGATGATTTCTTGAATAATGTCAATCTTAGATGGACATTACATTTCAACTGCTTTTTTGGCCATCCTAAAGTCTTTTCTTCTAATCATTGTTACCCCACTTAGATGCATTTTAAGGGAGTAAAGAAGTTAAGGCAAACATTTAATACTCACAAGGAGAGGACATACACTGTATCTTTCAAATGTCAGTGCCCTTTTGTCAGATGAAAGTATTCATGGAGTACTTCAAAAATATATATGACAATATATATGGTTGAGGGATTTAGGTATTTTCGAGATATTTGACATTGTTTTCATCAATTTTTGAGTATTAGCTTTTCAACTTCCTGTTCAATTTCAAAGTTAAGAGTTCTTGTGGTTTGATCAGTAAGTTATCGGGCAGTGGATCTAAGGTACCAGTGTTCGATCCTGTGGGGGACCTTTTTTTTTTTTAATTATTTTTTTAATACAGATTTTTCTTACCCTTCCCCGGTTATATTAGGAAAATTACATGAAAAAGTAAGATATGATTAGAAAAAAATAAATAAATAATATTCTTCTTAACTTTTTTTTTTTTTATTAGAAGTTTAATTTAAATATCTAAGCCCCCATGATTTTTAATTATATTTTTTTAGTATTATTTTTAGGAACAAACTATTTTGTTTTGTTTTTCAGAACAAACCCATCACAAATGAATCATGTTAAAGTTTTTCTGAATTTGTGATTTGAGAATAGGGATCCACTTCACAGACCTGTATCAAGGCGCTATTCTGAGATTTCACTGAAAACCCATCAACCCTTTTTCATAAAATGTAACCAATTGTGCAACTGTTGAACTGTGCAATAAAAATCCTGAAATAAGGATTTCATTTGTTAAGTATTACGTATAAAGCACGAACATAAAAAATTAATTTTTCTAAATGAAATTAGATCTAAAAATGTTAATTAAAAAAAAATTAAAAACATTATGACCATTAAAGAATTATCAGGATAAATACTTCAATAGAAATAATTCAATTGGCGATATTTTATAAAACTTGGTTATCACTAACATTTATGTATACACTATTACATTATAAATGAATACTTTTTTTTAGAATTCTTATCCATAAATTTTAATGGTTCAAGTACTAATAATATTAACAAATGAACAACAGAAAGCATATTAATATAGCAAAGAAAAAAGATTAACAAAAAAAGTTGCATATTTATATATGCCTTATTTTATATTTAATAAATTAAAATAATTATTATAAAAAGAGTAATGGGAATATTATTTATTTTTAATTGTGTATTCCTGTTCCACCCAACATTCCTAACATAACCAGGGGAAAAAAAGAAAAACCTTTATTAAATTAAATTACAGAAGGAAAAACAAAAGAATGCAAAGGAAGAAAAAATGAAAACAAAAGAGAAAAATATTAATTAATTAATTTATTAATTAAAGAAATAATTAAAAAAGTCTTGTTAATTATATATTTATTTATAAAAAAAATAAAGGAGAATATTATTTATTTATTAATTTCTAAGCTATATTACTTTTCCACCTAATATTCCTAATACAACCTGGAAGAGAAAAAAATAAACCTAAATAAAAGAAAAAAAATGGAAAAAAGAAAAGAAATTAATTAATTAACTAATTAAAAAAAAAGAAAAGTCTTTCTAACACTGAAACCTTAGATCCGCAGCCCAGTCATTTACTGAACACACCACAAGGACACTTGCTTTGAAATTAAACAGAAAGTTAATAAGCTAACACTCGAAAATTGATGAAAACAATGTCAAATATCTCGAAAATGCTTGAGAGTTGGCCCCTTAACCCATATATAATAATTTGAAGTACTACAGGAGTACTTTCATCTCACAAAACATTTGAAAGATTACAGGGTATGTCCTTTCTTTGTCAGTAATAGCATAGCCACCAGATGGATTTAAACATTGGGATTTGTCTCTGCAAAGTATCTCTGCTTCTCCTGCTTCCAATGGAATTAACAGTGGCAACTGTAAGTAGAGTTTTATTTTAGTCCAATCAGCTGCTACAAATAAAAGAATAGTGAATCTCCAATGAAAAAATACCTTTTTTTTTTTTTTGTCAATCATGAAGAATTACAACAGAAATTACTACATGAGAACAGAGAAAAGAAACATTGGAAATTTTCAACAAGACAACTCATGATTTGTTGAAGTTCATGGGTTTGTATGAAATAAATTCAAATTTATTACTGAGAATTACAAAAGGAAACTCACTGCAATTAAAACTAATAACCCATTTCATTAGTTCTTGCTGATTATGATAAATAATAAAAAGTTAAGATAATTTCAATTAAATTCTAAAACAGTTCAAGTGTGAATTTAATTGGAATATCTACATATTTGTTTCATACAGTAATGACTACAAAGAAAATACTCATAAATACTTATCACCTTATATGAGGTTGAGTCAAATGAAAACCATAACATGTTCACTGCCACCATTGTAAGGGCTGCCTAATCCCCAGGTGCCATTAGGTTATTATATATTAGGTAAAATAAGAAGTCAGTATATATTAAATTTCGACCTCCCTCCTCCCCACACCACTCAAATCAACTCTCATGGCTCTGTGTAGGAGGCACCTCTAGTTAAATTGCTGCATTAAGTGTCTCCTCCACACTAGATTTCAAGTAGTTTTTTTATGGTTTTGTCAATTATATGCTAAGGAAATCAAAATAAAATGTAAATAGGATAGAATAAAGGACGTATTTTTAATTTATTAATGGAAATAAACAAATTCTCAGAAAATATTCATATGAAATCAAATTAGGTGTACGATCAAGAAACTTTTATTTTTTTTCAAATTCTGAATTCTAAAAATCAACATAAAATCAATAATCAACAAATTTACGGAATCCTAGTGTTTTTCAAAGTCCTGGTACATCACTTATTATTATAGGGAGGGAAAAAATACCAAAAAAAAAAACCCATAAAAGTTAGGTGTCTAACTGTTTATGACAGTTCAAGGTGTCTATTGAGATACCACACACAATACAAGTTCCACTTAAAAGACCGGCAGCATATTAATCAATAGAATTTGCCTATCCATACAACACAGCACAACTGTAATTGGCATTTCTACTATTAGCACCATCTAAATGAACCCGTTCAGTCAGAAGTGAACATGTTAAAATGGCGATAAAAAAATCGAAAAACTGCACCAGTGACCTATAAGTTGGCAGTATTGTGACTAATTACTTAAAGAATGTCCTATAGGTAGCAGCACAGTGCAGATATACAATACATGGCCACTGTAGCAATGTAAAGTGGCCGCCCTACTTGAGACATGCACCAAAGAGCAGCAGCATTCCATCATCCATTTTCTGAGTAGTAAAGGAGTGACATCTATTGCAATTCATAGATGAATGAAGTTGCAATGTGGTGATTTATGTCTGGGTCACTGCAACAAGTTTACGAGTGGAATAGGAAGTAGCACCATTCCTCCTCACCAAAACCAAAAGAGTTCCGCAGTCTGCAGGGAAGCTTTTGAGATGAACGATCTCTTTTGGGATGAACGAGGCATAATTTTGGAACATTACTAGAAGGGAAACTGTAACCAGTGCCTCATATTCAGATCTTCTAAGGAATCATTTCCAACCTGCAATCAAATCCTAACAATGCGGATTTCTCAGTACAGGTGTCATTCTGCAACATGCTAATACTTGGCCCCACTCTGCTAGTGCATCAGTTGCGACTGTCAAAGACCTACACTTTGAGAGTCATCCACATTCCCTGTACTCTTCAGATCTTGCCCTAGGACGACTGAAAGAGGCATTGGGAGGTAAGCATTTCAAATGTGATGAAGAGATGAGTGGTTCCGTACGTGACCAAAAGAATTTTTTTTAAAGGAATCCGTGCAATCTATAAGTGCTGAAGGATTTGTATTGAACATAATGGAGACTATAATTGAAAAATGATAAATTTGTGTACCAACTTTCGCTCAATCTATATTACTAAAATCTTTTATTTCTCTGTCTGTCTGTCTGACGCAATTGTTATTAGTTTCCCTTGCTGAGAAAATCAGATTATAAAATTTTCTTTTTTTTATATTTTTTTTTCACATTGCATGGGATTTGAACCGAGAACCTTCGTCCTTGCAGTCAGGAACGGACTATTAAGACTACTACTGGTCCCCAATATCGAATCCTACTTTTATTGTAGTTATTCGCGCGCTATCAAATAGTGTGTGTGTGTGTGTGTGTGTGTGTGGTCGGTTCGCACCGAAGTGCGAGCTTCGTTGCCGAAGCATCCGTGCTCCAGGGAGCGCTAGTGTTCCCAAGACGGCGAACCCCTAGCAGACTCCCTAGAATTACAAGGGAAAGATACTGGGGTGGTTTCCCGTGGCCTTCCCCAGGACGCCATTCAGGAATGACGTCAGACCGAAGAGAAAGTGAAGAAGAGGCTACAACACAGGAAAGGAAATTTTTGAAACATCCATGCTCGCTATCGGGATTTGAACCCGGGCGCTTGCACATTGATCTCACGACAGACCGATGCCTGAGACCGCTCGACCACACCAGCGCGGCATCAAATAGTGAGCTCATTCAAAAAGGAATAAAATATCACTTTTTGCCATAACCGCTTGAAATCGATTCTTCTTAGATTATCTCATACTTACCAGGGAGAGACAGGGATGGCCTAGTAAATTATGAAAAAAAAAAAAATATTTAAGGTTTTTCACTTGACTCGCCCTTGTATATGTAGCTGTAAGAAAATATAAAATAAATTCACTTAGAAACAATTTGAATAAAAAAGTGAAATTTTATTACTAAGTTTTTAAACTCTTTGAATTTAATAGATATAAGGTTTCAGCTACTCCGAAATTATTTCATAGACTTTTATCAAAGGATTGATAAGTTGGATTTTTCCTTTCAGAAAAAGGCTAAATAATAGTATATATATCTGATGTTACGTTGGACTTAAAAATGCTGTCAACAGTTGGTAAATATTAATAAATGTCTTGAAACACTTTAAGTTCACTTCAAGTAATATAATGAGCTGCATTTTTTTTTTTTTTTAAAGTGTCCAATCACCCTTCTCAAATACATTTCTATTAAATAAAATGGGAAAAAAAAATATTAGTTTTGAGCAGAGTCCAGCTTCTTCAGAAAACTATAAAGTAGTTGATGAAACAGCTTGGGCTGGTCCAAATATGCAGCATGACCAGCACCAGGGAACATGCTTATTTCACTGTTGGGAATATTAGACAAGAACTGGGTTGACTGAGCTCCTAAACGTACATCTTTCTCTCCATAAATGATTAATGTAGGAACCTAAAGAAAATATATAAATTAATATATATAGTTTTCTAATCTTTCATCTATTCAAATGAAACTTTTCTCTAATTTGCTTTTTTAAATTTAAATCTATTCAGATTGGGGATAAAACTTGAAATAAAGGAATGATAGGAACTGCTTTTACTAACTATAGAAAAACAAAAAAAAATTAGAAGTAATATTTTAATTTTACAAACTTCCATGCTTAATTTAAATATCTTTTGTGTGGTAATTCATGTAATCCAACAGATTAAAAGTATTTATAATTTATGAATTACATAAATTTATAAGAAAAAAAAGAGGATACAAACTTCATCAACATGCCTTCAATATTTCGTCCTTTATTCCAAGGACTTTCTCAAGATCCATATCTTTAAAACTTAAATAACGAAAAATACAAAAACATAAACGGAAAGAGAAAAATCTTTTTTCTCATTCCTAACAATACAAATTATAACAAACTCTCATATGCAAGATCTTACATTGTAAAATAAACAATTGAAATTAAATATAACCATAAACAAAATATTGAAGGCATGTTGATGAAGTTTGTATTTGTTTTCGAATTTTAAATGATAATGAAGATATAGATATGGTTAATTAAAAAAAAAAGAGGACTTATTAAAAAAAAAAAAAAAGATGCATAAGCTGATGAATTAAATGTCTGAACGGAGATAATGAATACTTAAGAATTTCAATCACATTCATTTTATAATATCACAAATGTTGTATTTGGTTTTTCTAAACTGATATTCAATTTATTGATAGAATATTATCCCTCGTCTAATCTAACAATGCATTTTCTATTTTCATTAATCTATCTATTAATTACACTGGGCCCTACAGTGTAATTACATCAAATAAATAGATCTCAAAGTTAATTCCAAGTCAGATTTTGTATGTTCTGAATTCTTTTACATTTTTCTAATGTTAATTCATAATATAAAGAGCTATTATTCTTTGTTTGTTTGGTTTTGGTTTTTTTAATATTAATGTTATGTTGCTTACAATTCGTCTGAAAAGGTGAAATTATTTATCCTATTCCTTACCTGTACTTTCTTGTAGTCATCAGGTTTATATTTTTCAGTTCCAACAGGAGCAATAGGTATATAGCCTCCAAATTTGCTTGAATCGGTCATTAAGAGAGGCAAAGCGAATGAACCACTCATTGAAGGACTCAGAACAATTGGTTTCTTGAGATTCAGGGCTTTCATTAGACTGTCCAGAAATTGGCCTTTATCCTTTGGTTGAATCTGTTCGCCACCAGTTTCACCATAACCTTAAAATATCAGATAACAATAAGTAAGTATTAATAGTTATTAATGTAATTCAAATAAATGGGCTATTTCTAAATAAACTGTTCTGACAGAATAATATCCATTCAGAAGAACAGCATTAATCGTAACATACAATATACTCAATTCAATTACAGTTTTTAAATAAACTATGGGCCAATTACTGAATTGGATAAGGACAAGAAAAAAATGCCACTTCTATAAGGTTTATGTAACTATTCCACTAAAAATAAAAAAGTATCTTTTAAGTACTAAATGCAATTTGCTTTACTTTTGAATAAATATTAAAAATAAAGAAAAAGTCACAGTTGATATTCACTACAATTTATATACAATCACACACACCATTTTATATATATACAGTAAAACCTCGTTAAGTCGTCACTAAAGGGACCAAACATTTTTGACGACTTAAGCGAAGTGACAAATTAGGCGGAGTGGGCATTTTTGAAAAAAAACCCACTGAAATACAGTATTTTCATGAATTGCTGTAGGATTCGGTTAGAAAAATAAGATTTTCAGAAATCAATTCATGCAAATGAATGAGTGGAAAATTAAAATAAATAAAAAAAAAAAACCACTTTTTATAGTTAACACATTTTAATCGTTTTAAAAAAAAGGCAATGTCTGTCTTTGAAACGTTCCAGCCAACCATTGCCGCCGCCGAAATCTTCAATCTTCAACTCCTTAGCAATTTCCATGGCTTTTTCTTTGAGAATATCGGCAGAAATTGGCATATTTTGCGATCTGAAATGTTTTAGCCATCGAACTAAAACCTCCTCGATCTTGTCAAACTTCGATTTCCTTATTCTCTTTCTTTTGTCTTTGATGTCAGCTTCTTCAATTATTTGTTTCGATGAAAGAATATCGTTTAATGTAGTTCTGTGAATATGGTATTCTTTGGCAAAAGCTGTTTTCAAAACATTTGATTTTTCAAAAACTGCAATGAAGTCTTTTTTTTTTTTTTTAAAGATAACGAGGTTTTCGTTTCCCTGGCATATTAAAAACGTAATCGAACCACGAAATTGCAAGAGAAAAAATAATCCTTAGAGCGGGACTTATTCGCTATTAAATGAAGTCACACTCAAGATCTTTCTGCACTCAACAGAGTCGCATCGAGAAGTGTGCTTTGAATAATTAGCAGCAAGATTCCGAAAACCCAAATCCTCCGAAAGGGTAGGAAAGGAATGAAGTGACAGGAGTGGTCGAAAATTCCCCGTAAAGGCTTGGCTTTCTTAAAGTGAAGGGGCAGGGCTGGAAAGACAACACGATGGCATGCAAAATGGTACAGAAAGATGCTTTTGGCCATTTTTGAGGGTGACCAAGGGTGAGTTATCCGGAGTAGAATTAAATTTGGTGACGGGTAAAATAGGGTTATTTTACATTATTGTGTACGAGACCTTGTCGGGTCCAAAGGAAAACGACGACTTAAACGGAGTGACGACTTATCCGGGTGACGACTTAAAGAGGTTTTACTGTATATGCCGTATATGCTCCAATAGAAGCCCCCGGCGTTTATTTGCAAAACTAGCCTCAGCTCCCGGGTCTTAATAGAGACCGGCCATTATTAACAAAACCTTCAGAATGCAATATTTTTACACATAAATACAATTACAAACAGCTACTTTATATATAATTTCACATGCTTCATAAGACTGTTAAAGATAAATGGCAATGTCTTTCTGTACCTTTCGCAGCTATTCGTCATCCGAATTCACAATGACAGGCGGCAGCCTCACCGAAGTTTCTTTCGCGTATTCCACCACGAGAATCTTAAAGGCAATGTCAAATGACCATTTCGGCGGCATTTTGTAAGGCAATGTACCGTAAGGTATTAGTCACGACTATAAAGATATGGACGCTTACACTAGTACCGGTAGGCAAATATCAAAGACCCGGCTACTGTTAGAGACCGGCTACTATTTGACCATGTCACCTCTGCAGCCCGGCGCTTATTAGAGACCGGCGCCAATAAGAGGCTCGGCATTTATTGGAGCATATACGGTATATAAGTAATAATAATATTACATATGGAAATTTTAAATAAGTTTTAATAAAAGAAATATTATTTATTACTTTTAATAAATTCAAAGTCACAGTTATGCTCTATAAGATAATTAAAACAGTTAAATATCCTGATTAATCGTGGGGGCTTTTTCCCAATAAACATTACTGTTTCTTTTGATGAAAAGACATGGAAACAATGAAATTTAAATTTCAAAATTCTTAAATAAATCTTTATATGTAACTTTTATGTGTCCTACAGTATTAGTTTGAAATGTGAAAAATAAAACTGAAAATGAACTCTATTTTAAATATCAAATTATAGACAGAATCATTGAGTAGACTTAGAATGCAAAAGCTAATAAGATTGAAAATGCAATAAAATCAATTAATTAAAAAATAACTGGGATGCTTTTAATTCTTAATCCTCACTTTCTATTGGTGGTTCCTATCCTTATTATATGCATTAATTTTTTATTGATCTGATCATCAACTGCAGAATAAAAAACCCTACTTTTGATGGATATCAGTTTATCAGAATTAGTTTAATTAACAGTAAAGGACTTCTCATCTCTTTTCCTTAATTTAACTCATCGAAATTAACTGTATTTCTGATTTTTAAAACAGTTAATAAGTGTTTAACTGATGAGTTTAAATTCCATCATTTATTTCATTTTCTCCTTTAGTTCCTACACCTTGTTAAACTGGAAAATTACAGCGCTGACATACCAAGGGGGGAGGGGGTTCCTGGGGGTGAAAATGGGAGAAATCAAGAGTTTTGGGCCTGTTTATTTGTTGGAAAGTTCCTCAGTATGTTTGTGAACCTTCCCCCTCTTCAATCCAAGAAAGGACACAACATTTTGTTTTTATTTTTGGCTGAAACACTACCAACATCGTAACACCCCCCCCCCACACACACACACACAGAATCCCTTCAAAATCCTGGATATGCCTCTGATTCTAGTTTGAGAAGTACATTGAAAGGTTCTCAGTTTAAAGAAAGAAAACTGAATAGAGAGAAAAGTAGAGTTAATTTAAGAATGAAGAAGCACAAGAATGTTACCAATTTAAAAGTTGTTTAATTCAAGTGACTCCTCAAGATTCTAAGGTAAAAAAAAAAAAAAAAAAGATTTCATGCATTTAAGAAATTCATTAAGTAAGATTATGTCAAGGAGAATCAGTTCTCAACCAGTGAAGAACTGATAAAAAAATCAAATAATTAAATGAAATTCCAACTACTACGGATGCAGTGAAACCTTCATTTTATGAGTATATTCCTACTTCTTTTGCACTTTCCTTGAGCTAATACTATTTGTAAGGTCCTTTATTACTGCCCATAAGAAAAAATATAAATTTCACTGAATTTGCATTTTTTCAGAATTTACCCTTTCTTTTTCTATTCCTTAATATTCTGATTCATCAATTTCTTACTCCTATTTTGAACTTTTTACTGTCAGTGCGCGACACGTTTAAATTCAACACAAATTCAAACAATGTTACTTCAACATGGTTAGAAAAATTAATGTTGATTTTGTAATGTTGATCAAATATTGAAAATAGTAATCCTACATTTTAAATTCTTACATTTTTGCAGATGTTCTTACGGTTTGGTTCCAAAAGTGTCAATCTCATTTTTTTTTTTTTTTTTTTGTAATTTTGAGCATTTTACACTATTGCAGTGCTTTTTTATGTTCTGCAACAAAACAAAAAAAAAAAAAGTGGCCAATGAAATAATAAAAAATATAATGGAAATTGTGCACTCTTTATCAGAAATATGCTCTTTGCTTATTTCTGAAAGGACCTATAATTATATTGACCTGTGGCCCATTATTTACTTACAACATAAACAATTAACATTACCAAACAAAAATAGACATAAAAGCAAGTCTCATCACTGAATAAAGTATATAAAAACTGTAAGAAATACTTAAATATCATTATTTCAAAAGGAAGGTTTTTTTGTTTTGGTACTTTTTAGTTATCTGAAGTCCACTCATACTGTGCCTACACAGGATTGATATCATGTTATTAGCTGAAATTGAATATCACCTGTGCAGTTATGCAGGAAGCCTAAAATTTAGGTGGTCTTCAGATAAGTGTAAAGTACATTTTTTGTTTTTTATATACTGTCCTTTTGGAAACAAGCCACAGATATTTTCTAGGCAATTTCCGTTTTTTTAATGCTTTCTTTTAAAATCCTCTTAAGTATATATTTGATAGTTTTAGTTATTGCGATAAACAAACAAGTTTAACTATGTTCAATGTACTGATTCATTTGTGTTGGAAGTTCACTTTTATTGTTATTCTGAAAACTAAAACAGTGAACAGCTTTTTAGAAACAGAATCAAAATCTCTAATTGCATAAACATCGAGGGAAATCTGGTTCTTGTCTATTTGTCTTTTATATTTTCTTGTTACTAGCAACCTAGTTATTTTTACTCTTTTTTGAAACTTCACAATTTCCATTTTCTGCAAATTATACTTTCCTTAACTTTAAAATTTTAGATAGTCTCTAAAGAACTATAAAACCTCTCATTTTAACTTTTTTAGAGACCACCTAAAATTTAGAAATCTCTGTAGAAACCCCGTTTCACATTATATGTTTCATCCACTTACAATCAAGATATTTATGGAAACAGATATTATTGTTCACAACGTATCGGAAATTCATATTTTGATTAAGTCACTTCTTTCTTCTTTTCCATTTGTCTTTTTTTTCTTTCTTTTCTTTTCTTTTAAGATATTTTTTCTTAATATCAGTTAAGTTGGAGCTGAACTTCTGCTGAAAGATTCATAATTTCATGATAAATTATATCCCAGTGCTTATATATGGGTCATTATTAAAAAAAACTTACAATATACAGTAGTGTCACTGCTAATTTGTATATAATCACTATAATTTTAATGCTGAATTCCAATGAAGGAGGTGAGAAAGTAACCTCTTTAATAGATTCCTAAGTTAAAAAATATAAAAAAAAAATGAATTTCTCTTCATTAAAAAGTGTCCACAGACTGTGCTAAGTCATCTGTGGACTGTCACTATAATTTTTCTTTCAATCATATTTTATAAGAATTTCCATTTTAAAGTTAATAATCAAATCAGAATTGTAGTAATAAGTTTAATTTGCAGCAATTTAATTAGTATATTTTATTTATTATTTTAAAACATTATTAATTTTTTGTCAATTTCTTCTTGTCATCAATCTGAGTGTCCTGTCCATTGACGAAAGTTTCAAGTTCCCTAAAATTACACCTGATGGCAGCAAAATGCAATCTGATGCCAATCTATATTCCTTAGCAGCCATTTTGTGCAGAGAAGCAACAAATGAATGTTTGGTGTTCAGTGTTTGTATCTGATGGTTTAAGTGATAATTGTAGTGTCAAGATCACTACATCTGTGTCTACTAACAAAAGGGCAAAGTAAGGCAGTTTGCTACCAATACTTAAAATTCATGTAAAACTTAAGATATAGAACTGAGCTTGTTAATTTTATAAATATAACCTCAAAACCCTGTCTTCACAATGAAGTGTGTGCGTACATCTCTTCTGTAGACATAGCTTTCCACAGACGTGACTTACCATAAAACAACGTGACTTACCATAAACCGTATGATAGAAGATAACAGTCGCATCATCTTCTATCATACAATATAATACATTAAGTCCATTACTCCAAATAAATACTAGATATTTTAGTGTAGTTAAACATTTTGTGCCTTGTTTTTCAATATTTGCTATGGCTAATCTCTTGTGTTTTTATTAGGTGCAAGTCACAATGCCTAAATTATTCATGAATTCATGTTACATTATAAACCCAATAAAAATAGCATTTTGTAATAGTAACAATAGTATTTTTGAATTGTGTCCATAATCATTCCTCTTGGTTGTAACCAGCCAATGGTAGTTAACATTGTGAAACTCCAAAGGAGTTCCCCTTTGATTGGAATGTTTGTTTTGTTTATATATTTCACGTAAGTCTCAATGATTGAGAAATTGTATATGAGTTATTGGTATGTGAATTTAGCATTGGTGTTTTTTTTTATTGGGACACTTTTATTTTATTTGTTTTCAATTTATTACATTGTGATGTGCCTAAGCAGATTTTACTGATGTAATTAATTATGGAGAATATTACTTTATTAATGTAAATTTCTTTTATAACTTTCGTTTAAGAATTTAGAATGGGTTTTTTCCTAATACCTTTTTACCTAGAATTCTAAAAAAGGAAATGTGTTAAGACAGATGTAATTATGTGATTAAGGAGTTGGGCCATCGGGTGACCGTTGACCTTGACCCTAAATTTAACTTTCTTTGTCTAATTAGTTATATTTTTTGTCAGAAGGTGGCTGTGTTTTGTAAATTTGTGGGTGTGGCTTGGGGAATGACCAATGAGTGGAAGTTTAATGAAAATTCGGAAATTGTTCGAGAGAGGGAAAGAAAAATAAGGTGTGGACATTTCGTAAAAAGATACTGGAGAGGTGAGATGGCGATTTGAAAGCTGAAGAGGTAAGTGTAAGTCTAATGAAGAAGATAGTGCTATGATTATATCTGGAGGGAAATAGTGTAGCGTATATCTTTTAGATTATTGTAAATGTAAGAATAGATATAGAAAGAAAAAGTTTAAATTAGGGCTTTCATACAGCTGATAGTCTAATTTAACTTGTTTCTTTTATCTGCCTTCTCTGGTAACATAATGTGAGTGCTTTGAAATTTCACTTTGTGTTCTATCCGCACATTAAAGAATGTTCGCTACATCAAGCTTGTTTAACTAAAATGTTATTGTTTGAGTTTTCCCTAGACTCTGCTGATAGCATCGAATTAAGTAAGCTCTCCTTTTGGTCATTCCGTGATAATAATTTTAATTAAGAATGATTTAACCACCACCTGTCAAGATATATTCCTTTTATTAAGTTGTAAAGTTTAAATTACTTTTAGCATTATTGATGTAAATTAATTAACTTATCTGTGTTATTTTGTTTAATAAACTTTTTTGTTATTGTTAAATGGTTTCATAGTTTTGATATTTAGTAATAGATAAGTTAAATATTATGATATCAATTATAGAACTTACGATCAGAGATTAGAGTTTGCTCCACATACTAAATAAAATATGTGTTCTACAACATACCAGGCAAATATGCAGATTCGTAAGAAATCTAGTGGTCACAACATAAAGGTTTAGCAGTAACCAAAAAATAATTATCCTAATCACGTTTTGAACGTGAGCATCGTGTCTGCAATTTTTAAATTTAAATTAGTGTTGAAATTGAAGCATACATATGATCTTGAAGACTGTAATGATCTTATTCAGAAAGGCCAGAACTACCATAGAAAATCCTATAAACCATTTCTGAGAAACAATAAAAATTACAGTATGTTATGGTCAAATTGTATGTTTTATGATAATGACCCATATTACATTGATATTGGGTTAGCTGAGGATAAGAAATACATACACACATAGAAGAATATAAAGAAAATTACAAACAATATTTTCAACTGTTTTGGCCAATCAACCTATTAAATAAAAATCTTACCAGGGAGGTCTACGGCATAGACCGTGTGTCCCATTGCAGCCAGAAGATGAATTGATTTCAAATCGAGCCATGTTTGTGATTTAAAGCTCATTCCATGGAGCAATAACAGAGTCTGATGGCTAGAAACGGAATCCTTTGGAGGACTGCCTTTGCGGTAAAACACATCAGAGTTCTAATAATTAAAATAATAAACAAATAAGTTACAATTACATAAATAAAAGGTAAAACCTTTATTTGTCACTTTAAAATTTATAGCTTTATTTTTAGATATAAAGGATGGGAATAAAGTTCACTTGCAGCAAAACTATTGTGCAATACTACATTACGTTGGTCCATGTCTATTCCTTTATAGCATTTCATCTATATCAGCTAAAGTTAAAAATCTTTTTTTTTCTTAAAACTATATAATTTTAAACATCATGCAAGTTTCAAGACTGCACAATCTATTATCATATTAATCTATTTCTCAATATAATAGGAATTAGCAGCTTACATCGTACAGAAGTATCTTAAAAGTGAAGTTTCCCGAAAAGATAAGTAGGAAAAGTTAAATGAGGAAAGTTATAAATCGTACGATTAACATTAATGGCACTTAATTAATGTTTATAAGCTTAAGTTGGAGAATATATTTCATTGACTTTCTTTTCTTACAATTTGGTACAAAATATTTAATGGAACTCTTTTTTTTAACTGAAATATTAATCAAAACTTTAACAGATTCTTTTACAACTTTCATTCTACTCATTTTAATAACAATGATTTTCCAACTGCTGCTCTTCCTTCAATTTCAAAGACTGAAAGAACATGGACGTCAGTCAAATAATCTTGGGGATACAATAAAGAACAGATACACGCTGCAGCAAAATTATTCTTTCTTTCTTTTTTATCCAATAACCCTGTTTAAGCGAAGCTTGATGTTACCTCTACACGAATTTTATGAGTTTCCACTTGGACATTTTCGGCAAGTTTTAGTAGATCTGCTTCTGGATAGGTGGCTTCCTCAACAACAAGAGATTTTGCATTGGCTTCTTCCATGGCTTCATTTGTTCCCGTGTTATATAACTGGAAATAAATCGCCAAAATCCCAAATGTAATCAACGCCACGCAGGTGATTATCAACACCGTTCGAAACCGTAGCAACGACCTCTTCTCACAAACAGCTAACAGAGTCATTAGTTTAAGTGAGCAGTGACGAAATAAAGAAATTATATTTGAACAACATCCATGTAACAAATTAAATTAATCTTTACTTAATATAATCTTTACGTGAATTTTCAGAAGAAAAATTAAAGGACAAGCTCTTAAGACTTTAAACTTTCCAAATGAGAATCCATGTTATTGAACAAAAGCGTCCTCTGTGAACAAATTAAAGAACTAAACCCAAAAAAACAAAACAAAAAGACATCGTGGTATCATTTAATAGTAATTTTCACAACTATTTTAATTTCTGATATTACCTTAATTAGCCAAATAAAACAAAAACGGAATATTAACTTATTTAATTTGTTTATAAATTAATTGAAAATTTAGATTTCTTAATAACAAAACATAAACTTCCTGAAATTATAAAATATTTTAATTAAAGTATTCATTAAAACGAAAAGATCTTTTAAATCATCGTTTGTTCCTGCGCTTAACGGATTTGATTTTTTTTGTCTATTTAATAAAATATTTGATGACGAATGTTTAATGTCGCCTAATTACACAAGTCTGCAAAATTTTGGTTCATAAAAGCTTTTTTTTAAAGAATTTACATCGTTTCTTGGACTGCGGAATCACAAAATGACCTCAGTTTTCCTCCATCACGTATAGTATTTTTCCCAACATGCATTGTCATTTTGTAACCTATTGAAATTAAAAGTGATTAAATAAAATATGTTTTGTGTCAGTTACTACGTAGATATTATTTACTCACAAATAATATTAATACCTAAAATATTTTACCTTAGTCAGGGTTCTTTTGCCTGGGAAGTTATGCCTGTTGTGATAGTTCTGGATTTTGACGGTGTAGCATCCACAGGATTCTTCCATCCTATGAGCATTCCACCGACCCGAGTAGTCTCTCTTTTTCCTTAATATCTTGATGGAAACCTTTTTCATTGGCTCAAACTAATATTTTAGTTTAAAGAAGTCACTGTGAAGGCTGATATAGGAATGATTTTAATCTCTGCATTTTATGACAAATATACGTCAATTTTTGGGATGATAAAAATTATAAAAGGCACAAAAAAGGAGATTAATATATAATCTATTAATGAACAGTCAACTAGCTAAATTATTGCTTTTTAATCGCCAAGTTCTTGAAATAGCTCACAAAACAAGTAATAAAAATGAATTTTTGCCTACACAACTTATTACATGTATAATATATTGAAAACAGGATTTTGTAAAAAAAAAAAAAAAAAAAAAAAACATATTTTGTAAAAAAAAAAACTATATATGATATGAAACTTTAAGTGTGATTTTTGAATTCAGCATCCAAAAATACATAAAGAACAGCTAAGGTTTTTACATCTCACTTGTCAGACCTGTGATATCAGAAGGGTTGCAATTCATTAATCACTGGCATGCAGAGGAAGGGGATGTCAGCTATGCCTCCAATTGCATCCGAAAAACTAAAGAAATCTACGATGTTTCATCCTTTTTTTTTTTAATATTATTTTATTTGGTTGGTTCGATACAAAATTACATTCATAATCCCACCATTCATACGTTTGTAGGCATGCTACAGTGTCATGAAGATTCAACAATGCATTATTTATTGCAAGGAAAAGTTAAAAAAGAAAGAAGATTAGGTCCATTGCGACAATATATGACAACAAAGAAATAGCCAATGACAGGTTATAAAAACTAAGAAAAAATGTAACCCAAAAAATGGAAAAAAAGTGAGATCCAAAAATTAAGCCTCAAATGAAAATCATTAAATAAGTATTTATTAAAATCCTTCGAAGGAGATGGATAGAAAAAATTAATCAGATATATATGTATTAGGATTTTATTATTTGTTTTCTGAAATATTTAAGCTTTTATTATTAGTAGTTTAATATAGTTGGGGTTTTCTCTTTTTTTTTTTTGGAAAATCTAAATAGTTGGTGGAAAAGAGGAGAAAAAGGAAGTTCGAAAAGATTATTAAAAAAATTAAAAAAAAATAAAATGCATCGTTGCTGAAGAAATAAAAATAATAAAGAAAAAAAGGTCTCAGGGAAGTGTAATTTTTTTGGGGGCGTAGTACAAACACAAAACCAATAAAAACTCATCCGACAATAAAACCAAAATTAAATTATGTCACAATAATAGAGAGGGAAAAAAGGAGCTCACGAACATACAGGTGTTACGCAAAGCTTTTCCTGACAAATATTGTACGATGACAACAAGTTTCACCGCTTTTCATTTAACAGTTTGCTTGCCTTTCATATGTTTGGTGAATCGCAGGAGACAAACAATCTCAGCAGGTGCGACAAGAACCGTTCACCAGTCCTACACTGATACAAGGTAAGAAAGCACAGATTATTTTTACATGATTTTTTTTATCTGTATTTGTATTTCGATATTAAAAGTAATAATAATAATAATAAAGATTGCGACGATGCTGAAAAAAAATCAATAAATAAAAAAGGATATTTGTGTCTCGGTTTTCCTGGTTGTTAGAATAAAAGGTTTTGTACGTATATAGATACAGTCGTTGACAGCGACGCCATGTGCAAAACTTTTTGAGAAATCTGGATGAATATTTTTTATTAGTTTTTATGATATTACTATCGATCTAAGAATATAATAAAAACTTTGAATATAGGTTACTTCGCAATTCATCGAAGGTAAACAAGAAATTATTAATAATGGGTTGAAACAAAATGATTTTCCAATTAATAAATATTCAATGTATTGAAGAGCTCATTATACAAAGATTTCATTATACAATGATTATGTAATGACTTCATAAAAGAATCAATCAGTTTCATAATTTCAGTATTAATATATTTCCTACTATTATTCAATGAATTGATTAACAATCAAAAGAAGAAAAAGAAAGAAAATAAATAAAACAGATGTTTGTCAATAAAAAAAAAAATAGGTTAATAAAATTTAAGTAATTTAAATATAAATGTAAAAAGATAACGTAGCATCACGGAAATAACAGAACAACAGTAGTTAATAAAAAAAAAAATGAAATTACCCAATCTGAACTGTTATCACTACACCTAATTATCGACAAGTATCTGCTGTACTAAACTCCTGATCAGGGCCGGATTAACCCACTTTGGGACATTTTCTTCTCACCGGGCCCCCTCCCTCTCCCACTAGAAAAAGTAAACTATTTTATTTACAAATCTTTTCAAAATAGACAGTTTGACCGGGCCCTTCAAAAAACCGGGCCCCAGACATTTGTCTATGCGATAATCCAGCCCTGCTCCTGATGACAGGACTTAATGTACTAAAGGACACAGAGCCGTTTCTAGGTGTTTTGCCACCCTAGGCGAGAACTGAAAAATGCCGCCCCCTCCCTTTCAAATGCCGCCCCCACCAAAAAAAAAAACGACAATCCTATTTTAACAACCAAAAAAAAAACACAGAATCTTCAATTCAATAATAATAAAAAAAAAACCACAATCCTATTTTAACAATAAAAAAAAATGGAATCCGTCCTTCGGCCGCCCTAAAATCTTGCCGCCCTAGGCGGCCGCCTAGTCTTGCCTAATGGTAGAAACGGCCCTGAAAGGACATTATAATGTCAATTATAAGTAACAATGATATTTTCCAAACCATACTTCATTCTTTTTTTCACAGATGTAAATCATGATAAAAATTGCGCAAAACTGTTCTTAAGGTAGCCTAAAATTCGTCCAAACAAGTGTTTCCCGTTCCTGTAGAATCGCATAAAACGAATGAATATCGATAATTCTCTAATTTGAAATAAAATAAAAAAATCTCAGCTAAACAGCATTTTATTTTTTAACCCTGTTTAAAAATTCCAGAATAGCACGAATTTTCAGCTGAGATAATTTACAGAACTTAACATCGTCACTTAATTGGTGATGTCTGACGAAACCATGAAATAACAGCTGTTTTGAGAAGTTTCAGTTTATTAAGAACAATTATAATTTTAGTTGCATTTTCAGAATGGATTAATTGAATTACGTTTTGAGATTGAAGGTAAGTCTACGATTCATATTTATTAATAAATTTAATTTTGCTGTATTCTTCTGCCATTTCTGGGTCAAGCTTGAGCTTCTTCAAAAAAAAAAAAAAATTCTGCTACTTAATGCAACATCCTCTTCAGGAAATTCTCATTCTGATACTTTTGAGATTGAATTTACTTCGTTCCCTGCTTCTCTACGAGAGTGTTGGGTTTTTTTTTTAATACACTGAGAAGACAACAAAAATGAAGAACTTCAGATACGAGGGAAATTAAAAAAGAAATCAATTAACAGTCCGAAATCTACGCATAGAAAACATCACAACAGATGACAATGGGCAGTTGTGAAAACATCAATGGTTAAGTAACGGACACTGTATATCTCTGAAACACCACATAATATAAAAAATGTTATCACCAGCTTCTTTGCCCTAAGCAGGTGAGGTCAAATTTTGAATCGACGAAGTCAGGACTGTCAATTCTTTCAAGACGAAAATAATAAAAAAAAAATGCTAAAATAAGTTTTAAAATAAAGTTTGTGCAAAAGGAGTTATTAATTTGGCAAATAACAATGAGCTAATAATATAGAGTAAATGTTTGTATCTATCTTTCTTATATAGTTCTTTCCCACTGACTAACAAGCCGTAAAGAAATTGTCTAACTGTCCTATTTCAGTATCTTATTCTGCTGAATGCAACAAACTTCTTGGTTGTTTTGTTTTGTCCATATTTTCATCCTCATAATCCCTGCTCATGAAAGATTTAAAGATCAAGTAATCTACTGGAAATTCACATGAGAACATATCACTGACCCAACCCAAGGATGCTCTAATCCATAATGAGTTAACTAACTAAAAACATAATAATAAATAAATCCTTAGTAAGTTTCTCATGTAAAAGGAAATAAATTAGTTTTAAAGCTTTTCATTACGGAGAGTTTCAAAATAAAGCTTGGTTAAAATAGCCAAAAATGGTCGATCGCAAATTTTTGTTCTAGATTTATACACTGCTAGCCATTAAAAGTGCAACACCAGGAAGGATGCATCCGTTCGACCCGAAATTTGCAGGATGAGTAGATCATAGGAGCACATGTAAATGATAAGCAGCGCAGCACATATGCAAATGCGAGCCAACAACGCCTCCTGGAAGCAGTATAAAGGCTAGTATACACCTAGGGACAAAGTCGAGGAAAAAGTGACTTAGGACAGTGGCGATACATTGTCCCTAGACTGTCGCTATACAATGTCGCGCATCCACACCTGGCAGCCAGTTGCACTAAAGATATCAAAACGTGATATCCTAACAGGTTGCTCTCTGTGCGTTTAATTTGTGCTTAAATAATTTAATGTTGTTAAAAAGGAAAAATCATAAACCTAAACGGTAGTGGAGGAGAATCTATTTTCGGGAGGCATTACTGTTGCTATGAATCTTCTCGAAAAATTAAAACTGGAAGACGGCATGGGTTTCAGAAATTTTTGGGCCAGATGCTCCCTCCTTTTATTTCTGTTTTTGTAATCCACACTTGTGATATCCCAAAGACATGGGAGGGCCTAAAAATCTTCGATATTTTTAATGTTGTTTCCATGGCGGATAAGTAGAAACTGACTAAGAAGTCTCGGAACACGTACAGACTATGAAATGTCGCGCAACATTGTATCATGTTCCCCGTTTCGATGGGGAACATGAGACTTGAGACTTTTGTATCGCGACAGCCCAGAACACGAGAAAAATGTATCGCCACAGTCCCGGAACAGCCCTGAGACTTGTCCCGAGACACTGTTCCGCGACTTTGTCCCTTGGTGTGTACTAGCCTTAAGGGAAGAGAACAGAGAACAGAACTGTGCAGTTTTGGAATTGTGACACAGACTGCTTCAGTATGCCTCGTCGAAGAATACGGCAACCATATCAGCAGGTTTCCGACTTTGATCGTGGGAGAATTGTGGCATATCGAGACTGTTCTTCCGAGAACTTGGCAGAGGCGTCACTAGGATTGGTGTCACCCAGTGCGGTAGCTCATAACCTTGTAAAACTATCTGTTCAACCTAAAAAAAACCTTGTAAAACTATCTGTTTAACCAAAAAAAAACTTGTAAAGGAGGGCAGTTGGTCACCTTACTTTTTGTGACATAGAATCATAGACAATAATAGTTTGCATTTTGGTGTCACCCGGTGCGGTCCGCACCCCCTGCACCCCCCTAGTGACGCCTTTGGAACTTGGTGCTCGTATTGGACGAAACACGGCCACAGTAATGCGAATATGGAATCGGTAGGTCGAAGAGAGACGAACTCACGACGTGAAGGATCCCAACGGCCCTGTCACATCGCCGAATGAGAGGACAGACCATCTTGTGCTCACGGCTATTACAGATAGTACTTCACATCACAAACCCTAGCTCAAGAATTAGGGTATATTGCACAGCAATCAGTCTCCGCAAGTACGGTTCGACGTCGTCTGCAGCATCAGGGAATTTTTGCAAGGCACCCATTGCTTCGGCTACCTTTGACTATACACCACAGCCGTCTGCGGCTGTAATGATGCCTAGAATGTCGCGCATGGAGGGACGAATAGCATGACATCGTTCTTTCCGACGAATCCCGCTTTTGTCTGTAGCACCATGATGGTCGCATCCGTATCTGGTGGTACCGTGGCAAAAGATTGAGTGAGACCTGCATTTTGCATCGCCATACCAGTTGGACCCTGGCGTTATGGTATGGGGTGCCATTGGATTCCAGTCCCGTTCCCCCTCCCACTCACGCAGTCCTGGTACATTGAATAGCCACTGTTACATCTCTAAGGTGTTGGAGCCTGTTCTTGTTCGTTCAGGATTTACCTGGGCCACTACTAACAGGATAATGCGCGACTGCATGTGGCACGCAACGTCCAACAATTCCTGAAGGCCACAATGTTCACTTCTTCTAGGGCCCCTGAGTTCACCGGATCTGTCGCCTGTTGAACACGTCTGGTTCATGATCGCACAACGACTGGCACATCACAGACCACCCACGGCTATTGCAGATGAACTTTAGCACCTTGTCAAAACCGCATGGACTGATGTACCCCAAACGCATATCCAACGTCTCTTCTTGTCTATGCTGGGTCGTGTAGCAGACGTTATTGCTGCCCATGGTGGCTACCCGAGGTACTGATTTCTTTATGTTCCGCAAGTCACACCAAACTGTAATTGTAATGATTTCACCCTTTTACCATAAGTTATCTGTAAAGTAAATATAGCGAGTTCTTGTCTTTCGTAGTGTTGCACTTTTAATGACCAGCATTGTCTTATAAAAAAATAAAATTATTTGTTGGTTGTTTCATGAAAACAGTGCAGAGTAACTCCAACATTGGCATTTGAATCATTAGCTATCCATCCACATGTTTTTTGATTGAATAAAACCTTTGGGGAACATACACTTATTGCCAAAAAAGTTAGCCACGCAAAACAAATGATCCTGGACAACGAAACTAGGAATACAGTACCGTCACAGGTAGTTGTGCCATTGATTGCAGTTGCGCTGAGATTTTCCGCTGAGAACTGCCACCTGGGGCATTAGTATCGCTACGGCTATAGTCATGTGAACGGCAGTCATATGATCGTAATTGTGCTTTACAATTAGTGTGATTATGGAGTGCAGATATCTAATTCCTCAGCAAGTTAGACGATGCAATTTTAAACAACTGACAAGAGTTTTTAAGAGGTCAATTCGTTGAACTGATCAGCGGACAAATCCAAACTTCATTGTTGAGCTACACACACCCAGGACTAGTGACGTCATAGTGTGAGGAGCCATCTCCTACGGATTCTCGGTCTCAGATGCTAATGATCAGGGGAACAAATAAGGCACAGCGGTACGTTCAGAAGATTATATGGCCTCAAGTGCTTCCCTACATGGAGAAGCTGTAGTAGTCCAATTTCCAACAAGATAATGCCCGTCCACACAACAGGTTTGCCTGAACTGCCTCTGTGCGCTTCCTTGTCGCAGATTGAACATGCGTAGGATAAGTTGGGATGGCAGCGGTCGGCAATCAACGGGTATCAGAGATCAGTTGCAATAGCTAGAGGAGGAGCTACCTCAGATAGCATTAGACATCTCTATGACTCCATATCAAGCCTTATCCACGCTAAGGCCGATATAACACTGAATTAAAGGGACTATAATGTTTTGCCAGAATAAATGGCTCATTTGCTTTGATATTGTAATCAGTTATTTGCATCATCATTCTCTTTGCCTATGTCCAGTGTCATTCCATTTCGACACTTCTGCTTGTGAGTGTGCTGATTTTTTTGGCAATGAGTATACATTTGGAAAATGTGAAAATTACACATTTTATAAGAATGCAACTTTTAAATTGCAACGATGCTGCATCCACTCCAAATTCTGTCAGGCAGCTAATATTCTCGCACCATAGATGACCAACACATTTTTATTTTCATTTCTTTCACTGTAGTCATGTAAAACAGGCCATTTTCGTAATTCATCAGATGAATCCAAAAAACTGTGCCGGCGTGGCCGAGCGGTCTTGATGGCGGTCTGCCGTGCAGGCATTGTGTAGACACCCGGGTTCGATTCCCGGCTGTGGCTTGGCTGTTTCAATTTCCTTTCCTGTGTTTGTCAGCCTCTTCTTCACTTTCTCTTCGGTCTGACGTCATTCCTTAATGGCGTCCTGGGGCAGGCAAAGGAAACCACCCCAGTATCTTTCTTCAAGTGTTTCTCAGAGTTCCACATGAATTCCATAGAATTGGACCTGTCTCCGGACAGAATCCTATGGATGGATAGAATCCAATTAATGGAAAACACACACCCAAGACAGATACTCCAAAAACTAAATGGACGAATGCTTGAATTTAGGAAAGATAAGAAACTTAGATAACTTCAACAAAACAATTAAATTCTATTTGTAGTTAGCTTCTCTGACTTTAAAAATAGTAAAAATTTTAGCTGAAAAACTTCAAAGAGTTACTTTATTGTTATCACTAGCATTAGAATATAGATATATTTTTAGTTTGAATTTTTTCTATTTGGATTGCCAACACCTTTTGCAAATAGGAACTAGATCATTCATCACGTTCCTTGAAAAGTAAATATATTTACAGTCTAGTATAATCTTTCGGAATAACATCCTCGTAAAACGTAGGAAAAAACCTGCCAATTTCGAAGTCTGTTATAAAGTTGTTGCACGTGGATTTTCAGCGTGAAAAAGTTCAGTTTGCATTTGATTTTGAGAAACTGAGTTATACCTATTCTAGTTTTAGTTTTGTTTTTCCTTATTTACGAAATTTTACTCATTTACTACAAAGTGAAAGGGAAAAGGTCGAAGGATTGATAGCCAAACAAAACTGGAACTAGATTCCATTTTATTTAACTAATGTACAATGTTTATCTTATGAAAATGCTTTGAAATATAATTTTTTTTTAGGTAGCTAACATTTTGTTTCAGGACAGCACAAGAAATGAAGAGATTACCTAAGGATTTTCCTGAAAATAATTTAACGTTGAGATAAACTGTACAATGAGTGACGGTAGAAGAAAGGGTTAAATGTTTAGACAATATATTTAGAAACTAGGAGGGAGACCGAGAAATAATATTATACAAGATAATACAGGAAAAGAAAAGTATTTGAAAGACATTGCAATGGAGGGACGAAGTTACTAAAACTATATGATATCATTTACAAACAATACTTTAGCCGCTGTTGATGGAAATATTAATTAAATGGAGAGCTATGTTCTGGAATTTGATTTTTTTTTCTTTACAGGGATCCGTTCAGATATTACTTTTTTTTTATTTACATCAATATCAGATCTACTGTGGTTATTGTATATAGTATCTAAAAGACCGAGCTTTGCTCTAAAATAAAACGAAAATAAAGTAAGAACACTAGACAAGCACCTAGTTATATAACCCCCTTTCGGGGAAATGGACAGCTCCGCAGTGAATACATACGACGTTGACAGCAAAATTATTGTTAAGTAAAATTATTAATTTTATTACAGTTAAAAATAAAATTATTATTTTATTACACGTAAAAGCGCACAAATACGATTTATTAAGAATAAAATAAAACGAAACTAAAGTCAGAACACTGTAGACATTAACCTGGTACCCAGATCAATCATTTACCCTCTAAATGAGTTTTCCCGAAGTCCAGATCTAGCTAAATCGCTTTCTCGTATCCGAAAACCGTAGATTCATTCCATTTCATCAAAATCCTTAGACCCGTTTTCAAAATAAAATTTACAAGAATTGTTCGCTTTGTAGTATTTGATTTGATTTAATTTCAGTAGGATTTCTGCTCTAAAGTATCACTGCTCTAGAAGCAATGAATACAGAAACGAAGATTATAAATAAATAATAATAAATCCAGTTTCCCTATCAGAGATATCTGTGTCTGAATATATGTAAATCTGACAGTCCAACGATGTTTAGAACTTAATGATGTAAGAAGGTGAAGGTTCTAAATCTTGAGATTTTCACAGACTAATACTTTAGGGGTAGGGCATATGCAGGGTTAGGAAAAAACGCGTTATTACAGTTTTCTTCATAAAAAAAGCTACATTGAATGCTAATTATTGCTTATTCTCTTCAGGGGCGAGGTTCGCCTTGCAGCGACTTGCTTGTGCCGATGCAGTTTGTTGAAGTAAATCACAAACACTTGAAGCTTCTCCCTGGGTCTTGAAATAATTAAAACCGTTCCATACTATTCCCCTTGCTTGGCAATGCAAAGTTTGCCCTTTCTTGGTCACGATTATGCGATCACAAAATGACGCCATCTTGGACTGACTGCTTGGAGTTCAAGTTGATGACGTCATGACTGGTAACGTTTATTCCAGAAAAAATTGATCGCCACGCAATGACCATATATGGCAAACCCTTTTTTTTTTTTTTTTTTTTTTCAAAAAAATATAATAACAGTTAAGGTCTAAACGCGTCCGTATCGACAGCTTAACGTCACCGCTTACCGTTTTTAACGCGCATTGTGTTCCCGTCTTCCCGTTGTTAAACCGGAACAGGAAATGAACATTTCCCATAATTCAACTGTTTTCATTTTGTAATTTTTGCAACCAACAGCATAAAGCTCTGGATAGTTTTGAACTAACGAAATAAGCGCCTCCTTGAAATTGGAAGTCATCTTAGAATGAAGACACAATGAGAATTTTCCGCCAAAGCGCGCAGCTGCGTTGTGATTGGTTCCCGTTGTAATAAAGAAACGTTCTGATTGGTGACGTTAACGATCGTCGGATACGGAATACGACAAGCTTGTTCAAGATTGTGACGGAATACGTTCGTTTGACGTCACAAATCGATGGACAAAAATCCCGTATCATACGGAATTACGTCATTTCACCGATTTACGGATACGTGGTTCCCAATGCGCGTTCGGCTTTACTTTTTTGTAGTAACGATCGGTAACGCCGTTACTTTTTTAATTGAGTAACTGTGACTCAATTATTTTTATTTGTAACAGAGGAACGAAAACGCGTTACGTTTTGTGTTACTTTTCCGTCCTTTTTTTTTTAATTTCAGAGCTGTTTCAAAAACGCCGTATTAGTTATTGGGAAGTAAGCGTTGCTCAAGATCTTTTCTAAGAAGATTATCTTAGAAACTACACTCATGGACAAAAAAATTAGCGCACCAAGAAGGAGTCGTCAAAATGAAACGAAAATTTACATACGTAATGACTACTTTGATATAAGTAAATGATAAGAAAATCAAAGAACAAGGATAATTTATTTCAGAGAAAAAGGCAAAAGAACGGAGGCAATACTCCGTTGGACCCCCTCTAGCGCGAATGCACAATGCGATACGATCGGGCATTGAGTTATACAAGTTCTGTATGATGTCTTGAGACATTTCGTTCCATATTTGCTGTAACCTTGCCTCTAGTTCGTTCAAACTCGTGGGATGCCCAACTCGTCGTCCCAAATGATCTCAGATATGCTCGATTGGAGACAAATCTGGGGATCGGGCAGGCCAAGGAAGGGTAGTAACAGTGCGGAGACAGTCTTGTGACACCCTTGCCGTATGAGGCCGAGCATTGTCTTGTTGAAAAATGGCTTCTGGGAGCCGTTGCATGAGTGGCAACACATGTGGTTGCAGGATTTCATGAACATACCGCTGGGCTGTCATGGTGCCACGGAACAATACTAGGGGTGACCGTATATTGTAGCCTTTGTAGGCAATGGCACCCCATACCATCACACCAGCTGTGGGAGCGGTGTGTCGCTGTACAGCAAAGGCAGGATTGAAGCGTTCACCACGGGCTCTCCACACACGAACACGATTGTCATCACTGCCGAGATTGAATCTGGATTCGTCGCTAAAGACGACCTGGTTCCATTCCGCTGCAGTCCAGTTTCCTCGTGCGCGGCAAAACTCCAAACGGAGGCGTCGATGGGTGGGCGTCAAGGGCAGCACACGTAATGGGCGCCGCGATACCAACTGTCCTTCAGCCAGGCGCCTTCGTATGGTTCGAGAAGACACAGCGGCCCCTAGTGAAGGTGCTACCTGTGCCTGGATGGCGGCCGATGAAGCAGTTGGCTATACGCGTGCATTTCTGACTATGTGGCGGTCTTCTCGACGACTGGTCTGTCGAGGGCGTCCTGAGCTGGTCTTCGTGTACATGACATCTCTCGGGTCCACTTTGTCCCAAAACCTCCTCACAACACAATCAGAGCGGCCTAATTGACGAGCTACTCGCCTAGCTGACCACCCAGCTTCCATCATCCCGACGATTCTCCCTCTCTCAAACTGCGACAACTGCGTATACTGTCTTCGAACACGGCATAATGGTATGTCTACCTCAGCTCTTCCTTTGTAAATGATTCAGCACACTCAAACAAGCTTTGGTTACCTGTTTTATACTATACAGAGTACGATGTTCAACGCCCTCTACCGGCTATACGTAATGCGCAATCACGCTGCATTTCTAATCATTTGCATATCTCCCCAACATGTACCTTCATTGCAAGTTTCGTTACGATCCCGCAATTATTTCTTGGTGCGCTAATTTTTTTGTCCATGAGTATACATCCAAATCTCATCTATGGTCTTATTCTAGTCATAGTTGTTTGAATCGCCGACGAAGAAACATGATTTTTACGAGTCTCTTTGAGTGGTTTACTTCAAAATGCAGATGGCTTGTGAGCACAATACTCATTTTTATTAGCATTATAAATTCGAACTTTCATTTGAAACCTGGTAAGAATTAATTTTGTAAGATATTTAAAAAACGCAAATTATTCCTGCGAACTAATGATTCCTTTGTTTGCGTTGACGTCCTCCTAATCAACCCCTGCCTTGATAGCTGGTTCTAAAAATTTTTGAAGTTAATTTTTATTGGAAGTTAATTATTTTAAATGTTAAACTTGGCATTTACATTTATGGCTAACAAGTAAGAGGCGATCTTTCAGTTGAGAATTCAATAACCCTGCATCTTAAGCCGATGTTTCACTTTGATATAAATATTGCTTGCTAATAAGAAAACTGGTTGTTTATTTATTTACTTTTTAATATTTTTTGATAAATAAACAAATATGTATTCGAATGTCTGTAAGCGAACATTGACTTCTTTCCATTCCTTTCAGAAACATTCCTTGATTGTACAAAGAACTATAAAACACGGCGTCAAATTTTAGAGAGAAAAACATGATTTCGTTTTTCGAAATTGCTTTTTTTCGCGATCAATATATTTAAGTTGTGATAAAAAGAAGGAAAATGACTAAATAATTTCACTTTAAAATATCTACGATTTGATTTTTTTTTTTTTTTTTTTTAGAATAAATTGGAATAAAAATAAAAATAAACTTATAAAATATCAATAAATGAGAAGAGAAAGGGTTCGAAAACCATACGTTGTGTTTTAAAGGAGAACAAACCAAAAAAAACTTCCTCAAATTTGCTGAATTTAGATTTAATTAAGGGAAAAAATAAAGGATTAATTTATGCTCAAGACAGCAATAATTCATCAAAAATAATTCCTGTTTTATAAAATATCTTATTTATTTTCTTTTATTTGTAATTTTATTTTGCAACGTAAATCAATTTCACAGTGAACGAAAAAAAAAAAAAAGGACAGATTAAATAAAAATATTGGTAAAATAAAATTCGCTGTTAATAAATTAATGAAACTTTTTTAATTTAGAAGTGCATTAAAACAAAAACAAAATTGACAGTATCATTTAAAATATAGGAATGCAAAATAAGGAACCTGGATTATTTGATTAAATACGAGTGCTATTGAATAAACAAAGTTTCAGATTCCCAATATACTAAAAAAAAAAAAAAAAAAAAAAATCGATTTGATCCATTTTGAGACGTTCTTAAAAGATAGGTTTGTTCGGCTTGTAATTATGCATTTTTAAAATGGAGAGAGAACCCTTTTCCCTTGTGGTTATTTTCAAGACTTTTAGAATACAAAAGCAAAGGATGAAAGATCTTGTAGATTTCTGGAAAAAAAAAAATCTTAATGGCAAATATAAAATTGACTTGATGTTACAATGGAAAATCGTTCATCAGTGCTATAGTATATCTTGTGAATTGAGAATTGTTTGAAAAAAGCAGCTTTCTTTTGTAGGTTTAATATAACTTTTCCATTTTTTAAAAATAGATTAAGCACTCACAGGCAAGGGAAGATCAAGTGTATATGTGCAAATGATGAAATTCAAAGAGCCTACTCTCGCAGTAGATTTTAGTATTAAAATCATTTTACTTTTCAATTTTCAGTTGAAGAAAGCAAAGCCATTAAAAAAATTTAATGTGATGGATCCCCCCCCCCCCCTTAACAGAATCTTGGTTACGTGTCTGGCACCCACATTCATTGAAGCTCACAACCTAGGCTGAATTTTTGACATCAAATTACCTATGCAAACCATAATTTTAACTACCATTCAGTTTCTTTCTAATAACAAAGATTAATAAAGTATTAATTTGCATTCCATTTAGCTTAAAAACAGTATTTTTTTCATCATATTAGGGTATTTTAAAATTGACTGTTGTTCATGTGAAAATCATGTTCAGGTTTTTCAAAGGATTTTGTTAAGTTTTTGATGTTGGATTTCACGGAATTTCAGTGTGCCATGAAGCAAAAAAAAATTGAGAAAACTGTCTATAGTGCCTTTTAAATTAAAGAAAAATTATAAATAAAATAAAATAAATTTATATATTAATTTTGTAATACAGGCAAGGGAATACAGGCAATTTTATAACGTAATATGGCAATTATAACATAGTTTTTAAAATATAAATTCTTAGTATTGCTTTTAACACAACCCTTTTTTTTTTAGGTTGTTAAAAAGTAACTGTAACTGAAACTCAGTTACTTTTTTGGGGAAACCCATGGAACCCACGGTTCTCATGTGGGTTTCGTGATGGTGGACGATCCGCGCTGGGCAGGTTTTCTCGGGGTTCTCCCATTTTCCCTGCACTTCTCTGTCGTTACTTCTGTGGGTTAGTACAATAGACTTCCGGTCGCAGTGTTTGGCTTCCCTGCCAACCACATTCACTACATAACATAAACATCATCAAACTCTAACTGTAACTCAGATACTGAGTTTGAAGTTTTAGACTCATCCCTTAACATTTTTTTTTTTTTCAAATTTTAAAAACGACATTCGTAAGAAATACGTGCTTTGTTAATTTCAGCCCCTCAGGCTACAGATGAACAAAACTATAAAGACATGAAATATAGTCCACTTCAAGAGCAGTAAAACGGTTTTTCTTCTAAAGTTTCCAGCTTTTTTTAGTTGGCAAAATATTGAAGCCTCTGTGAACATAGAAATTTTCCCACCAAATTTAGCGTCAACTATGTTGGTAAAATGCCTTACTAGGAAAACAAATTAGAGGGATTTTTTTTTTTTTTTTAATTAGTGGAAATAGTGGAATATTAAGGAATTAAGGAATCTGCAAAACATAGTTTTTTTTTTAATTTGTCACGTTTCAATTTTTTTTTCTCTGGGTGATATCGTATTGAATATTGTAAATACAACAGAAGCATTTCACTACACCGTCAACTTCATTCCATTTCCCAGAAAAACCTAATTTCTGCTCGTGCTTTTTATCTGTTTTATGATGCAGTTTAATTGATTTCATTTGATTTTCTATGTAATCATATTTCTTATTTTTATGTTATTACTTTTCCTTTTACTCTATAATAAATGATGACGTAAAAGGTTTCTCATATTTCGTTTATCTCTTCTTACCAATGCTTTTGTGTAGCGTAACAAATAGCGGAAAGATTAATGTAACAAAAAACGTTAACAACATTTTTCCAAATAGTAGCAACGGAAAACGTAAGAAAAAAAAACCAAAAAATAAATTTCGTTTTTTCGTTAAAAGATTGTTTCTATTTTAGTGGCAGCAAAGCAAATTGCCCTTTTTCTCTTGTACGTTTTTCTTCCATTATTAAAAATTCGATGGAAAAGATGCAAAAAAAAAAATTAAAAAAAAAATTCAATAAATTATTTATGAATCGCAATATTACCTGAATTGAAGTAATATTTTTGAACATAATAAACATTAATTTTAATTAATTTAATAATTTATATAATGATTTTAAAATAATTATTTGTTTCTCCTCATTCCCAATCACGACAACGTTCGGTATTTCCTGTTTAAAGTAGATACGTTATCTCTAACTACGAAGGAGAAAACTATTGATTTCTGAAGATATAGGCCTATATGTTAAATTTATAAATTAAAAAAAAAAAAAAAAAACTTATTTATTATTGCTATTACTATGTGTAATAACTATTGCTATTAGTAAAAGAAAAATATTTTTTTTCTGAAGTTTTTACTAATTTAATAAATTTAATTATAGAAACACAAATATCCAGATCAATTAAAGATCTAACTAACTAACTCCATGACACTAATTAAAAATTTGCAACTGTAAATCTATATTCATATTTAAAAATAACAATTACTTACAAATTAGAACTAGAAATTATCGTTCCATAGCAATACAGTCAATTATAAATAAAATAATAGAAAGATACATCACAAATAAATTACAAATTTTATGAAAAAGTATAATGTAATAAGATGTAACCAGTATCAAACTTCAAAAAGCACCACTGAATTATTAGACTTTCAGTGATTGCATAATGAAAAGCTTAGCAAAACTAATTTTTATTTTACTTCTGACAATAGATCTTAGTAAAGCCATCGAATTAATAAATCATGAATTATTACTTTAAAATTATAATTAATGGGCATTAGAGGATGTCTCCTTCAAATAATAAAAAACGATTTCAAAAAGAAAAATTTATGTAATGTAGATAAAAAATATTGGTAATAAAAATTATAAATAACTTGTGGGATATCTCAAGGCCCAATTTTATTTATAATGTTTTCTCTTCTGTGAAATCAAATATTGCTATATTTAAATGTATGCTGATGAGGTTTATATATGGCAGGGGCGTATATAAGGGGGGGGGCCGAGGGGGCCCGGGCCCCTCCCGAAATAATGAAGATATGTCCTCCGAACGTTTTTTTTGGTTGAACAGATAGATTTTCATTGTTTTTTTTGTTTAGTTGAATAGATTTTTTGGCCCGGGCCCCCCCCCGAAATGTCTTCCCAACGTTTTTTTTTTTTTTTGGTTTAACAAGTTTTTTTCCTTGGGGTGTCGGCCCCCCCCCGAAAATATATTCTATATACGCCACTGATATATGGTGTAAACAAAAATCTATCAATGCAAGACATGTTGTACAAAAATGATTTTAAATTCAAACTGGATGGATAATGACAAACATACCATAAATAAAGATAAAACCGAAGATCGAAAAAACAAATGCAAATTTTCAACCAAAGGTGTATTTTCATTCTCTTTAATGTTTAAACATATAAATTCTTCTAAGAGATTAACGCAGTACTGAATTTTTAGTATTACAATAAACAATCTATTTACTTTAAACACTCATAAAATTCTGCTACACAAGAAATTAAACTCTATAAAAAATATAATACCAACAGAAACCAAATTTGATTCTATTATAAATTACGGGGTTAATATTTGGGTTAACATTAAGCAATATAGATATTTGTAATTTTAAAAATTTACAAATCAAAGTATTAAAATTAATTTTTTCAAAAAAGTTTAGAATAATTTACATAACAGAAATTATAATTTACGAAAATACGAAATTTTCTTTCCAAAACAAAAGTTTATGTTTAACTTAATTATGCAAACCTGTTATAAAATATTGGAAATAAAACAAATAATAGTAATCAAAATTATCATATAATACAAAATAATAAAATAAAATTATCTTATCTTCCAGTTTTTAATAGTGACGGACAAAAAAACTATTAATTTGAATGTGGAAAGAATTATAAATAATATGAATATAAATATCTTTTGAGAAAATCAAAAAATTTCTGTTATTAAAATTTAGAAAATCAAAAAATATCTGTTATTAAAATTTAGAAAATCAAAAAATATGTTATTAAAAAAATGGCTTATTGAAAAATACCTTAAAAAAAAATCTAATTTTATGTTATTTTTATATAATGATATAAATTACTAAATGAAGAGGTTATTTCCGTAAAGTGTTTTCAAATCTATTATTATGTATTAGTAATACATATACAGTATAAAATTCATTTAATCAGGGTAATTTCAAGAATATTGTTTCCTGTACTAAATTGGTTATCGTATATTTAATTTATTTTACTCTATTTCTTTTATATAGCCGCACATTAGACTTCTGTTTTATTATTAAATTGTGTATATTTCAAAATTAATATTGTAGATAAAAAAAAAATATATATATAAATTTAATTTTCAGAATTGTTGATAGGGATATTTCCGTAACGAGACTGTACTGGGCCATTTTTATATGTTATTAAATAAATAAATAAATAAATACCCGGTAAATAAAAATAAGTAAGTATTATTATTAAGTAGTAGCATAAATAAATGGACTTCCTCATTCACGATTAGAGATTACGATTATTTACAAGTGCATCAGAACGTTGTCGTGATTAGGGGTAAAGTATGAATAATTATTTTAAAAACTTCAGCTAAATAATATTAATAACTTATATCTAAAGAATACTTTATAAATAACGTGTATATTAAGTAAATTATTTATACTAACTAACTAAATAAATAATTAAATAATAATCTGTTTTATTTCACGTATAATTATTTCGTTAAAATGTTAAATGTTACGAAAATCGAAATCACTTTTTTGCCTGAAACGGAAGAAAGTAACGATTCATTTTTTATTTTTTATTTCGTTCTTAGTTGTGCTTCTTAATTCTCTTTTTCCTATTGTTACTTTGATCACTTAACTTGCATATTAACTCCTTTTTCTTTCCTTTGTTTATTATTATTTAAGAGCTATAGTCTGTGCTGCATCACCATTCCTAATTGTGTTTTATTTTCAATCAGTTTGCATTTGTAGCCGTTTTGATCACACTAGAGTAAACCTACTGTGTGTGGGTGTCTATGTAATGATTTGTAATGCCCTTCTCCTCCAATTACGTTATGCAATTTAAATATTTGGATGATTTCTTAATCTTCGATTCTCCAGAACAAATGAGTTTAATATTAATGGCAACATTTCTTCAGAAGGGAAGACACAAAAACCGTAACTAATGACGTATCTTATTGACGAGCGATGAAATCACGATACAGAAGCTGACCGATGCCATGCTTACAAAAAAACACAGTCATATAAGAATCAGAAGATTTTCCAAATTACATGAATGTTGCATTAATTGAAATAAATCTCATCACTGAGTAGTTTCAATTTATTTTATTAAAACAATGTTAACTTCAAACAGAATTAACTTTTAACCAAAATATAATATTTTATTTTTTGTATTTAAATAAATGTGTATTTTTTTTTATTTCTTTTCTCATTTTTAGATGCCTCTGAAGCCACTGCCTATTCAAAAAGCCTATTTGAACATTTCTTCCAATTACTACCCTTATCGTTTGGAACTAAGTCCATTCGACTGTGAACAAGTAAGTGATTGTTATTCAGTTAATAAATAAAAAAATGTTGATACATTACAGACTTAGAAAATAAAAAAAATGAAAGAAAACATGAATAGGGATCTTCTTTATAAACTAAACTAATACTAAAAGTTCAGCTTTGTAAGAGAAATAGTTTTTGGTTGTCTTGATAACAGATGGACAATTGATAATCAAATTTAGTTCACCCTGTGATAGCTAATGTTGGTATAACAATTATACAGTAAAAAGTAATTCTGTTGAGGAGTTTAAAATGTATTTAGCAAATGCACGATTATATAAAATCTCAACAGTTATTCCAAAACATCACAGTAGTTTTAAGAAATAGGATTTTATTTTAAGTTGGTTACAGTATTTATGAAGGAAATGATAATACAGTAAAACCTCGTTAAGTCGTCACTCAAGGGACCAAAAATTTCTGACGATTTAAGCGGAGTGACGACTTCGGCGGAGTGGGCATTTTTGAAACAAAAACACTGAAATACAGAACAGTATTTTCATGAATTGTTGTAGGATTCGGTAAGAAAAACAAGATTTTCAGAAATCAATACATGCAAATGAATGAGTGGAAAATAAAAAAAAAAACACTTTTTATAGTTACCACATTATAATCGTTTTAAAAGAAAGGCAATGTCTGTCTTTGAAACGTTCCAGCCAACCATTGCTGCCGCCAAAATCTTCAATATTCAACTCCTTAGCAATTTCCATAGCTGTTTCTTTGAGAATCACGGCAGAAATGGGCACATTTTGCAATCTGGCATATTTTAGCCATCGAAGTAAACCTCCTCGATCTCGTCAAACTTCGATTTCCTCATTCTCTTTCTTTTGTCTTTGCAGTCAGCTTCTTCAATTACTTGTTCCAATGAAAGAATATCGTTTAATGTAGTCCTGGGAATATGGTGTTTTTTGGCAAAAATTATTTTCGAAACATTTGATTTTTCAAAAAGTGCAATTAAGTTGTTTTTTTTTCTTTAAAAGATAACGAGGTAAGTTTTCGTTTCCCTGGCATGTTAAAAAACGTAATCGAACCACGAAATTGCAAGAGAAAAAATAGTCCTTATAGCGGGGCTTACTCGCTATAAAATGAAGTCACACTCAGGAGCGGTCAAGAACGTCTACACTTGACAGAGTCGCAGCAAGAAGTGTGCTTTGAATGATTAGCAGCGAGATTCCAAGAACTTAAATCCTCCGAAGGGGTAGGAAAGGAATAAAGTGACAGGCGTGGTCGAAATTTCCCCGTAAAGGCTTGGCTTTCTTAAAGTGAAGAGGCTGGGCTGAAAAGACAACACGATGGCATGCAAAATGGAGAAGAAAGATGCTTTTGGCCATTTTGAGGGTGAAGAGTTATCCGGAGTAGAATTAAATTTGGTGACGGATAAAAGAGGATTATTTTACATTATTGTGTACGATTTTCCTTGTGTACAATAAAGGACCAAAGGAAAATCGACGACTTAAACGGAGTGACGACTTATCCGAGTGACGACTTAACGAGGTTTTACTGTACTAATATAATGTAGCTCTACTCCGAGGAAAGTAGGCTTCCAGTTCGTTTAGGAGCTTGGTCCTAATGGCGCAAAAGCATCACTGGCTAAGAATGAAACTGAAACAAGGTTCTATACAGAAATGAACAGGAACACTTGGCAACTAGCGCCAGGCTTTTGTTGGTGGAAATAATAAGAACTTTGATGAACCCTGCTTTCGGACCTTAATTCAGGCCAGTAAGAATCCAGTCAATGAAACCAATAATACATGAATGAATAAATAAATAAATAAACTACGTGTTTGGAAACTACTGTCATCGTGATACGAGTTTGATTATTATTACTGTTTTTTTTTTCCTTCTAGTGCCTACCACTGCACCATCTCAGTATGGGTTCCACTCTAGCTGTGATACTTCGATCAATTGTACATTATAACGTAACTATTAGGGCTTTAGTTGGAGACAGGTCCCCTCTCTGCAGGTTGGTGTAATTACTAATTTAAACAGTGTAATTTCTGAACCTTTAATGTAACATTAAAACTGTTAACTTTTCATTTACGTTCTATCACAAAAACCCTATTCTTGCATAAGTTCTTTAATGTAAATCTTAGCATCACTAATAAATGTTGCCTTATTTGGACATGACTTTGCCGAACGAATATATCTAGTCTATTACGTCACATTTGAATAAATATCTGAATTACTGGAAATGTTTTCTATCGTCGATAGTCAATTTCTATCTGCAATTTATTAAATTCCGCTGGAAGCGGCGGACATTCAAATAAGCCCAATAATTATGTAAGGAATGATAAAATAGAAATTCCATACATAAAGTTAGGAGCTGGCGATAGGATTCTTCTTTGTTATTCTTTGATGACGCCAATTATAATAATGCTTATACAGTCATATCTCGAATTACGCTGCTTCGGTCTTACGTTGGATTAACGTCCACCTGCATCACCATTTTTTTTTCTTTTTCGTCAACCATTTCCGCCAGCCCAAGTAAGAAAATGAAGGTTAAGATTTTTTTCTACTCTTTACAAGGCAGTTCTCTAGAATAGAAAAAAGCAAAGCTCTTGATGATAACGAGTCCCTGGGTGGGACAAGAAATGCTTTACCATCGTTGCTTTAGTAAAATTATTTATTCCATCTGCGTTACATATATTTTTATTTTTTTGTTTATTTATTACTGTACGGTGTTCACTTAGTGATATCTGTATTATTTACATCACTGTATATGATGACTGCAGTGCAATTCACAGATCGATAAATAAGACAGTACTTCAACTTACGTTCGTTTTCTATTTATGTCATCCCTCGGAAACCAAAAGAAAGTGCGAGCCATGCCTGTAACAATATTCTAATTACTTAATAAGAAATTTCTTAATATTTTTCCTTAACTTCAGTTTTCAGAAGAAATTTGATGAATATTCCATTACGCACGTCAGAATCTCAAAAAGTAAAAACTGTGACGTCATTTCAGAACCTTTTCCACAGCCGTCTGTGCCAGGTAAGAATCTGTTTAATATACTGATATTTAATTGCATGAAATAAGTTATGAAAATGATGTAATAATCAAAATACATGGATATACATGCGGATCGCAGTATTTCCATATCTAATAGCAATTTCAATATTCCAAAAGAGTCTCGCAACCAAAGACGATAGGTCTATGAGACTGAAACAGTTTGCATTGGTTTAAGAAACAGAACTTTTGTCATACTCATGGAAAACCTATAATTAATAGTTAGGTAGTATTTCTGAATTTACTGTATGTCAATTGTTTATTTTTCATCCTTTATAACTATATCATTATGTTCCTCCACAAAGTTTTTATGTAACATTTCTTCAATTTTTCGTAAGTTAAGAAAGTTAAGCAATTAATTTTGAGTTTAACGTTATTTATTAAGGGATTGAAAACAGCAAATCCAAAGATTCTGTCAAAATTCGATTCTTTCTCTACATTGTGTACGGCAAGTTTTTCCAAAGTTTTTTTTTTTTTTTTTGTTATTGAAGAATAAAGGACATCCATAGTTCAATATCCATAATTGAAAATTTTCTGAGAAAGCAATGGTCAAAACTGAATATTGGATGTGGTAAATTTATCCATCGCTGAAGATGTCATTTATTCGTTTTTCAGAATAAAGTAAACATTAGACAATAAGGATAAGTTTCACAAACTGACAAAATTAAACTATTCTAAATTTAACGAACAGGAGCTATCGATTATACGTTAATTTAAGATAAAAAAAAAAATCAAATTTCTACAAAACCGACAGAGGAAAAATCCAACAATGATAAATTCAACCAGAAATTCATAATAGCAGTTGGCGATTTTGTTTATCTGTTACAGAACTTCTGCGTTGCAATTTCTGTATATGACGCCATTTAATTTCTTCTAACTCTGTAAAGTATCACTAAAAACAAAAAAAAAGCGAAAACAATCCACAAAGCGTAACTATGGATGTAAACCGCATTGTTGCAAATAAGTGTAATCTTTTTTTCTAATCTGTGTACCTTTTTGTTAAATAAATAAATTTATCAGTGATTTTTTTTTCTTTATATATACATAATATATAATCATTGTTAAAATATTGTCTTGAGTCATTCACTGAATTTCAATTCAATTTTTAAGCCTATTAGTCGAATTGTCGTTTAAAGGAAAGCGGCACTTTATCTCCTCGTTTAATCTTTGAAGTTTCTATTTTCAAATATCTATTTTTTTAAAATTAATTAAAATATTATAAAGAGACTAGTGATTAACCAGTTTTAACTCTTTCAGTTATTCCAGTTGAATTTTATTACATTTGGTTCCTTCCTTTAGTGATGTTAATTTGGAAACGAATTTTAAAGTAAGTTTGATTTTTTATTACGTATAAATCGTAACTTTTTTAAGTCTATTTTCCTAGGAAAGTAACGTCATCAAATACATAGAGTGATTGTAATTAAACTTAGCCTATTCACAATTAGGCAAACAAAAATAGTTCAAAAGAGGGGGCGCTTTAGGCTTTACAGTAAAATACACGAAAAAAAAATCACGGTAAATAACCAAGACGAATCTAAAAATTACATTTTAACCGTTTAAAGTCCTCCTAGCAAAAGAATGACTCTGACCTTGAACTACAACAATGATCTCTTAATCATTCCAGAACTGAAGTTTGTATAGAGAAACTATTCACAATCGCCAATCAGAAGCCAAGCATTTTTCCCGCCTTAAACACTGACATATACAATCGATTCAAATTCTACTATTGCGACATCTGGTGGCCACGGTCGTTCTTTGGTTTGCCCGAATATAATTTTGCTTATATTTTAACTTAGTGAAATCAACGAAAACGCAATCCTATTTGCATAAGCACCTGCACTGCAGCAGAGTTCCGAGTACAAAAAAATGAGTAAGACTTAAAACTAGTGAAAATCATTCTTATCAGCTACGATGGCTGTCACTTTATTAGAACGTGCTTTAATTGTGAAACTTTTTAAAGAAAACCATGGCAATGCTGTGGCTGCTGTTCGTGAATTTCGCCGTCGCAATCGTAAGAACTTATGCCGCGGACCAATGTCGACACAAGCTGTAAGGAACATGATACGTCGATTCGAGAAAACTGGACTGTTAGAAGTTCAATCTGGCAGAGGACACAAGCCTGTTACCGAAGAAGTCGTTGAAATGTTGCAACGGCTGTTGTCGAACAGTCAATGACATGTTGCTGGCGCCAATAGTGGAGGTTCAGTGTCACGGCAGTTAGACGTATCGTAAGGCACAGTGTGAAGGTACTGCGACGAAACAGTCAAAACCATCAGCTGCTTGCTGCCGAGAAGGACCATCGACTCACCTTTGCTTTGACCACTCTTGCCAGAAAGCAAAGAAATAACTTTCAAAGAAAGTTGATGTGTCGTGGCCATGGAACATCTTGCGGAGCGACGAGTCACGTTTTTATCTTCAATGTTACAATTAATATCCAGAATTGTCGCATTTGGACCTTGGAGATGTAAAGGTTTGCCCTTTCCGTAATTAAAGTCTTTAGATACTTATATCAATAATGATATCACATTTGATATGGATTGAATATACAACTTATAGCTTTAACATTATTGGAACAATTGATTTATAATAGCATTGTCTAAACTAAATATCTTAAGAAATAATTAATTTAATGATTCAATATGACTTCATATTCTCTTGCTGATTATTTCGCCGTCCTGTTATATTGTTTAGAACAACCAATCGAAACAAATTATATTGAATTTACAGTATTGCAAACTTTACACAAATAGTCCTTCTCAATCAATTGTGACATTGCCTAACTAACAAGTGCTTTTAATGGAATTAGTTCATGAACAGCTTCAGGCTACGGATTGAAGCGAACAAAAGCGGGCCGCATTCTCATATAGGTTGCCCGGACGAATGCCTACAATCAGTTAACGCTTTGATCTACCTATATTCAATAGAAGGCAGGTGTATAGAGAATACTGCTTCGGCCCTCTCCCTATGTACGCCTTTGATGGAAGGTACGGGAATTTTTTTCCAAAATGAAATCTCTACTTCTTCTAAGGTAATAAACGATGTCGATTATCTGCTAAACTTTACTTTGGATGCAATGATGCAACGTTTGCTGGGCGGAATGAAGATCTTGGATTGGTTGATCGGAGACAGTCCTTTTTTTATCGATTGCTATAGAACAGAGGATATTTGAAAATAAAACCCCAGCTAAATGCTAAATATATTTAAAACGTTCTTCATTTCTAAATATATTTACTTATTTAATTTTTAATTAATAACAAAAATGATCAAAATTAAACTAAAAAAAAAAAAAAGCTAAAAAATAACCATACATACATAAAAATAAGAAAAAAAAACCCAACTTAAATATTTAAATAAGTTTAATTAATCTTATACTTAAATTTCAAAGTCATTTTTTTGTGATATTTACTAAGCTGAGTATCAGCAGAACTTTAGCAATAAAAAAATTAACTGCTTATACATATAAAGCACATTAAGACCAGACATATATGTACCATAGGTTATAATTTAGTGAAATTTAAATTTAATTCTGTACTACAAGCATACTGTACCCATGATCTTTATCATCATTGTTTTTAACTATGAAAGAAATTATAAATTATTAATGTGTATTCATTCAAATAACTTAAACATTAAATTTAAAAAAAAAAAAAAAAAA
>JAFIDM010006943.1:6925348-6946811 GCA_023159025.1 Thereuonema tuberculata | reverse complement strand
TAAACAAAAATCTATCAATGCAAGACATGTTGTACAAAAATGATTTTAAATTCAAACTGGATGGATAATGACAAACATACCATAAATAAAGATAAAACCGAAGATCGAAAAAACAAATGCAAATTTTCAACCAAAGGTGTATTTTCATTCTCTTTAATGTTTAAACATATAAATTCTTCTTAGAGATTAACGCAGTACTGAATTTTTAGTATTACAATAAACAATCTATTTACTTTAAACACTCATAAAATTCTGCTACACAAGAAATTAAACTCTATAAAAAATATAATACCAACAGAAACCAAATTTGATTCTATTATAAATTACGGGGTTAATATTTGGGTTAACATTAAGCAATATAGATATTTGTAATTTTAAAAATTTACAAATCAAAGTATTAAAATTAATTTTTTCAAAAAAGTTTGGAATAATTTGCATAACAGAAATTATAATTTACGAAAATACGAAATTTTCTTTCCAAAACAAAAGTTTATGTTTAACTTAATTATGCAAACCTGTTATAAAATATTGGAAATAAAACAAATAATAGTAATCAAAATTATCATATAATACAAAATAATAAAATAAAATTATCTTATCTTCCAGTTTTTAATAGTGACGGACAAAAAAACTATTAATTTGAATGTGGAAAGAATTATAAATAATATGAATATAAATATCTTTTGAGAAAATCAAAAAATATCTGTTATTAAAATTTAGAAAATCAAAAAATATGTTATTAAAAAAATGGCTTATTGAAAAATACCTTAAAAAAAATCTAATTTTATGTTATTTTTATATAATGATATAAATTACTAAATGAAGAGGTTATTTCCGTACAGTGTTTTCAAATCTATTATTATGTATTAGTAATACATATACAGTATAAAATTCATTTAATCAGGGTAATTTCAAGAATATTGTTTCCTGTACTAAATTGGTTATCGTATATTTAATTTATTTTACTCTATTTCTTTTATATAGCCGCACATTAGACTTCTGTTTTATTATTAAATTGTGTATATTTCAAAATTAATATTGTAGATAAAAAAAAAATATATATATAAATTTAATTTTCAGAATTGTTGATAGGGATATTTCCGTAACGAGACTGTACTGGGCCATTTTTATATGTTATTAAATAAATAAATAAATAAATACCCGGTAAATAAAAATAAGTAAGTATTATTATTAAGTAGTAGCATAAATAAATGGACTTCCTCATTCACGATTAGAGATTACGATTATTTACAAGTGCATCAGAACGTTGTCGTGATTAGGGGTAAAGTATGAATAATTATTTTAAAAACTTCAGCTAAATAATATTAATAACTTATATCTAAAGAATACTTTATAAATAACGTGTATATTAAGTAAATTATTTATACTAACTAACTAAATAAATAATTAAATAATAATCTGTTTTATTTCACGTATAATTATTTCGTTAAAATGTTAAATGTTACGAAAATCGAAATCACTTTTTTGCCTGAAACGGAAGAAAGTAACGATTCATTTTTTATTTTTTATTTCGTTCTTAGTTGTGCTTCTTAATTCTCTTTTTCCTATTGTTACTTTGATCACTTAACTTGCATATTAACTCCTTTTTCTTTCCTTTGTTTATTATTATTTAAGAGCTATAGTCTGTGCTGCATCACCATTCCTAATTGTGTTTTATTTTCAATCAGTTTGCATTTGTTTCGATCACACTAGAGTAAACCTACTGTGTGTGGGTGTCTATGTAATGATTTGTAATGCCCTTCTCCTGCAATTACGTTATGCAATTTAAATATTTGGATGATTTCTTAATCTTCGATTCTCCAGAACAAATGAGTTTAATATTAATGGCAACATTTCTTCAGAAGGGAAGACACAAAAACCGTAACTAATGACGTATCTTATTGACGAGCGATGAAATCACGATACAGAAGCTGACCGATGCCATGCTTACAAAAAAACACAGTCATATAAGAATCAGAAGATTTTCCAAATTACATGAATGTTGCATTAATTGAAATAAATCTCATCACTGAGTAGTTTCAATTTATTTTATTAAAACAATGTTAACTTCAAACAGAATTAACTTTTAACCAAAATATAATATTTAATTTTTTGTATTTAAATAAATATGTGTATTTTTTTTTATTTCTTTTCTCATTTTTAGATGCCTCTGAAGCCACTGCCTATTCAAAAAGCCTATTTGAACATTTCTTCTAATTACTACCCTTATCGTTTGGAACTAAGTCCATTCGACTGTGAACAAGTAAGTGATTGTTATTCAGTTAATAAATAAAAAAATGTTGATACATTACAGACTTAGAAAATAAAAAAAATGAAAGAAAACATGAATAGGGATCTTCTTTATAAACTAAACTAATACTAAAAGTTCAGCTTTGTAAGAGAAATAGTTTTTGGTTGTCTTGATAACAGATGGACAATTGATAATCAAATTTAGTTCACCCTGTGATAGCTAATGTGGGTATAACAATTATACAGTAAAAAGTAATTCTGTTGAGGAGTTTAAAATGTATTTAGCAAATGCACGATTATATAAAATCTCAACAGTTATTCCAAAACATCACAGTAGTTTTAAGAAATAGGATTTTATTTTAAGTTGGTTACAGTATTTATGAAGGAAATGATAATACAGTAAAACCTCGTTAAGTCGTCACTCAAGGGACCAAACATTTCTGACGATTTAAGCGGAGTGACGACTTCGGCGGAGTGGGCATTTTTGAAACAAAAACACTGAAATACAGTACAGTATTTTCATGAATTGTTGTAGGATTCGGTAAGAAAAACAAGATTTTCAGAAATCAATACATGCAAATGAATGAGTGGAAAATAAAAAAAAAAACACTTTTTATAGTTACCACATTATAATCGTTTTAAAAGAAAGGCAATGTCTGTCTTTGAAACGTTCCAGCCAACCATTGCTGCCGCCAAAATCTTCAATATTCAACTCCTTAGCAATTTCCATAGCTGTTTCTTTGAGAATCACGGCAGAAATCGGCACATTTTGCAATCTGGCATATTTTAGCCATCGAAGTAAACCTCCTCGATCTCGTCAAACTTCGATTTCCTCATTCTCTTTCTTTTGTCTTTGCAGTCAGCTTCTTCAATTACTTGTTCCAATGAAAGAATATCGTTTAATGTAGTCCTGGGAATATGGTGTTTTTTGGCAAAAATTATTTTCGAAACATTTGATTTTTCAAAAAGTGCAATTAAGTTGTTTTTTTTTCTTTAAAAGATAACGAGGTAAGTTTTCGTTTCCCTGGCATGTTAAAAAACGTAATCGAACCACGAAATTGCAAGAGAAAAAACAGTCCTTATAGCGGGGCTTACTCGCTATAAAATGAAGTCACACTCAGGAGCGGTCAAGAACGTCTACACTTGACAGAGTCGCAGCAAGAAGTGTGCTTTGAATGATTAGCAGCGAGATTCCAAGAACTTAAATCCTCCGAAGGGGTAGGAAAGGAATAAAGTGACAGGCGTGGTCGAAATTTCCCCGTAAAGGCTTGGCTTTCTTAAAGTGAAGAGGCTGGGCTGAAAAGACAACACGATGGCATGCAAAATGGAGAAGAAAGATGCTTTTGGCCATTTTGAGGGTGAAGAGTTATCCGGAGTAGAATTAAATTTGGTGACGGATAAAAGAGGATTATTTTACATTATTGTGTACGATTTTCCTTGTGTACAATAAAGGACCAAAGGAAAATCGACGACTTAAACGGAGTGACGACTTATCCGAGTGACGACTTAACGAGGTTTTACTGTACTAATATAATGTAGCTCTACTCCGAGGAAAGTAGGCTTCCAGTTCGTTTAGGAGCTTGGTCCTAATGGCGCAAAAGCATCACTGGCTAAGAATGAAACTGAAACAAGGTTCTATACAGAAATGAACAGGAACACTTGGCAACTAGCGCCAGGCTTTTGTTGGTGGAAATAATAAGAACTTTGATGAACCCTGCTTTCGGACCTTAATTCAGGCCAGTAAGAATCCAGTCAATGAAACCAATAATACATGAATGAATAAATAAATAAATAAACTACGTGTTTGGAAACTACTGTCATCGTGATACGAGTTTGATTATTATTACTGGTTTTTTTTTCCCTTCTAGTGCCTACCACTGCACCATCTCAGTATGGGTTCCACTCTAGCTGTGATACTTCGATCAATTGTACATTATAACGTAACTATTAGGGCTTTAGTTGGAGACAGGTCCCCTCTCTGCAGGTTGGTGTAATTACTAATTTAAACAGTGTAATTTCTGAACTTTTAATGTAACATTAAAACTGTTAACTTTTCATTTACGTTCTATCACAAAAACCCTATTCTTGCATAAGTTCTTTAATGTAAATCTTAGCATCACTAATAAATGTTGCCTTATTTGGACATGACTTTGCCGAACGAATATATCTAGTCTATTACGTCACATTTGAATAAATATCTGAATTACTGGAAATGTTTTCTATCGTCGATAGTCAATTTCTATCTGCAATTTATTAAATTCCGCTGGAAGCGGCGGACATTCAAATAAGCCCAATAATTATGTAAGGAATGATAAAATAGAAATTCCATACATAAAGTTAGGAGCTGGCGATAGGATTCTTCTTTGTTATTCTTTGATGACGCCAATTATAATAATGCTTATACAGTCATATCGCGAATTACGCTGCTTCGGTCTTACGTTGGATTAACGTCCACCTGCATCACCATTTTTTTTTCTTTTTCGTCAACCATTTCCGCCAGCCCAAGTAAGAAAATGAAGGTTAAGATTTTTTTCTACTCTTTACAAGGCAGTTCTCTAGAATAGAAAAAAGCAAAGCTCTTGATGATAACGAGTCCCTTGGTGGGACAAGAAATGCTTTGCCATCGTTGCTTTAGTAAAATTATTTATTCCATCTGCGTTACATATATTTTTATTTTTTTGTTTATTTATTACTGTACGGTGTTCACTTAGTGATATCTGTATTATTTACATCACTGTATATGATGACTGCAGTGCAATTCACAGATCGATAAATAAGACAGTACTTCAACTTACGTTAGTTTTCTATTTATGTCATCCCTCGGAAACCAAAAGAAAGTGCGAGCCATGCCTGTAACAATATTCTAATTACTTAATAAGAAATTTCTTAATATTTTTCCTTAACTTCAGTTTTCAGAAGAAATTTGATGAATATTCCATTACGCACGTCAGAATCTCAAAAAGTAAAAACTGTGACGTCATTTCAGAACCTTTTCCACAGCCGTCTGTGCCAGGTAAGAATCTGTTTAATATACTGATATTTAATTGCATGAAATAAGTTATGAAAATGATGTAATAATCAAAATACATGGATATACATGCGGATCGCAGTATTTCCATATCTAATAGCAATTTCAATATTCCAAAAGAGTCTCGCAACCAAAGACGATAGGTCTATGAGACTGAAACAGTTTGCATTGGTTTAAGAAACAGAACTTTTGTCATACTCATGGAAAACCTATAATTAATAGTTAGGTAGTATTTCTGAATTTACTGTATGTCAATTGTTTATTTTTCATCCTTTATAACTATATCATTATGTTCCTCCACAAAGTTTTTATGTAACATTTCTTCAATTTTTCGTAAGTTAAGAAAGTTAAGCAATTAATTTTGAGTTTAACGTTATTTATTAAGGGATTGAAAACAGCAAATCCAAAGATTCTGTCAAAATTCGATTCTTTCTCTACATTGTGTACGGCAAGTTTTTCCAAAGTTTTTTTTTTTTTTTTTGTTATTGAAGAATAAAGGACATCCATAGTTCAATATCCATAATTGAAAATTTTCTGAGAAAGCAATGGTCAAAACTGAATATTGGATGTGGTAAATTTATCCATCGCTGAAGATGTCATTTATTCGTTTTTCAGAATAAAGTAAACATTAGACAATAAGGATAAGTTTCACAAACTGACAAAATTAAACTATTCTAAATTTAACGAACAGGAGCTATCGATTATACGTTAATTTAAGATAAAAAAAAAAATCAAATTTCTACAAAACCGACAGAGGAAAAATCCAACAATGATAAATTCAACCAGAAATTCATAATAGCAGTTGGCGATTTTGTTTATCTGTTACAGAACTTCTGCGTTGCAATTTCTGTATATGACGCCATTTAATTTCTTCTAACTCTGTAAAGTATCACTAAAAACAAAAAAAAAAGCGAAAACAATCCACAAAGCGTAACTATGGATGTAAACCGCATTGTTGCAAATAAGTGTAATCTTTTTTTCTAATCTGTGTACCTTTTTGTTAAATAAATAAATTTATCAGTGATTTTTTTTTCTTTATATATACATAATATATAATCATTGTTAAAATATTGTCTTGAGTCATTCACTGAATTTCAATTCAATTTTTAAGCCTATTAGTCGAATTGTCGTTTAAAGGAAAGCGGCACTTTATCTCCTCGTTTAATCTTTGAAGTTTCTATTTTCAAATATCTATTTTTTTAAAATTAATTAAAATATTATAAAGAGACTAGTGATTAACCAGTTTTAACTCTTTCAGTTATTCCAGTTGAATTTTATTACATTTGGTTCCTTCCTTTAGTGATGTTAATTTGGAAACGAATTTTAAAGTAAGTTTGATTTTTTATTACGTATAAATCGTAACTTTTTTAAGTCTATTTTCCTAGGAAAGTAACGTCATCAAATACATAGAGTGATTGTAATTAAACTTAGCCTATTCACAATTAGGCAAACAAAAATAGTTCAAAAGAGGGGGCGCTTTAGGCTTTACAGTAAAATACACGAAAAAAAAATCACGGTAAATAACCAAGACGAATCTAAAAATTACATTTTAAACGTTTAAAGTCCTCCTAGCAAAAGAATGACTCTGACCTTGAACTACAACAATGATCTCTTAATCATTCCAGAACTGAAGTTTGTATAGAGAAACTATTCACAATCGCCAATCAGAAGCCAAGCATTTTTCCCGCCTTAAACACTGACATATACAATCGATTCAAATTCTACTATTGCGACATCTGGTGGCCACGGTCGTTCTTTGGTTTGCCCGAATATAATTTTGCTTATATTTTAACTTAGTGAAATCAACGAAAACGCAATCCTATTTGCATAAGCACCTGCACTGCAGCAGAGTTCCGAGTACAAAAAAATGAGTAAGACTTAAAACTAGTGAAAGTCATTCTTATCAGCTACGATGGCTGTCACTTTATTGGAACGTGCTTTAATTGTGAAACTTTTTAAAGAAAACCATGGCAATGCTGTGGCTGCTGTTCGTGAATTTCGCCGTCGCAATCGTAAGAACTTATGCCGCGGACCAATGTCGACACAAGCTGTAAGGAACATGATACGTCGATTCGAGAAAACTGGACTGTTAGAAGTTCAATCTGGCAGAGGACACAAGCCTGTTACCGAAGAAGTCGTTGAAATGTTGCAACGGCTGTTGTCGAACAGTCAATGACATGTTGCTGGCGCCAATAGTGGAGGTTCAGTGTCACGGCAGTTAGACGTATCGTAAGGCACAGTGTGAAGGTACTGCGACGAAACAGTCAAAACCATCAGCTGCTTGCTGCCGAGAAGGACCATCGACTCACCTTTGCTTTGACCACTCTTGCCAGAAAGCAAAGAAAGAACTTTCAAAGAAAGTTGATGTGTCGTGGCCATGGAACATCTTGCGGAGCGACGAGTCACGTTTTTATCTTCAATGTTACAATTAATATCCAGAATTGTCGCATTTGGACCTTGGAGATGTAAAGGTTTGCCCTTTCCGTAATTAAAGTCTTTAGATACTTATATCAATAATGATATCACATTTGATATGGATTGAATATACAACTTATAGCTTTAACATTATTGGAACAATTGATTTATAATAGCATTGTCTAAACTAAATATCTTAAGAAATAATTCATTTAATGATTCAATATGACTTCATATTCTCTTGCTGATTATTTCGCCGTCCTGTTATATTGTTTAGAACAACCAATCGAAACAAATTATATTGAATTTACAGTATTGCAAACTTTACACAAATAGTCCTTCTCAATCAATTGTGACATTGCCTAACTAACAAGTGCTTTTATTGGAATTAGTTCATGAACAGTTTCAGGCTACGGATTGAAGCGAACAAAAGCGGGCCGCATTCTCATAGAGGTTGCCCGGACGAATGCCTACAATCAGTTAACGCTTTGATCTACCTATATTCAATAGAAGGCAGGTGTATAGAGAATACTGCTTCGGCCCTCTCCCTATGTACGTCTTTGATGGAAGGTACGGGAATTTTTTTCCAAAATGAAATCTCTACTTCTAAGGTAATAAACGATGTCGATTATCTGCTAAACTTTACTTTGGATGCAATGATGCAACGTTTGCTGGACGGAATCAAGATCTTGGATTGGTTGATCGGAGACAGTCCTTTTTTTATCGATTGCTACAGAACAGAGGATATTTGAAAATAAAACTCCAGCTAAATGCTAAATATATTTAAAACGTTCTTCATTTCTAAATATATTTACTTATTTAATTTTTAATTAATAACAAAAATGATCAAAATTAAACTAAAAAAAAAAAAAGCTAAAAAATAACCATACATACATAAAAATAAGAAAAAAAAACCCAACTTAAATATTTAAATAAGTTTAATTAATCTTATACTTAAATTTCAAAGTCATTTTTTTGTGATATTTACTAAGCTGAGTATCAGCAGAACTTTAGCAATAAAAAAATTAACTGCTTATACATGTAAAGCACATTAAGACCAGACATATATGTACCATAGGTTATAATTTAGTGAAATTTAAATTTAATTCTGTACTACAAGCATACTGTACCCATGATCTTTATCATCATTGTTTTTAACTATGAAAGAAATTATAAATTATTAATGTGTATTCATTCAAATAACTTAAACATTAAATTTAAAAAAAAAAAAAAAAAAAGGTTTTACATTTAAGATGAATTACAAAAATACCTGGACATAATAAATGTTGCCATTTATTGATTTCCAAACACCGCTGATTGTTCCGACAGTGAACAACACCGAAAACTTTTCTTGTTCGACAACATTGAATCCCATGAAACTAAGTTTGGTGGTAAATTCAGCATGGAACGGTTTTCAAAAAGCATGACACGGCATCCAAGAAAACGTGTTATTAACTGTGGATACTACTTAGTAAATGGACATGGACTGTGCATTATGTCAGTCAGAAACGAGTCTTATGAGAATGTCGTTAATAAAGTAGTCAAGAGTAGCTTAAAGGAATCGTCCACATTGAGCGTAAGAATTATATAATGGACAGATTGTAGAAGAAAATGCTTCAACTTACTTCCAATTGTAATCAAAAGTAGAGCTGAGATTCGTTGCATTTCTGATTCGTCTGTAGAAATTACTCTGCATATTGTCTTTAATCACTGCAGACGCCAGAGTAACCAGTGGTTTATCGAGGATATTTTCTTGGAACTTTTTGAACCATTGAGAAACTGGCGCCTTAGAGAAGGCTGCCTCTTCCAACTAGGTATTTTAAGATTCTGAAATTTGACTTTTTAAATTCTGATAGAAAACGTTTCTGTTTGAAAAGAGAACAAAGTGATTTTGTTTTAACATGCATTTTTTTTTAATAATACAGTAAATTTATAAAAATATATGAAAATATTGTTTACCGCCATCTTAAGTAACTGCTTGAGAACAAAATACTTAAGCCCTGGCGAAGATATAAGGGTAAAAATATGCTAAAAAATCTGATTCTCTTAAAACTGCATTACAGGTAGATTCAAAAGGACTACACGGTTTTCCCCAAATAATACTAAAAACTTACTGTATCTGTAGGTGAGTCGTTATGGAAGCCATGCAACTATTATTTATCTGCCAGACATGTGGTACCAGAATACCATGTTTGAAAGCTAGCTGGATGTGCTTCTGATTGGCATCATCAGAGTGCATTTATGTGCAGTGGTTGTTCGATGCAATCAAACAGTCAGTGTGTTTCCGGCACCGTTTAAAGATGGAAGTGAGTCACGTGGAGCAGCGATCGTACGTTATAATTGCAGTTCTCCATGGAAAAATTTCTATAGTATCACTGATATTAAATGTTCAGGAACGATTTCTGCTAGCTAAGAATATTCGTTAATAAGGGTAGTTCGATATCACTTGTATGTGGTCAGTGTTTAATTATTGGCCGTGCTGGCGTGGTCGTGCGGTCTCGGCGGCGGCCAGCCGTGGCGTCCAATGCGCCAGTACCTGGGTTCGATTCCCGGTCGTGCCATGGTTGTTTCTTTCGTCTTCTTCTGTGTGTTGTGTCCGCTGGGGACCCGAAATCTGCTCTGTAGGTAGTGGTCCCCATTTGTCTTCTATATGTTACAGGCTATAGTGTTTAATTATTATTATATAATCTTGTACAGTATTAAAACAAAAAGTTGAAATTCGAGTTTCAATAACAATCGAAATACTGTTTTTCTTTTAGGGGGATATAAATTTTAAAAAGTGATCTTCTCATCATATTTTTATTGTTTTCTTTTATGTTTTACAGAAGAAGGTTCCCTCAACATTTCGATGACAAAAACGAACTAAAAAATACGGTAAATGTCTTTCTAATTTTCTATTACTAACTACGTTGTAGCAAACAATGTTTTTATTTTAATTTTCCTAATCATTTCAAACCTTAGTCCTATTAAAGAAATTTCCCTGACAGTAGGTTCTGGAGATTAATGTTCAACAATCCGATACAATATTAATTTCCATATAATCAACATATCTACATCGTACAATCTATAAATTTAAAATATATTCACTCTAATGTGAAATAGCAGATCAAGAGTTTCTAATTTTTTTAAAGATCTAAGTGTTGAGTTTTTTGAGGATCGAGATTGTAGGAATGAATATGTAAAGTGAATTTATTATGAATGTGAATATCAAGATATTTACAATTGTTTATGTTTATCAATACTTCTCAGCTGCTATTAACGGTTTGTTCAGTGTCTTTATGTAGACACTCAAATGTGTGTATTTTTAAGTTTGGTATAATGCTTATGTTTTTTTCTGGTTTATTTCCATTTTGTAGTTAAGGGTCTACTTTGTAGTTTGATCTAAGTCATATTGAGTCCTTTGATGAGTTGTCTGTAGATGATTGGAAGCATTTATTATTATGAAGTCGTTTGCTTGACAGTATTTGTGCTTTGAATAAATGTCTACATATTTAATTTAATAGGCCAAGAATAGGTTCATCTACTTCCAGAAGTCCTAGCAAGTTCAAATTTGGTAATTTTACGAGATATAATGAAATAGACCCAAACTTCGAGAATAATTTCGAAAATACAAATTTCTAGAAGTTCTGGATCGTTTTCTACGACACAACTTCACTGCAGTTAAACAATGATACAGCAAGGATTATGCGTAACATTTGTTCATAGTTTTTAAAAATTCTAAATCACAAGTTAATAATGCAAAGAACAAGGAAAAAAAAGAACTTTATTTATTCAGTAAATAAGTAATAAACCACTTAATAGTAAATGCTTTAAGTCACTTTCCATTCAAGTGGCCATTTAAGTATAGCAGAGCAGCTCAACTGGTGTGTCGCGAGAAAATGCTGAGTTCATCTGTCATCAACATTAGTCAAATGCTCGTATCAGAATAAAACCTAATGTCAAATAACATCGGAAAACAAATGGGACCTGTTTCATTCTAACAATTAACATTAATAAAATATTAAATCTCATTCAAATAGGCTTCAACAAAATATTTCAGATATCTAAATGTTTAAAAATAGATTGTTATATTCATTGGTAAAGTTCAGATATTTTTCAAAGAATTATATTAGAGCAATGAAAAAAATCGCACGGATGTGCCGTGGGATTTTAGGAACAAGATATGGAATGCAGCGGGATTTCTGCAAATATTTTAAGTGCAACGGGAAACAAAACAGTTTGAGAAGCACTGATGAAGAGTGCGAACTGTGATAAAACAGAACTACTTCTTACATTTATGAAAAAGTGGCCATTGACATTTTGGTAACAGATAATGATAATTAAAATAGTTACAGATAGAAAGACGCCATTTCAGTCAATAATTGCAATTTTGAAATATTTTTCATTCCTTCTCCGACCCTTGATTGAGACCTGGAGCTGAGGTTGAAAGAGTTACCTTTCATTCACTCCAATATCAGCTATTTTTAATCCGATCATTTTATTTCAGTAAGTCTCAAAATTCAAGAAACTCTTGATTAAGCGTTGAAAATATTAGGAAAGAACAATTTCTGGATGTTCTCTATAAGTAAGTTATTTTCTTATTTTTTCAACTTTAAAGCAGAAGCTTTTATGATGTAAATTTCTTAAAATAATCAGAATTGAATGTGGTCTAAGAACTACAACAACCACTGGCAGGTCAGAAAATGCAGAAGAATCATTCAGATTACAATGTACAGCAGATTTATCGGAAAACGACTTAAGAAAATAAATTAATGTAATGATGATAATTAAAATAAAATAATTAAGTTTTTAAATATTTAAAGTTAATCGTCGGAATCGCGGTGGTGCCTCAAAAGAAAAAATAAACAATAAGAAACTCACTAATGAAATATTACTGAGAAAATTCATGTGCTCGCAGTCCGCCGGCCTCAATGATTTTTTGAAAGCATAACAATCTGCACATTGATCTGTTGTTCCACAATGTCACTTGGTAAACAATTTGGTATCACCTATTGTAGCTTATTAATAACTAAGCCATCCCCCGTGTACAGATTGAGATAAGTTTAGATGGATGTTAGATGAAGTAGAGTCTCTCTCTCTCTCTCTGCCTGATGTCGTTGGGCGTCTAACCTCTGTCTCTCTTCCGTTGTCTCCTTAGCTCTTGACCGTCTTTTACGTTCGGCTTCATTCTTTCGATCTAAATCTATCTGTTGTGCTCTTTCCAATCGTTTCCTCTCAATATCTTTCACAGTATCGTTTATAATATGTGATGAATGAAAATATACAATCAGTCCGTGCTCTTAAATAACAACCAAAATAGATTCCTAACCTTATTACTGTTAACAATTTGGCTTGGTGATTCTTTGAATTTACAGTAAATTGAGTTTACAGTAAATAAGGTTAGGAATTTATCCATCCATCCATCCATAGTATTCTGTCCGGAGACAGGTCCACATTCTATGGAATTCACTTGGAACTCCCAGAAACACCTGGGGAAAGAAACTGAGGTGGTTTCCCGTGGCCTTCCTCAGGAAGCCATCATGGTAAGGCTTCAGACCGAAATGAAAGTGAAGAAGAGGCTGACAAACACAGGAAAGGAAATTGAAACAACCAAGCCACGCCCGGGATTCGAACCCAGGTTCCGACTCAACGTCCGCACGGCAGACCGCTCGGCCATGCCGTAACGACAGGAATTTACATTGGTTGTTATTTAAGAGCACGGATAATCCAAGAAGAATCGCTTCCAATGAAAGCGGTTATGATTTGTTAAATAGTTGAGAAAATAGTGATATGTTATACCTTTTTGAATGAACTCATTATTTGATAGCGCGTGTCATTGTTGACGGAGAGAACGCAACATTTTGAAGTTCAACAATGCTCATTTTGCATTTCTCGACTTCCTGGCAGCAAATGACACCTGAACACCCGCTTTCCATTGTTGCACTACCAATGTGAATATTGGAAATCACAACAATTGCGCCTTTGCATTTGTCGAAAAAAAAAAAAAAAAAAGAGAAAGGTAAAATAAAAAAAAAAAATAAATTCAGAATTTTTATGCAGTTTTTGAATGCACATTTGGGCTTTTTCCGAAAACAAAAAATTTTGTGCAGTGAGTTAAGAACAGTGAGAACGTTTCCATCAAGATATAATGGAAATGGAAAAAAGGACCAGGGTCGGTGGAATGTTAATTTCATGGGAGTACTGTTGAATGTAACACTGAAAAATCCAGAAGTATAGCACAACAGGAAAAGCAACAGGAGCAGCTTCAAGGGAAAATGCACTGTACAACTTCTGAATAAGGTGAAGATGTGTAGTCATACATTTATTTGTGAATAAATATATCTAGCATCTGCCACAAAACATATTTTGTTTCATTTTTAATTTCATTAGGCTATAAACGCCCAGATAAAGAAAGACAATGCATCTTATGGGAAAACTGCACGTAATGGAAGAAAACAAAGGTCATTTTTGGATTCAGCACTCCAAAAATAAACAAACTACATAAATTAAATGTAAATTTTTCAAAAAGCCTTTCTGAACCTTATTTTGGCAGGCCTGTGTCATTAATATTGTTGTTAGTTCGTAGACTTCATCCATTAGCAATAAACACTTATCAAGTCTTCAATCTGGCCAATAACAGACATATTTCTTCCTATTTGATCAAAGAAATCAGCAAGGAGAAAGGAAACTAAAAAAGAACCGGAAATATTATTAAGATACAAAGTAGTGTTATGGAGGAAACAATAGTATTTCAACGTAAAGGGGATTTCTAGGATGATTCTACAACGTTACTCAATCAGTGTTTATTGATTACAACGGAGCTTCAATTTAATCAACATCCGACCTCTACTATGACTATTCACTTCAATTCTATTGTGATTATTCATGTCAAAGTTGCTCTATATTTCAAGCTTTTAATAAATGCTTAATGTTTTATGCTTATATATACAGAGTGTTTCAAAAATGGTAAACAAAGCGAAGAGATACGGTTCCAAAGGTCATTTTGAGTCGAAAATGTTCTACGACATTTTGTTGTAGGGGTCGTAGTTTTTGAATTAAGAAATGAATGCTTTGGGAATGGTCTCTAATCAAAGAAAGCTTAGTTCACATTAGGACGTGTAAGTAAATAAGGTAAAGGTTTATTACAAAAAGCAATCCGGATAGCAAATGTCATGACTGAAAACAGATATAATAATTAAAGAAAATGCTGAAAATGGATAGAACTGAGCTGTCTTTAACCATTCCCAAAGCAATCATTTCCCAACTCTAAAAGTACGGCCCGTAAAACAAAATGTCATAGAACATTTTCGACTCAAAATGACCTTGGGAATCCGTATCTCTTCGCTTTGTCTACCATTTCCGAAACACCCTGTATAAACAATCCTTGTCAGAAAGCAGTTATTAAAATTGGAGAAAAGAGAATGCTAACCAAATATGAAATGATCAGAAGATAATTATTTAAACATCAGAACTGTCAAGAATTTAAATGTACTTAGACCTACATATCGACTGACTTTTTTTCCCCTCATTTTATCACCATCACATCAAATTTATTTTAACTTAACACGAATTTCCGTTGAAAGTAAAAAGCAATGCGGTTTTTTGAAAAGGAAACAAAATCCTTTCAATTACTTATTTACATTTAATGCTATTTAACAATGTAGCCTCGTTATTATTATTATTATTATTATTTTTCGTTGAAAAGTTGATCATTTTTGTTCTTCAATTAGGGATTCTAATAATTAATTACAACCCTTTTATACTTCACTTCAGATTATTTTCTCTCAAAAGAATCGGTATTTTCAACCCTTGCCTTCAATAATGGCAGAAAACTTAAGAAGAAATATTAAATTATTATTAAATGCATGGGTTAAAAATATAATTGATACTTCTGACTGAAATACTTAAATTTCCATGTCAGCTTTTTAAACACTCTCTATTGTGCTTCATGGACTGAAAAAAATTAGTTAATTACTGCAGTAATAAGGGAGCTAAATTCTATTAACAGCAAATTAAAACCTAAAATTTAAAAATATATTTGAAATGATACAAGCATTATTATTTAAAGTTTACGTTTTGTTTTTTTTCCATAGGAACTTCCTATAAGAAATTCTGCTTCTTCGCAAACACAGAAGAAACATAGACTTAAATTTATTGACACAGGTCGAGGGTAAGAAAATATTCATTTTCAATAACTAAATTCTTAGTAATGGCTAGTGGGAGATAGCAATAAAAAAAAAAAAAAAAAGCCTTTTCAAGTTTTGAGTTTCAGAAAACGAAATTAGAAATTAGGATTTTTTTATTGTAATTTGTAGTCCTAAATGCACAGAAGAAAATTGCAACTGAAAAGTAATACGAGATAAATAATTCTATCCGTGTGGAACTATCAACTGAAAAGGTTTTGTTGTTTGCATTGGCGGAGCTACAGGGATCTTGGAGTTTTTCCAGATTACAGCTTCTGCAGAGATCTTAACTTCAACTCACCAGATAAAATTGACCTTCTAATTGAAGAAAATCTATTACTATGACATCATTGAGGAGGAGAAATTAAAAATGGTACAACTTATATGCAAGATACAGTTTTTGGATGGGTATTAGGTGGTCCCACTGAGAGAAATTCAGGAAGCATTGGAGTAAACCATGTTGTCTCTGAAGTTTAAGATGTGCTGTGGAAGTTTTGAGAATTAGAAGAAATAGCTCCTGTAACTCATTAGACAGATAAAGAAAGACCATGTGAAGATCTCAACTTTATTACAATCATTACACACTACAGATGCAAATTATACAGTAGCTTCACAGCTTCTTAATGATCGTTACCAAGACAGTAGATTGATAGTAGACAGTAGACATGTCACATATGAAAGATATTATACAACCAACAGTTAACAATGAATCAACCATTGAATTAAGAAAGTTCCTAGCTAGTACTGTGCAACATGTCCGAGCTCTAAAAGTATTGGATGTACTTATTGATAATTGGAATCGCATACTAGTCTACCTAGTGAGCAAATGCTTAGACAGAGTTTGATAAGCAATGGGAGATGTCTATACAGGAGAAACGATTTCCAACATTTGAGGAACTCAGAATTTTCTTAGACCAAAGATGTTGACCTTTCAAGCTGTGCTCCCAAGAATAATCAGAAGAGTCAACTGTCCCAACCACAATGCTGATTCTAATAGTTCAAGCCTAGTGATAATTTCCTCTATAAAAGATTTATCTCTCTCTGAAACTGCCTTTTAGTTATAGAAGCAATGCATCAATTAAGATTATCACATCCTGAGACAAGAGATACTTATTGGCATGCTTTGCAACTATTAACAAGATCTCCTTTAGGAATATCGGCTTTGAATAGTCAGCTCAAGTCTCTCTATAAGCTAATCCATCCTCATTTAACTGAAATATTGGAAGATGATTTTATTCCACTTAAAGGGCATCAGTGTGGTTTAACTTCATTGGTATCAGTTCTTCAAGTCGTGCTATCATTAGAGGAGCTCAGTATCTGTTCCAGGCAGATTCCGGTATTATAAGAGACATGCTTCAGTTACTTTCAGTTAATTCACTACAAGAAAGAATTCCAGAAGGATCATGAAAAAGGCAGAGAAGTCAATGACAGAAAACCTGAAAACGCTACAGATTTGAAGTCTATCTTGAAAGAAACCCAGATAGGATTTGGTGTGATGTGATAGATGTCTTATCAATGCCATTGTGTCCTGGATCAGCTGGAATCCAGTTGTAAGAAACATCTTGAGGCTTCTAAATAAACTGAATCAATTATCTCAGAATAGTTCTGACTAATATCTTTGCATGTGTTCTCATAATGCATGAGGTTGCTCAGTTCATCCCACTGATATAACTCGTTGAAGAACTAATCTGGAGATTCTATGTAATAAGGGCATGGACTGTCAGGACAAAATCACCTCCTTTAGTATAGACTGATAAATGCTCGACCACATACCACATTGGATTGGATTTCTCCAATACCCAACTCCTATTGATGTTGCTAAGTGTTGTGCAAGTGATTCAAAAATAAATGATACTTCTGATGCATTGTCTAATAGAGCTCTAAAGCTATGTAAATTGCCAAATGAGTCCTTCACCATTAGTTGTAAGGTTGCGAGTATTGGATCTGCTAATTAACTTCCATTTCACTTAGCTATTTCGCTCTCACCTTTTTGGAGCCTTCATGGTTTTTGTAACCATTAACTTTTTAAAACTGACAGTTTTTACTGACAGAAGTGCAGTATTAATGAGTAAAAGATATTTGCCTATAATGCTTTCGATCTCTTTGTATGTACTCTCACAATGCATGAGGTTGCTCCATTCATATGTAGCATTTCAAGTAAAGGAACTGCTAAAGCCTATGAAGCATTTATGTTTATCAAGAGTATGATATGACACCAATGTAGCAAAATATAAGACTAAGATCATACAGTAGCTTAACAATGAGCGAATATCTAAAAGTCAGCAGTTCTTTCACAAAATTAAGTGTTCCTTTCTCCTGGATGAGCAATGTTTATTCAACATTTCTATTGCAGGAATATGGGAGTGTGTCCTTTCACCTCTCTGGCTTTCAAAGATCATGCTAAAGTGATTCTTTTTGAAGAGCAACCATTAGTGAAATTGACAATGAAACTGCTGAATATGTCATTCTTCAGCAAAAGAGGGAAAATTTGTGAATCAGTTTCATTTTTCCAATCTAATTCTGTCTTCAAATTTGCTTTCAGATGAATTCTTGCCTTATCAAAGTATGTTCCAAGTGTGTTTCAAGGATCCCAAGAGAAAATGTATGCATCCTTGCTCCTTTTAAGGCAAGTTTTGAGTTTTCACAGAGTAAATGCCATCAACTTTATTACCATCCATAATACGGAATATTCACAACCAGTTATCTTTGTTTTCATTGATGCTGCAATGTATAGCAAAATAAATTCCCTCTACATGGCAACTTTTATTATTGTTATAATCTTCTGCAACATCAAGTTTCTGTAGCAATTGACAAGAGATGTACAATCAATATTTATAAAAGAAACATTGGCTTTTTCTGCCTGCTACTCCTCTGAAACCATAAGACACAGAAATACAAATAAGGTGTCAAACGTTAGATATATTATTGAGGATGCCTCAATTCATTTGTTATCAACGTGGGTCAACTGTAAGTCATGTTAGGTAAGGTCAAAGGCTAAGCCGTTCATTTTGGTTGGCTTTTCTGCCACATACTTGATGGACATGTGATCTTTGATTCTGAAGATCATTTTCTCAGGAAAGCCACTAAAAATTGTGCGGGTTGTTATAGATATAAAAGAAAACATGGCAGGTTTAATCAACAGATTTGCTAGTTTAATTATGCTAAGACCCATGGAAGTACACTTCCAACACTTTACTAATGAATAGCTTTAAAATATATCTATTATTTTCATTAGTAATGTGCTTTCTAATCAGTGACATTTGCTAATATGACTTTTTTTTTATCACATTACAAATAAAGTAATTTACAAATGTATTACATGGCATCGTTATTACCTGAAGAAATTATATATAGTTTTAAGTTGTCCCATTCTCTTGTGCATGTTCAGAATTACAAACATGCTTTTGTACCAATGTTAAATCACAATTTTATACATCTCTTGAATTAGGAGTTGTTTGTTGTTAATTAAGAAGTCAATTTATTTTCTTTGTTCTTTTCTGAATGCATTTAATTCTTCTTTTTCTGAGGGCAGAGTTGCTGTGCTTGTAATGGTGTTTATAAATGCTGGCGGAGGTGGTTATTGGTTTTTTCAACATGCCATCTGGGATGGACTGACTTTTGCAGATTTACCTCATCCATGGTGAGTATTCTTCAAGCAGATCAACTGCAGAATGGAAAACGTTTTTCATTTTCTAAGAAACATAGACATGTAAATAATACTTTTATATTTTTCTGTCGTGTGTTGAATTTGGAATTTTTAGAAAAGGTTGTTTTAACACTTCTCTTTCACTCTACTAAGCTTCTGAAATGGCAGAAATAATAACTAATTTATAATATTAAAAAAGAATGGTTTTTATAAGTTGAAAATGATGGGAAAATTTTTACGATACTATACAGAATTATTCCCAGGAACCCGGGAGGAAGGGAACTATGGAGCACTATAAGTGATATTTTATCATACGAAAAACTGTGTAATTATATACAATAATTTAAGCAAAATAAATTACTAATTTAAATATAATTAATATTTTTTTCTTATTTCTACTAATCTTTATGCATGAAAGAAATTTAAAGAATTATATTAAATTTGAAATTTCGGGTTGAAAGGAGCAAATTTCCTCACTCCTTGCCTAAATGTGAGATCCAATGGGTATTATTTTTGTTACATAACACTAAAACAGTTACAACTAATAAGTAATAATAATTATTACTTTAAATAAAACTATCTTGTAAAGATACAACAGTAGCAATTTGTATATATTTAGTACCGAAATGCTACGAAAGCCAATTAAAAACCTAATGTCTCAATAGCATCATTTTTTAACTTTTTTCATCTTATATGTAACTTTAAAAATTGTTACTTGAAATATTTTTTGTTTTCTGCAATTCAGTCTAATTGCTTTTATATGCTCATAAACTAATAGTAAATACTTTACATTTCAGATGTATAGCATATAATAGCATAAATTTGAAGTTCAGTGTGCACCATTGTGTATGTTCATCTATTTTTATTTTGTATTTCAATATGTTTCTTCTGAGTTTATGATTGTATCTGCTATGTATTGTTGGAATGGTGAAAAATAAATATTTCTCTCTCTCTTATTTTTTTTAAATAGCTTGATTGAGATTTTAGGCCTGTAGTTTTTGCAATTAGTTCTTTTACCGGTACTTTGACTAACTTAGAAAATGATAGAAATAGTGACAGTAAGATTACATGTAGAAATTGTAATTATTTTCTGGGGGATGCTGGACCTAATATAGGTCCTATACCTATAGACAGATCTCCGACAGGTATCACCTAACTGAACATCATTGCTGATCAAGTACACTCATTCATGGCCACTATGTTCCCTGATGGAAATGCCTTCTATCATCAAGATAATGCTCCAAGTCATACAGCTTGTGAGAAAGCATTTCAGCTATTACCATGGCCTCCAAATTTCCCTGACATCAATCTGATCGAGCATTTGTCATTTAAGTTAAAGAAACATGTTCATGATGCATCACCTCAACCATGTAATTTGCAGGAACTGAAGAATCTTCTGGTGACATTGTGGTACCGCTATCACAGGACATCTATCCAGTTCTCGTACAATCCATGTCTTACCGGGTGAAGGCTGTTTTGACAACGAGAAGAGGATCTGGGTAGGATCATATTAAGTAAATGGTCCTAATGATTTGGCTGATTGGTTTATAGTCAGTATGTATGAACATATAGGGTCTGTATTTGTGAAGGCATATTTGTGTTCCTTGATGCGTTTAGATAGGGGTCAGCATCTTTGTGCCACATAGCCAGAGCGGTACTGTTTACATGGGATCCAATATACAGTGTTGGAGGGATCAGTGTGTTGTGTATGTTTGGTGATCTGAAGTTAGGGGCACATTGGTGTGGAGTAAGGGAATTGTTTAATGAAAATTTCAAGGAGTTGGTAGTGGGAAAGGAAAGTAGTATTTGATAGTAGGCTCGGAGTTGTGGATTTAGTGGGTTTGTTTAGTTTGTGTTGTAGTATGTTAAAGCAATTGTGAAAGAGTGAGAAAGATGGTTGTGGAGGTTAAGTATGTTGTAAATGAATTTGGTATATTAGGCTCGTACTGTGGAGCATGTTGT
>JAFIDM010006943.1:6898060-6925338 GCA_023159025.1 Thereuonema tuberculata | reverse complement strand
TTGTAAATGAATTTGGTATATTAGGCTCGTACTGTGGAGCATGTTGTTAAAGTTCTGTGCATGAGGAAGTCACCAGTGTTGACTTTATACGAGTGGTTTGTGTTGGAGTTGTAATACATGTATCTGTTAGAGCAAGTGGGTTTTCTGTATACTGTGGTGTTTATAGAGCTATTTTTGTAAGTAATGGAGACATCCAAATAGTTTATGTGGTTGTTAGGAAGTTGTTCAAGTTCAAATTATAAATGGGAATCTACAGAGTTGTAGATGTCCTTGTATATGTATAATGTAATATTGTTTTGTGAGGATGATGATGCCGTCGATTTCCAGGATAATCCACATATTTTAGTTAGATAGAAGTAACAATCAGACAATGGTCTTTTTGCTCTCTCCAGATCATTGGAAGACCAAATATCATTACCGAGATCCATTCAACCATCCTTGTGGAACAGATAATACGAGTACTCAAACTTTACCTTGTTAACAACCAAAGTAGAGTTCATGGGCTTTCTTAATTAATGGTGTTATAGTCTTTCAGTTAGATTTTATAATGTAAGTACTATGCACGTAGCAAAATTATTTACATTATTAAGACACGAGAAATAATGAAATGCTCTGACTCACTGACAGACTGAAATATTACAAAGGAACGGAGCTCACTTAAAAATACTGTACTTTTTTTCTCAAAAATCTCTATCTGAGGATCAGAGAACCACTTTGTTTTCAGATTTGTCATCAGCTAGGAACACTGAACTGCAATTCTGTAGTCACACATTAAGTAACAAACACTGTATAATAGTGCAATTTAATGTACAAATTAAATGCTAATTCAATGACAATCACAAAAAGGGACTACTGAAAGTGAAGGAGATATAGGATTCCAACAATTTGCAGGATGATGCTTAGCTAGACTGCCTTTATCTCTGAAATTAAACAGATCCTTTTTTGTATAACGACTGAGTGAAACATTGGCTTGTCTTGAAGAGAAATAAAAAGCTATAAAAATACTCAATCCAAGCCAGGAATAATGTTTCATGAGTTACTAGGTCCAAAAAGTAGACTTCATTGACCTTAATTATTGAATATTTGTTAGGTTTATTTCTCAAAATTAAGGTCAACAAAGCATTTTAATTTGCATTTACAAAAAGAGTATTCATAGTTCTTTTTCTGATTTAGGTTTAACTGGATTATGGGAATGTCTATTGCTTTTGCCAACACATCAAGTAGTCAAAATAAGCCAATATCTATTCGTTTCTACAGAATTTGCCTTCGAACTGTCAAAATGATTGTCATTGGACTGTGTATCAACTCAGCTCTATTCCGTAAGTAAGAAAATAAAATCATAAAGAATTGCAAACTCTATTGTAGTATCTGTCAACTATCACAATGATTATAATTTTTGATTTACAACAAGACTTTGACAATAGATTATTACTCTACTTGAATGTTTATCTTTCTCAGCTTAAGAATCTCTTTCAAAATACTAATTTAATACATTAAATCGAGGGCTCTATGACATAAAGGCCTAAGTGACAAAATCTCCATTCCGAGTTATTAAGGGTTTTATGTTTGTATTGCCTTGCCAGTTCTATGGAAGTAGCTTTTTATGGAAGTAGAATTCTACCAGTTGCAATGAAATTTTCAGTTAGGTCTCTTTTTCATATGAAAGATATGGTTCTCGGATTTCACTTAAGACATGTAACTCAATTTTTACAAAAATGTCACTTAGGCCTTTATGTCATAGAGCCCTCGAAATTATGTAATGTTTTGAATCAATAGAAAAAGGTGGATTTCAATAAACTTAAAAAAATGTTTTGCAATGTAATTGTAGTCACGGATGTGTTTTAATTGATATCAGCTTAATTTAATGCAGTAATTAACTATCCATGACTGAATAATTTACTGAGAAATGCAAAACATTCATTCTTCTATTAGGGATTTGTAAAAATATTTTAATATTACTCAATAATATCAAAAAAATTCTGAAAACTATGAAAAGGACCATTTACAAAATGACAAGGTTGTTGAACTACTGGTTCAATTTCTTAATAGATATTGTATTTCCCAAAATATATTTGGGAACTAACGTAAGAAAATAATATGAATAGAAGAAATCTAAAATATGGACAAAAATATCAAGAAATCCTTCAAATAATAGAAAAAGAATTAACAGCAATATTAATATTATTAACTTTTATTAACAAAAAAAGTCTTCAAGTCAAATCATGCTTTTTCAGTTAAGGGAAAGCAAACATAAAGCTAGGAAGTTTACAAAACTATCATGAGTTTCCTTTTCTTTAAAAAGATATGAAAAACCAATTTATTATTATTAAAAAAAAATATTGGTTCATAAGTTGATTTTTTAGAACAATATATAAAAACAAATACTAATACAAGTTTGTTTTGAAATTCAACTTAGAATATCGAATAATAATTTATTAACATTACTTTCAGTTCGAGAAATAAATCGTGTACCTTTGGTAGGAAATGTGCAATCATTAGCAGCTGCTTATTTCTTTGGATCAACATTTGAAATGATTTTTGCTAAAAAAGACAGAGGATTAGCCATGTCTCCTCAGGTAGATATAGCACAACTCTAAATCCCAATTCTGAATTACTTCAATTAGCATAAAACTTATTCATAATTGAGTGTAACTGAATTTTAAATTATTTAAAGTTAATGGTCATATAAAAAATTACATCCTAAGATATTGTATTGGGTTATATTTCTAAACTAACCAAACACAGACCTGCTTGATATTGAAATACAAAAAGATAAATAGTAGCACTTTAATCCATCTTGCATTTCATTGGAGACATAAGAAAGAATGATGGAACATTAAATTTTTTGATTCCTCATTCAAGGAAACAAAATGTTCGTGGATTATATAAATAAGGAAAAAGCTGTAAGCCCTTTTTCTCAGGAACCACATGAGATACAGGGGTAAATGTGATATCAAATTAAAGGCCCTGATGTGGAGGCATGCATGACCATGTTCATTTTTGTTAAAAGTAATTTTAATAAAAATTGTTGCCTCCTGAATCCCTGTTATTCCATCCTCTTACAACTAGAAAGTGATTAAATCCATTTGCATCGAAAATCTATGATTGGAAGTATAGTTATTAGAAAAATTATATTTCAAACCATAAATTTTCTAAGGGTTCTATTGTGTGTGTGTGTGTGTGTGTGTATATATATATATTTATTAGGGTAACCCTTATTTTTAAGTTTTGGAAAACTGGATGGGGCACATTTTGAATATGAAGAAGAAATTAATTATGAAGAAAAATTAGTTTTGGTAAAATTTGGTTAGTTTTGAAAAATATTTAGGGTTCGCTACCATGATCTGAAAAATGCAATATATCACAATGCTAAGCATTGGAGCACTCATTGTTGAAATAGTTTAAATGGTGTAATTAGGTGAATTTAATGGTGATGCAGCACCCAGAGAGCAATGTTATGCAATACTGTAATAGATATCACCTTTCAAATGTACATAGAAATCCTAAGTAGCTACATTAGTTGGAGCACAATGATTCCAGCAGTGATTCTCAGGAGGTGGACAGTGGTAGCCATCACAATAGTACTTCCAAATCAATGCTAAACAATTGAAACTTCAATAGGTTAACCTATGTTATTATACTACATGAAGAAAATATGGAATACCCACTTAAAATTATCCTGTTTCAGAAAAAAAAAAGTTGCCTGTTGAACAAACTGAACATAAAAATTTGAAATAAAGATTTTCTGTTTAACCATTTTTTTTGTATGAAAATAAAACAAAAGGTAGGTTGTATGACAATTTGATTTAACCTAAATTTATAGAATAATTTCTAACAGTATGTGCTGACTTCTTGACTTTACTGTATTCTAACTTCATATTCTAAAGATCATTCAAGCCATGAATTCTATATTCAGAAACTTTGGTTTTTAAAAGGTAAGAGGATGTCAGTAAAAAACAGACATACATACTGAATACAGAGAAACAAGTTCATGCAAATAATATCTAGTGAAAGGAGCAAGTAGTAAATAAATTAAGTTTTTATTAATTGTCAAGTTCTGCTTTACTGTCTTGACTTTTACAAAATCATTATAAAAAGCATATAATCTATAAGATAGAAAGATGTTGTACCTTTTCAACAGACAGAGTGAGTCTTGATGCCTCCGTGAAAAATCATGTCCAGTCCCTGGAGTAATGGTTCCATTGAAAAGTTCAGAAATAACAATTCCACAAATTAAAAGAAATTCTATTGAATTAAAAACAACACACAAATTGATTTTTAAAAACATTATAGAAACATTTAATAAAATACTTAGCATGTGGAGCCTTTCGGGCTCCTATGCAGACGCCCCTCTTCAACACAATATTTCTACATAGGTACTAACATATAAACATCTTTGAACCATTAACAGCCAATGATATGATTGATTAGTTATTCGGCTTCTGGTTGACACTGCTATCGCCACGAAGCCAAGTCATTCACATCAAGGATGACGATAAGTCCTTGTTGTAATCATGCCATCTACTGTAAATCTGAATGTCCCTCCTCCTTAGGATGTCAACCGTCTTGCTTCATTTTTCGTTTTTTAAATCATTGTGTTGTTTTTAATTCAATATATTTTTTTTTCACACATGTTAAAAATTTTATCATGAAAAGAAATTCTAAATCCCATCTTATGTGTTGTTTTTGTTTCTGAAGTGGTAAGATTTCAAATTAAGGTAATGTAATTATTTTTAATAGAAAACTTAAGAAAACATAAATTGTTGTCATGTCATGCATCGTAGGAACTTGAAACTTATTATTTCATTGATAAGTTTTCTGATTTTAATTACTTGTTTGCAAATTTTTAACTGTATTTTGGTTTCGAAGCTTTCCCAACTAATTTTTCGTCAAATTTTTCCTTTTAGTTTAGACAAATTGACCAATGGCTGCCATTGAGAGAATTCTTCATTTTTCTTCATCACTGGATTATTATGGGGACTGTAACAGCAGTTCACTTACTTATAACATTTGGATTAGATGTTCCAGGATGCGGTCGGTAAAAAAACCTTATGATAACTTATTTTTAAAGAAACAGTAAATGGTATGAAAGGTATCAGTAGCTCAAAGGTGATCAATACAGTTTTGTTTTTTTCTTCACTAATATAAATGAATCATTATCATCTAAATTTCAAATTATATCCAATATTATAACAAGCATTTCAATTGCAAATCTATAAAAATTATTGTTATAAAAAATTATCCAAAAGAATAATACCGTGGAGCTAGAAAATAAAAAAAAAGTGAAAAAATACTTTTTAGTTTGAAGTTATTCAATATTTCAAGCTTTTTTTTTTTTATCTAATTCTTATAGTTCACTACTGACAAGGATATTGTCAGTTTACCATCAGTTCAGCTTAATAAAAATTCTCCCATCATCAAGAACTACTGAAATGACAAATGCTTTGAATGGTGACATTACGTCATATGTGACTGTCACTAAAATTCAATGTTCTACTGGTAAAAGCAATCAGAAAGGGAAACAAAAAACAAGGAGGATGTGAGATGATCCTTTTGGAGGCTAAAGGCCCTCCCCAAAACCTAAAAATAAAGAAAAAGGCAAGAAGAAAACCTTTATTAAAGTACTGGCAGGTCCATATCTCATTATTTTGGAAAGTGATCACTGAAACAATTTATTTATAAATAAGCCTACTTCTGAATAGACTTTTTACAATATCCTTAGCACCCTTCCCCCCAACCTTAATCCTGGGTGCACCACTGAACATTACAAGAACATTTTGAAAATGTATGCATTGAAATGTTTGAATAGATTGACATTTTTTACATTAAACATACGAAAGTAAAATTAAATAAAAAAACATGCAAATATGATAAGATTTTATCTAAAATAAGAAATTAAAGTCAATATTCAAATATATTTTTGGCAATTTCTTTTTAAGATTTTTTTTGGTTTTTTAAAGTGAATTCATAGGAACTGCAACAAAGGTATTTTAATGTAAATGCTTGCAAATAAATAAATAAGATAAAAAAAACATACAATCAAGGAGACAGCATCATTATTCAATTTAATTATTTCAGAGGATGAAGAAAAACTTTCAAGTTAACAATATATTTTATAGTTAGCATCAAACAAGTCTTGCTTCTAAAAGCCTGGATTATAATCTGAATCTAAAAAAAAATTACCAATACTCTTAAGTATTTCTTGCAGAGTAATAAGGTCTTTTGAAATTTTATCAAGTAAATTGCTTCTACCAATTAGAAATTAATCTATAACTCATATAAAAATAATTTCTCACCTTAAATTAGATATCAAAAACTTGTCAGTTTGCACAGTCATAATTTGCTGTTGAAATTATTCACTAAGTAAAGAATATATGCCATAGTTGCCTTATTTAACTCAGGCAAATGAAAATTTATTTTCTATTTACAAATGTTGACTGCTTTAAATGATTATTTGAAAGAATTCATTTCTTGTAACATCTTTGAATGCTTCTATAGTTAATAATTTCTTTCTACTCCATGATAAGTGAAAGAAATATTAATGTAAAATTAAAGCTTTTAATAGTACTTACACTTTCATTGTTACAGTATTCTCATTTTAACAGAATGATGTAACAACTCATTACAAACTGATACAATTATTTAAATCATTCCAAAACCACTCAAAGTAGCTTTTTTTTCTTCTTCTTTTCTTCCAGAAAATTTGTTAATAGAAACATTTCTCTTGAAGTGATACTATTATTCCAATAAGAATGCCTTTTTGAGTCGAGCTGATACTCTGGGACGGCAGTTTCGAGCTTGTTGGACTCTCCTCAGCCAGAGCTAATCAGCTAGTGCAGGACTCAAAAGGCATATGAGGGGAGGTATTGTGAATACAAGATGGAGACAGTGACAGTTTACTTTTAGTTATTGAGGGGTCACTGTCTCCACCATGATACTATTATTATTATTATTTAATTTGTCCTACTATTCATCCTCAGTAAGCAAGTGCAAAATGGCAAAATCAAACTGGCAATAAAATGATACAAATTATGAATTTTATTTAAATTATAAATAAGTATTTTAAATAAAGCAAAGCTGTATATAATTTATTTTCTATTGGATGTCAGATCAGATTTTTTACCTTTAAAAGTAAACTTAATAATGTTTTTCTTTTGACACTACAAATAAATTGAAATCTGAAACATTTAGATATGTTTTGTTGATCTTTATTTTAAAGTTATCTGTGATCTGTTCAAAAATCTAAATAGGAAATTGTGACCTCTGAAAGTTTCCAATACATTTTTTTGACCATGGACTGAAATAAATTTGAGACCATTGTTTTAAATAGTCAAAGGCAGATCGGAAAGTTCTTTCCCTATTTCTAATATAAACATTCATATATATATATATGTGTGTGTGTGTGTGTGTGTGTGTATTGCCAAATTTACAGGCAATAGTTGTTTTTGGACAATATTAGCTTCTAGTAGATTTTAACATAATTGTATAATCGTGACAGTAGAACTCTTTGTGCAAGCTACTTCCCTTTATTACATCCCAAGAATAACATTTACTGTAATACTTGGATGTAATAATAACAGTAATCCATAAATATGAATTGAGCTATAGCGCTCCAATACCATAGCAAATGACAGAACAAACTTTGTGGCTGTGCTGTAAAGTAGCCTGCAAAGTTACAATTACATAATCCTCCTATTTACATTTAGATATAAATCAATTGAATATGTTCCACTTACCTTTTCATTTATACATTTACAAAACAAAGCTAGCAAAGACTTTACTGTTGTTTATTCCTTCTTTTTCAGTGGATACCTCGGTCCAGGAGGTGATCATATGAATGGAAAATTTAGGAACTGTACAGGTGGAGCATCAAATTACATTGAAAGGCTATTTGTTAGTGATAAACATATTATGTATGGGCTCCCTTATATGGTATGTTTATATGTTCTAATACAAATTTAAAATTTACTTCATTAATTTTAACTAATTTAATTAATTTTAGATTTAAGAAACTAAATTAAAGAAACTGATTTTGTTACTTGATTTTATAGTAATGGCGAGTGTGTTGGTTACTGCAATTATAGGCTTTGAGCCTGGTTATATATCTGATTCTGAAAGGAGAAGTTCTATTGTGGTGGATGAGGGATAGTGACATTGGGGATGAGTCTTACTTCCTTGTGACTACGTATGAATGTGTTGGGTCTTTGGTAGTGAAAGCTGTTTCTATGTTCATTAATGCATGGGAAAGGGGACAGCCATCCAAAACATCCTGAGGAGCATTGGGTCTAGGGGACTTGGTACACCGTATTGGAAGGATTGTTTTGTAGTTTGGGTGAAATGTGTATGTTTATGGATCTGAAGAAAGGAGCATAAAATGAACCATGGAATTAATTATCTGATGGAGGGTTAGGTTGGATAGATTTTGTGGGTTTTCTTGACTGGTTTTGTAGGAGGTTAAGACAGTTGTAGAAGAGGCCGAGGAAAGTTATGGAGGTTGAATATGTTATTTATGCTTTTCAGCTCATTTTGTAGGGAATTATTGTGTGGAGCATGTAAATAATGCTCTACGTATCAAGAAATCTATTATATTAATTTTCTGTTAGTAGTGTGTTGGAGTTATAGTAAATATATCTGTTTAAACATGTGGGTTTTCTGGGCATAGTAGTTTGAATGTTGTTGTAAAGATATGTAATGGATATATCCAGATAGTAGGTGTGTGTGTTGGACAGTTGTTCAAGCTCAAATTGTCGATGACAAGTCCATGGAATTGTATATGGTTCTTTAGTTATGAGAATGATATCATTCCACAATTCAATCATACAATGTGATGTGAGGTCAGTGGATGGAAAACAATTGTTTATCTATGTAGTGTAGAGTTAAAGTCAGCAATGAACCCCAAGATGGTGAGATCCATGAATACAGGTCATGTGTTTGAAGGTAATTTGTGCTTTCATGGAAGATGTATTAGCTATTGTATACGAGAAAGTCAATTGTTTGGTGATGATTTCAAATTAGTAGCACTTCCAAGTCATCATATAGTCATCTTAAGCAAATCATATAGTGCTTGTTTTATGGGTAATGTAAGTAAGGAAGTGAATAGTGATATAGCATCCAGTAGTAGATATTCACTTTCTATCTTAATAGATCTAATGTGATGTTTTGTAAATGCCATCTTGTAAAATTTTTGTTTAGGTGTGTAGGATGGTGAAAGGGTATGGAGTTCCTAGCGTTCATGATAAATCTGGCTTTGAAGATATTTTCTTGTTTTGATTTTGTGGGTTTTGAGCAGGAGGTAATGCTAGGGAATGTGGATTTTTTTTGGGGGGTGGGTGAGTTTTTTGGCAATGCTCAGAAAGCCTATGTTGGATTAAGTGTAATCTAATGCAAAGGTTGTAAGAGTATTATATTTTTCAATAGTGATGTGTGGTTGTTTTAGGTGTACTTGAACATTTGTTCAAAGTTATGTTTGTGCACGAGACACAATAAGTTTGTCACATAACCTTCGACACAGGAAACATAATGTGGAGGTTGTCTGAAGTCTTTAAGGTTGATTTGCTGAATGCAGTTAAGGTTGAGGACTGGATACAGGCTATGTGTGTTAATGCTGAGGTATCTCGTACTGAAGGAGTCAATGTTTGAGATGATTTTGTGAAGTGTTTTTATAATGTTTTCAGTAGCAATCATGAGGGGGATAATGGGAGGGAAGGGGGTAAAACTCATTCAGAAACCAGCAGGTAAAACATATTGTTATAACCACTTGCTTTTGTCTTATGTCGTCCTGTATGTTAGTGTCCTCCCATGAAGATGAAACATACACAGTATTCTGAAACTGTTGAGTACTATACCTCTACTCCATTTTACAGCAAGGGTGTTTTAACCTATTTTTATTACTGTATTTCACTGCACCTTAAGCTTTCTCAGTATTGAAATGTCCATACACTGAAATTACATAAGGCCATTAATTTCTAATTTTAATGTGTATGCTCTCTCTCTTTTATTTCTTTATTTATTTTTCTTTTTTTTTTTTGATGAATTTTAGTTCCATTATAATTCAACAAAAACCTTTGATTGTTATGGTATTCTCAGCTACTTCACCCAAACAGTCCAAGTTTACCTTGGAATTCATGTAAGTATAACATTTTTTTTTTTTACAAATGAGAAGTTTTTTTCTTTGTTTGCATCTATTTATCTGTTCTTTTTTATTTATTTATTCAAGGCAGCTGGCATCTTCCTCCTCAATAAAGAATCTCCTAAAGTGGTTATAAGGAAGTGGTTAACTCTGGCATTTTTAGTGGTTTGTATTATTTATATTTTTAAATCTTAATTTAAAAAAATTACAGTCAATTCTCATTAACCACAGGGGTTTCATTCCTGGAAAGCCTCACAGTAGCTGAAATCACAGTGACTGAAGTATTTCTCATATAGTAAAGTATAAAAAAAGTGAAGTTAGGTTTCCGCAGACGGTCTTCACTAAACATTCACTCGTTACCATAAACACATCGATATTAGTAAATCTGTGCATGAATTGCAGTCTTTATTTTAAAATATGTACTGTAGTATGGGAAGTCTTCTTTACAAGAACACAAGAATATCTTCCATTTGTGAATCAAACAGATGGTTGATTTATTTACACTGAATTCTCTGCCTACGGATGTTGCTGAATTTCGAGAATAAAGTATATGAATCTTATCCATTAAGCACATCAGTACTATGTTTTAATTTAATAAATAAGCACAAAACCAGTATAAACACTGACGATACATAGAATTTTATCAGAACAACAGCAGGCGTGAAAACAAGACTGCAGATTCCCTTGTATTGATGTTGCAGAATAGAATTTTTATTTTTGCTACTGCACAAGGCCACGAATGGGCACAAAGAAATCACATGTGTGGTGAAATGTGTTACACTTTTATATAAGTGGATAACTGAATGACCAGGATCGGAATCACTGGATGATGAGGATTTACTGTATATACATTTTAAAAGTAAAATAAAAAGAACTTTCTAAAGAAATATGTTAAAGGCTTGTTATAATTTTTAGCTCATTTTAGGTTTAACCCTAAGTAATGGATTTCAAAATAATGGAATAATTCCCATTAATAAACCATTATGGTAAGTAAAAGATTAATTCCTTATAAGAATTTTTAAAGTGCTACTTTATTAAAATTACTGTAATTTTGTAAAAAAAAATGAAGTTAGTGAACTTATAATGTATCAGTAAGATGTTAATAGATTTGATATAAATACTTTTATTTTTCATTTAGCAACGAAAAATTATAAGAAAAAAAAAACCCTGCTATTATTATATTCCTTACAAAAGAAGTCAGTGTCTATTCAATTTCTTAACGTGTTACCAATCATTATATTAATACATTATATTAATTGATTTTAAAATAGTTTTTTAGGCTGGTTTTGCTTTCTAAAGAAAATGAGTAATATGGAGAAAATATTGCTTCATTCTAAATTTTGTTTTGTAATGTATTTAAGTGAGCTGTAGGCCCAAATTAAATTCATAGTTACAGGTCAAAAGGCATATTTGAAAATGAATAAAACTCACATTGAAAGACTAATAAATTCAATGTTTAAGTGCAACCTCAATCAATACGTTGAAGTTAGATTATTCCAATTAAGTTAGATATTGTAATTATTAAGCTCTCAAAATTATCTGTGAACTAAACATCAGCTGAAAACTGAAAGCCACCAAATTTCCTCCAAGAAGGAATTCTAATCCAAAACAGAGGTTGCAACCTTTAGTGTCGATAAGAACTCTTAAAAGATTATTATCCCTATAGTAATTTAAGCAATGATTCAAAATTTTTGTATCTTCATTAGTTTTAACTCACTATCCCTGTAAAATTACTATTGTTCTTCAAGAGCTCCTCTTATGAGAATAGGAGTCTTTTCAATAAAACTGACGAAATAAGGAGGTTAGTTGGTTAAAATAAATAGCTGCAGTGTGGATGTTGAGAGTTGGCAAAACAGAAACTCAGGAAAAATAGAAGTTATTGAAGACAAATGTTGAGGGGTGAGAGGATATCTAAGGATATAATGGTTTTAATATCCAAAGAGCAGGAAACTTTGTAGAGTGGGAACAATTTCTTGTCAAGTGCAATTTCTGAATCTGTTGCCAGAAATGAATGATTGCATCTTTCATATTGTTTGATATTCTAGTAGAGAAGACAACGATGCCGCATCTGTAACACTGTATAAATGCTGAGTATATAGTGGAAAGCAAAATTTACTAAAGAGAAAGTTAACGGCTCAAAAATCAGCTTTAATGAGAACAGAATTACTGATCAATGATTTATGAAGGTTTCTAAAGACAGAAAATAACTAAATGGTAAAATTTAGTAATGCAAAAAACATAAATGTAGCAGGACAAGAACTAATTCCTATGCACAAAATATGATATAGTCATTATTGGTGAGCAGGTAATTCTGACTTTGGCTATAGATAGGCAGATACATACAATTAAAGGATTTGAATAATCAATGAAGATGACTACTAGAAGCAAAGGCTACAATTTGTAACTTACCTTCAGAAATAAAAGCTAGGAAAATACTTCAATGTTAGCCAACAAAAGGAAGTGATAAACTGAGGGGAAAGAATAGAGGAGATTAAAAGTTTCTTACGTTAAGATAAAGCTATTTTTTTTTTATTACGGATTAGTCACTTTTTAAAAGGGGGGGGGGATCCAGATCTTTTCCGTAAATTGAAAAGACACACTATTTTATAATGGGAATTCCTTCAGGGCAGAAATTCCATCATATTAGTCTCTACTAAACAAACTAAAGTCGTAATAATAAGGGATAGATACTTAGAGGACAAACCAGAAATTCTAGAAACATCTAACCATAAGATGAACAATTATCTGAAGAGATTTAGGAGAAGAGTAAAGTAAGGGGTGCTGTTCAAGGCTGAAAAAAATCACCTGATATAGGTATTCACATTTTTAACCCCTTCCTAAAGACTTGCTCAGATAATCACCCAAGAAGATTTCTAGTTTTCAGTGCTTTCAAATAATTAATTAATACACAATTAATGAAGATAACATTAATGAAAATAAAGAAACTCAGTAATTGAATTTAAATTGCAAAATTAAAAGAAACATTCAAATTAAAAAAATAATTAAAATAAAATTAAATTTCAGAACTTTTCTCTCGAATCACTTTCAAGGTAAATATGAAGAAAGCCAACTGATTATATAATCATAATAATATATTAACTTTATTTAAGTTGAAATTTCAAAGTTAATTAATTTTGCAATTTTTAAGAAATTTGCAGATATAATATTGGTTATAGACACTTCATTAGAACTTATAGAACAGGATGTAATCTTAACACAACTTTAATATCTCAGAAGGCAAATCATAATTACTATTTGAGGCCTTTATTTTTAATTTTCTCATTATTGCAGTAAATTAAGATATATTTTTTTCTATTGCAAATAAGCATTATCGATCCCTTCATTGTAGTATGTTCTTAAATTTAAATTATTAAATAATACGAATTACATTGATAAATTTTAATTGAGTTGTTTTTGAACAAATATGGATTTTTTTTTCTCCATATGTTCTGATATTTAAAAAATGTTATTTCACTCAACGATATCAAACTTGAAATCATAATTGAAAAACAGAAAAAAAAAACCAACTATATAAAAAAAAATTACAAAATAAAACATTTTTCGCAATTTAAAAAAAAAAAAAAAAAAATCATTATTAATATTAACAAATTATATTTTGCAAAAAAAAAAAAAAAACCTATGACTGAAAATATAAAAATTTAAATGCAGGGAAACATATTAAACATATATTTTTTTAATCATACTAATGAAATATTTAATAAATAAGTCTCACAGTAATACATATAATGTTGCATATATTTTTTTTTTTCCTGCTTTGTAAGGAATGATAAAGATAGAAAGGAATTTTGGAATTTGTTTAAATAATACATAAATGCATTTTGATTTGAAATGAATGTATAGGAATTCCATATATAATAATAGTATATATAAAAATACTGTAAAGCAAAATGAAAAATAAGTGAATTCATAAAGTAATAATTTTTTATTATAAAATTGAATAAGTAAACAAATGCTTGAAAGGGATAAGAGGAATTTGAAATTCCAGTGCCTTTTAGTAGATACTTTGTTCTCTTTAGTGATGTCATGAAATATCTACTAGAACATATTAGAAGGTTAACCTACATCACGTGACAGTGATCTCATGAAAAACATCTCCATTTTTTTTACACTTGTGACTGTTTTACTGAAAATAAAAGTGACTGCTGAAGATGATAATAAAGAGAATGCAGGGATTAATCTTTCCTGCTTTTCTATACAAAAAAGCACACTTAACTGTAGAAGTTCAGGCAAAAAATGACTAGAATCTGAATTGGATGTTTTTATGTTGCTGTAATATATCAAAAATTCATTTAAGTGTGACAAGAATCTGGCAGCTGGTTCTTAATGTTGGAAAGACAAGTGAGGAGAATTAAAATGATGATCAATGGAAAGAATGAAGATGCCAGAAATTAAAGAATTTAAGAAGTGGCATGAAGCTCAAAAAATGAAAATGTGGGGCAACCAAGATTTTTTTCTCTCTTTCAAATAAACAATTTGGAAAAAAAAAATTACAGATGATTCTAACAAAAAATCAAATCATCAAAAATTTATAACATTACCTTTTGTAACTGTTCTGGAGCACTAATTATCTGAGTTCTTCAACTGTATCATGTTGACTATGATATATTACGTTGTGCTTGTTCTATTCATCCTAAGATGACAAGAATTGCATCATATTCCTAAACTGTTGGATTTCTGCTTAAATGTTGATAAATCTATTTTTCTTTATTTCATAAGTGCACATTCCTTTAGGTTCCACTACAGGAAATCAATGGCACAGTTATTCATAATCATATTGAAAGCCTTCAAAATGTGACTGTTCATCTTGAGGGAACATCTAACAGTAATTAAAACCATCTATTTCAAGCAAAGTGAGAATCAGGGAGAGTTCAATTGATTTGGTCTTAAAATGAAAAAGATGTTAATCATTTTGCATCAAGAAATAAAAACTTTCACAAATATCATTAATCTATTTTGACTAGCAAAAACAATTAACATGAAGCTCTCAATATTGTAAAGTTATAAGCATAAAAGAAAAAAAAAAAAAAAACAAAAAAAAAAACATAAAAAAAACCTATATTTATATTTCCTCTACCTTTTATTTTAATTAGGTCAGAATCCTTTATCTTAGTTACATCTGCAACTGCATTTGTTCTTATGGCTGTTGTTTATTATTTAGTGGATGTTATTAAAGTGTGGAATGGTAAACCTTTATACTGTGCAGGTAATAAAAGAAACTTTTATTTCTTTAGTTATAAATTACAAAGTTAACTTGTTTCAATAAATTACTTATATACAGTTGCTAATAATAGTGAACACAACAATATAATCAATAACTGGTTTTTCTTTTATATTCAAACTAACTAATAGAAACTGTAAAGTAATAACATAAATAAAATAACTACTAATCAAAACTGATAAGCCTTGACTGGAAGACATGCTTACAGTTAAAATCAGTCATAAAATATATACATAAATAAATAAATGCAACAACACTCTTCAACAAAACAGGTTTATATCTTAAGCATATTATGTTTAGTAAATTCAATAAGGGCTCAACATTTTCACCAAGTTAAATAATTAAGGTTTGAAAATTGCATGCTATATTGTTTGGTTTTTTCATTTTCAAATTTCATAAAAGGCATTTTATATTTTTTTAAATATTAATGAAATAGCTTAAATATGTTAAAGCTTGAAAATATTTAAAATTTTGAAGTAAACTATATTTTAAATATCGACATCAAAATATTTAAGATGACACTGCATTTTTTACTGCAAAATTGTTGTGTCTAATTAAGCTTAAATGCAAAAGGACATTTTCTTTGCTGTTTGTATTTTAAGCAAACATTATTGTTATTTTTTTGTAATGTAATATTAAATAATTTAATGGGTTATTCTTAAAAATGAAATGGAATAGGGAGGTATTGCCAATTTAGAATGTTAATTTCCCAAAGCATTTGATGAAGTGATGTTCATGGCTCAGTATTTGGTCTCATCCAAAGAAAGCATAATAATGAATGTGGCCATACACTCAACTCAAAACAAGTCTTAAGAACAATAATTCAGCTCTACATTTTCAACAATTTAAATTCTTATTTATGGTAAATTTAAAAAAAAAAAAAAAAAACAAGAAAAATTTAAAATAATCTAAACAAATTAACAAGTGATGAAAACTCTTCCGTAAATGAAGATCTCTGTAAATAATACATACTTACAGCATACATTAATCTTATGAGAGTTTAGTAATTAATTAATTTTGGAGTTAAGTAGCCTAATCCTATAAAATATTTTGATTAGCGTTCAAATTTATTTTGGTTATTTTTTTTTCTTTAAAAAAAATGTCATTAGTAATTTCATTTTACATTCAATTATTTTTCTTAAATAAATAAAATTCCTTAATACCAACTATGTATAGCAAATCTTTGCTTTAAAGTTGAAAATTGAAAAAACAAAAACAAAAAAACAAAGCACATATGATATATAAAGTTTTCAGTTAGTAGGCCTATAATGATCTTTATTGAATTGCCTATCATTAAATAAATTGTACCGACAAATTAATACTTAGATTATGAATGACAATTATTATAAATAGTGTTAATGATGCAAATTAACAATATATTTGTCTATGAAACTGTTAAATAACTGAAAAATTTTGCTACACTAGCCACAATGTTAATGATTAGTTAAAGAAATTTAAGTGCTTAAGTTCAAATAAAAAATATATGAACTGCCTGCCATCTGGTAGAAAAATGTCAAAATTATGCTGCAAATTCTCATACAGTAATTTGTGATTTTTTTTTTCTTCTTTTTCTTGTATAATGAAAAATTTGTAAACACTATTGTCTTGAGCAGAGAAAGAAGGCTTCCTAACTTATATAAAATTACAGTATAATTAGGAATGTTCTGTTTTTACATTATTAAACTACATTTTTAATAATCATAGAATGTAAATCTCCCCATATACTGTATCATAATAATAATAATAATAAAAAGCTTTTTCAAAAAGAAGAGAACATGCCAACAAGAAATTTTATTTCTTGAATGCTCCTACGTAAATCATTTATCAATTTAATAGGGAGTACGGCATTTCTGCCATGCTACTTACTGTTCTGTGAATGGCTTTCTACTTACGACCAAATCAACTTACAACAAGTTCATTTCAACATTGCCCTATTCTGTCCAGAAACTGTCTGTAGTGCATTGAAGAAAAATATGAAATGTTAAGGATTGTTGGATTTAAGTTTTTCAGATTGAAAATCTTTAGGATGAATTAATTGTATGAATTGGGGACTGATGTCACTGCCTTTGATTTAATATCATTGTTATTAAAATATCATAAACTAATGCAAATTATCTTTTCCTCTTTCACAGGAATGAATTCTCTCTTCATCTTTTTAACTCATGAAATTACCAAAGAAATTCTACCTTTTGGATGGAGGCCAGTTCATTTTAATCATGGAAACTTGATGTTTCTGGCTGTGTATGAAACAGTGTTATGGATAGCAATATCTGTATATCTCTATCAAAAAGGACTCATATTTACAGTATAGATACAAAGAATTTTCTTTCCAAGAAAAGTTGTAATCTGAGGCCATAAGTTCTGAAAAGTACTTAAGTGGTATTTAGTTAAGGCTTCACCTTCAAACATAAATTAAAAATCTGAACTCACTCCTAAAACCTCATTGAACTTTAATATTCAACATCTTGCAAACTCTGCAGAACTAAATTTCTTATTATTAATTCGATATAATAATAAATAGAGTACAATTACCGTAACAAACTGGGAATCCTTACAAAGCTCAATTGCTTTCAAAGCTTCAACAATTTGAAAATTTCCAGGACAGATTTAAATGCAATATCTGCCTGTTCCCACACCGACTCAAAACGTTTTCTTTTGCTTTTAGCCCTTAATAATTTCATTTTTAAATGAATAGCTGTTTTATTTTGATTTTTTTTTAAATATTTATATTAAGTACAAACTCAGTTTTAATAAATTATTTTAAAAAGTTTTCTTATAATTATTATTATATTAGTAATTTAGTAATTATTTCAAAAAAAAAACCAAAAAAAAAAAACACCTGCACTGGAGTGAAATGTCTTCTACAATCAAAGCACCTTATATATTTATTTCCATTCTTTCACTGTAAACAGAACTTAACAATAAGTTCAATTCAGCAAGACAGTACTTCAAAATTTAAGATTATTATTTTTATTTTTCAAGAGAGTAAATTTTCATAATTTCAATTTATTCTAGGTTTTAACATTCTTATTTGTTTATTTTTCTAATTTCCTTCTGAAAGTAACTATTATATTGGTACATGTATTATTGAAAGAATTTAAGAAAATCTTAGTTTTGGAAGAATTCTTAAGATATTTAAATGTAAGTTTTGTAAACATTAGTTATATTGGTTTTAATATGAATTAAAAATCTCTGTTTTTTAAAAAAAGAGATAATGACGATAGAATAATAAGAGGAAAAATATTAATGTAATGATTTTGCATTTACTGGCAGATAATTTTAAAACCAATGACAGGGATAACAGAGAATATCCCCAGTTAATTTTTATAATTTTTATGAAACTTTTTAATTTGTAAGCATTGATTACCCTTGAAAAATATTATTTAATCCAAAACTGTTAACTTATCTGTATGTCATGTCACAAATCTAATAATACGGGTTTCTTTTCCTTGGCGCATTTCCAAACAGACTGAAGTAATTTGACAAATCCTGTGTCCTTTGGTTTCTCTAACCCTCTCATCAATCGATTCTTCATCACAGAGACGAATTCCTTGTTACTTAGCTGTCCATCCACTAAAGAATAAAAGGCAAAGATTAGTTTCACATTTTCTATAACATTGTCATGATATGTTTAGTTTTCCTCAAGAAAAGCTACATTATTACTTCAAGACAGAAGGTGAAATCATAAACTCTAATTAAAAAAATAATAAATCTGAAAGAACAGGGGCCAAGAGCAATGGCAGGAGTCTTTCTTTGTTTACACTGGAGTTTGAAAATTTGTAAACGCACAAGAAATATCAGAGAAATCTTAAACTCTTTTTAAGAGTGGTGGCTGGAGCCAAAGACCCAAGGCAGATTTAAATTGGAAGGCATTTGAGACAGAGGAAGATGGGAAGATTTCTGTATTTACAGATTTCTGCATAATAATATATTCCTAATTATTTCAAAAATAGTGTTTAAAGATAAATTTACAAGTGAAATGATCATTCATTATTTCAAAAAAGAAAGTTTTTGCATACTGCTAAACTAATTTAAAAGCTATCATTAAAAACAAAGAACTTTTGTTCAAGTTTTGTATATACACATTTAGCGGTGAACAAATAGTCAGCTGAATAAGTAGGTGCTGAGAAAGAAAAAAAAAGTTTACCAGCGATTTTTAAGTAAGACAACTATTTTTAATGCACTTATGAAAACCCCACCTTTCCATTTCATCCAATCCAGTTGTACAAATTAAGAAAATTCAAGTATTTTAGTAGATTATGTCAACAAGATATGAATAAGGTTTGATCCTGAAATGAAAACCTCATTTCATAGTCAATGTGGGGTTGTTTTTTTTTAAAGGATTTTTTCGTCATTTCATTTTATTTGTGGAGTACTTCATTATTTCCTTGAATTTTGTTTTGAAAGTATACATGTACTTGCATGATGAATTATAAATGTCATTCTTCATTATTTTTGCTGAACATCAGAGAAATAAAAATGTATTCCTCATGGAAAAGTTGTTTTTTGTTAATTTTTATGAAATACATTATTGAAATAAAAATCTTTAAATTAATAATATGTGATTTGTCAATGACATGGATCTAAAAGAAGTTGCAACAGTACAATGAGTAAACATGTCAATGAAAAAAATTGAAGACTGGCAATGTTGTTTGCAAACAATTCAATATGTGACAAAGCATACTATTCACTAAAAGTAATGTTTGAACATGACAAAAAATAAAATGCTTACTAAAAATTTGAGATTGCCCAGAATTTGATAATTTAGAAAAGAAAATGCCCAAAATCACAATAAAGTTAAATATGAGCCTATCTATAGCTAAAATGCAATGGCAACAGTCTCAAGAGGCAAATAACATTTTATTTTTAGAAGACTTTTAAAGAGTCACCTATGTCCATAAATAACAAATAAGACAGATAAACTTAACTTTCAGCTGAATATATGCAATTAAACATCGTTCTCTTAATGGTAAGCTAATCAACTTACAACAACAGGGAAGAAATTTCCATAAAATGCTCACCAACTTGCATTGTGAGATCAAATTATTAATGGCCTCTCCTGACCCAGGGGAATATCCCACATTCAAATGTCATGTCAACAGATAATGCAACTTTACACACATAAATAGCAGCAGATACTGCTATGTTAAAAATGAGAAAAGCTGGTATTTTAATAAACAATCAATGTGAAATGATCACCTTTGGTCCTGACAATTCAGTCCTGTGCAGACAGTCCGGTGGCAGTGTCATGGTCTCATGGATATTCTCATGGTACAGTTTTGAGATCCCTAATGCAATTTAAGGGTTTCCTTGATGCAGTAGTTATTTGTCTAATGTTGCAGATCATCAGCATCAATGACCACAGTCTTTTAAGGAGGCAACAGTGTGTTCAAACAGGATAATGCATCATGTCCTGCTGATGGGTTGTGCTTGAATAGTTCAAAGAACACAAGCAATGAATTCTAGTTCACAGATTGGCCTCCTTGCTTGCCTATTTTGAATCTCAATGAACACCTTTAGGATTATATGAACAGAAGAATCTGCCCTATAGATGCCCTATCAAGGACTGCAGTGCAGCTTATAGAGGCACTGTTGACAAACTGCTATGCCGTACCTCCAGCTATCTTCAAGAATCCCACAGAATCGAAGCCTAGACGTTTAGCTGCTGTACTGATAGCAATAAAGTGCAATGCTGCTATTAGATAGGTAGTCATAACAATTTGATTTCACAATGTTTATGTTAATAAATGAAGCACTGCTTAATTAGACCAGACAACATTATACTGGAACTAAGAATCTATACCATATGGGCTGTTTATTGATGAGTTAAGGTTTGATCTGCAGAGGGAACAAAAGAATACTGCCAAACACTGATGAATTTAGAAAGAAATCATCTTTATCACAATGTTAGATGTGAGTTGTTGCCAGAACATATCTTGTTACCTCAACCCAATCTCTATGTGAGAACTGGGCTGTCCCTGAATCTTATTATACCAGATGATAATATACAGATGTTGTCATGGAATTTTTGCTCTGATTTAAACATTACTTCACAAATATCCAGACATAATTTAGACAGTTAAGCTATAAAAAGTTATGAGATCTAAATTAATATTTTTCTTTTCGATCTTTAAAAATCTGCACAGGTTTTTTTACCGTAATAATTTTACTTACTTCGGGATTTTAAGTAAGTATTCTCACTGAAAATTTTTGCCTCAATTTGTAGGAGCTAATTCATAGTTAAGATTTCCAAGCATAAACGATGGAAATGAAACAAAATAAAATCCACTGCCTGGACAGCTTCATATTGTTATTTAGTTATTTTTATTAACTGGGTTGAATTATCAATTTGAATAAAGCATTCTTGCTAAATGAAAATTTTATCTTTAAATGCTATTACATAATTTTAATTTGTTTCCACAATTGTTTCTTTGTATAGTGTTCAAACATTTAGTTTGGCTGAAGCCTGGTCCATTATTTATGAAAACGTGTTACTCACTGGCATTACTTACTTAACCTTCAAGAAATTTTACTATGAAATTCACAACTGAAATCATCACAAGAAACATTCATTTACAATTGCAATTTAATTCTGCGATTTAAAAAACGAAAATATAATGTGAATCAATAAAAAAAATATATATATTTTCTAAAAAAAGGACTAAAGTGTTGAGTACATACTATTATCATCAAATAAAGTAAACACGACATCCAGAACGTGATCATCAATGTCAACATGAGCAACAGTCTTGGCTACATGTTTCAAGGTTGCTATAAAAGAAAAAAAAATAACTAAATGAATTACTTTTTATAAAGAATTGAAGTTGTCTTAATTAGTAAAATTAATTTCTTAAAATAAAAGTATCTTTCTTATCTAATTCTAAATAGAGCGAGTTTAATGTGTGAAAAAAGTAAGAATAGTTATTAAAAAGATAATTTTAAAAAAAAATCAGTCACACATTTAAAAGTATATTAGTAATAATTTAAAAGTTAAAAATTAATCAAAAACTTAACAAAAAAAAAATACTTAAAATTCAGGACAGTTTCAATGTGTGGACCTCATCATTATCATTAAGAAATTTTGAAACAGTTCTGAATTTTAAGTATTTTTTAAAGTATTTGTTTAATTTTTAACTTTAAATTTTTACTAATAGTTAAAAGTTAAAGTATCCCATTATAGGCCGATGCAGGCCCTTGGGGTCGTGGGAGGTAAGGCTCCCAGTGCTTCTTGACCTGACACCTGCCCGCCTTTAACACCCAGCGAAATTATTTTTAATACAATTTTAAATGTGTGACTAATTTTTTTTTAATTTTTTTAATAATTATCTAAAAAACGCAGTTTCTTCTAGGAATTATTAGTAAAATTCGTAAGGGGGAATTATTTAGCTGTGTGTGTGTGTATAGTAAACAAAATAACTTGGTTTAATCTTACAATGATAGATATTATTTGCTGTATTTATCAGATTTGTTCTCAGTAATATTCTTTTTAATATTAATATTACCTTACAAATCACAATGCATTTATTCCATAATTATTCCCAGTTTTCAAAGTAGATTTCTAAATCGTATTTCACCGTATCTTTCTATTTCACAAAAATAACCATATTTAATATTTGTACCTAAATTTTCTCTATTAACTTGGAAATAGTCCATAAGAAAAAACATTTCTGATAAGTGATAACTGTTATTGAACTTATATTTCAAATTTAAAGTGAACAATTAAAAGCTCTTTATATGGCTCCAGGAGTTCCACGACCAGCAGGACTTTTCAGCCTTTAACCACAGCCTTTAATGTTTGCCAGCCTTTAACCACAGAAAAAGAAAGCTGATACCTATTTGGCATAGGGTTGAATGAAGCCTTAGACCATTTGGAGAAGAAAGAACCAAAGGAAATATTCAGGATCACCAAATGAAATTTTTAGTAATTCATACAACTGTACCATTTGTGCAGTAGATAATCAGTTGAGAGCTCTAAATTGTTTACAGTTGTGTTAATAATACTATTAATGCATTTTTGATGTGATGATTTGTTATTTTGAAAAGACAAAAATGAAATACAGATTCAAAAAGAAAAAGAAAAAAAGAGACGTGCAATCTATGGAGAGAATACTGAAAGAAAAAGTGATTTTAAAATTTTAAAGTGGGCAATTTTCTTTTAAAAGATGCATCTTACTCTGCAGGGCCATTTACTGTTGAAGATAAGCTGAAGAACGAATTTCAGTCAACCCAATATTTAATGTGCTTCAGTTTAAAGGTATACGACTTCCAATTCAGTCAAAAACAGCAAATATTGAAAAGTGATAACATGTAGCCCTGGTAATAACATTTAAACAAGCCCTGATAACTTTATAGAAGTATAGCATTGGAAATTGAATTTCTACCAATAAAGGAAACTTCAAAATGGAATATGGTGGAATCCCTATTTTACACTTTTGTTAGGTCTGTTGAAAAGAAGCTTTATTTATCTTTTTCTGTGTAATCCTCATAAACGTAAATCAATCTTCTTCATGCCAATAAAGGTGATTATAATGAAGGAATCAAACTTTCAAGTATCCAAATAAACAAAAATATTACTTAGAAAACAATTGCTAGTTTGGGAATGTATTGTATATTTTATAAAGAATTAAATAAGGCAGAAGTTTAAAAAAAAAAAAAAAAAGATTTTCTTAACAAATCACCATAGGAAAAGGCTTGAGTAATATTCAAAGTGAAATAAAACCTGTTCTATCTACATAACCAACAGATACACATCTACCTCTGGCAAAATAATGCATAACTGATGCAAAGTCTAATCTCTAAAGTGGTATTATAACGAGTCTTGTCCAAAAAGCCTTTGAAGGCAATGAAGAAACTACTACTTAGCAAAATATATGGTAAATGGACAGAAACAGTATTTGCAGACTTATTTTAGTACAAAAAAAAAACACTGCAGCAAATGATAAATATGAACTGGAAAAGAAGGGAAAACAATGTGATGACTTAACCTCAAAAAAGGCAATAAAAGAAAGGCCTCGGTATCTAAGTTTAGTCCAATTATTGAAAACCTGCAAGAAAACAATTCCTCTAGATTTATTTACCTACTAGACAGCTTTGCTCTGGAAACCTCACATATGTAACAGAAGACAACATTTTATTTATTCAAAAAGCAAAAAATTACATAAAAAAAAAACTAAAAATAAAAATAAATTAAAGTTTAAATTCTAAAGAATATATGCATTACAATATTGAGATCTATTTGCAACAGTTGGAAATTTGCCCAGTTGACAATACTCCTGTTGCCTGGCAATGGGCTTGCAAAATTCAATTGTTGTGTCCATGCAAGAATAATCCTGTTGTCTGGCAACAAGCATATAAAATTCCATTTTTGTGGACATTCAACACAAACTGTTTTTTTTTTTTTTTTTTTTAATAATATAGATGACTATCAAATTTTGCTAATTCAGTCCCTAAGACAGAATTGTATACTAAGAAGTTTGCAGTGTTTTATTTTATTTTATTATTTAAGATGGAGAAAGAAGGAATAACAAGAAGATGTATACTATGATGCCAAGATCTTAAATCTCTTTATCTTATGATAAAAAAAAAGAGAAAAAATTAGACACAAATTATTTCAGCATTAGAACGTCTCAATGTGATATTTCTCCTGTAGGCTCTATTCCTATTTAATTTCTTCCTTCTGTTTCTCTCTAATTATTTATTGCATTATACTGTAGCAAATAAGGAATTTATTTAATGTTTCACATTGTAGAAGCACTGAGTTTGAGCATCTCAGAGCAGATTGAGACACAATGCAGTCAAGGAATTACAGACTGAAAGTATAGGAAGAATAGTACTTTTGATAGATTACAAATCGGTTCAGTTTCATTTATAGATTAAGGCTCATAGTATATCTATAAAAAGGTATACTTTGTATGCTTTTTTCCAAGATTTATATTTTAATATTAATAAAGTCAATTAAATTAACTCAAAATGTTTGTAAACTAATAAGAACTATAAATCTATACAACTATGACGGGAATAACATTAAAATTAATTACGAAGTTAAGAATTATAAAATATTTGTAAAATTACTTACGTTGATCAATAGATGCTCCTGCTATATGATAAAATGTGAGAGCAGTGTCCACATCATTGATATTATTCAGAAAATGGAAGAATTTTAGATACTGTGACTTAGAAATGCCCTGAAAAATAATTATTTGTTTTTTATTAAAAAAAAAAAAACTATTTAGTTGAAATTGAGTTCTGTAAATAGTGTTACAGAAATATATATTTTCAAACAAGAATTAGAAATAATTCCTTCTAGGATTGAAACCAATAAGGAAAAGAAGAAAATAAGGGAAAAAAGTGTACTTGTTTCTTCTTATTCTGGCTCATTTAACAACAACAAAAATCAAGAACAATGGTTAAAATGCTTTGTTGTATGTAGTAGTCTTGATGTTATTGTGAGTACATTTACTGAAAATGAAGAGTTAATGGGATTTTAACCCATACAGTGAAGATGAAAGAGACAATGCCTTTCGTATTCCACTTCAGAGATCGTCATCAGGTTTAATAATAAAAAATAAAAAAAGAAATGTGGCAGAATATATAGAAATGAGAAGGCAGACATTACTGAGAGCAGTACTACTTCAGAGCATGGGAAATGAAGAGACGGGGAGGCAGACTTAGAAGAGATACCTTGAGCTCCAGAGAACTAGAGGCAAGATCAGCTATTTCCAAACACGATCTAGGCCCATGCCTTTATTCAAGTTGATAACAAAAGATCCAGCTTTAAGAACTTCGGTGCATTCTTCAATATTCCTATAGATGATGTGGTGACTAATGATAGTATCCTAATTAAAACAGTGTTTTGGAAGAGAAACAGGGAAGGAGTCAGTCTGTTGTTCTAAGAGGTAATGGTTTAAACAGCATGTGATTTGTCTAATGCAGTGGTTCCCAACCTTTTTCAGCTGGTGACCCACCTTTCCTTACCGGAATACCTCCACATATATAGGAATAGAAGAATATAGAATAAAACCATATTTGTATCATATCCCTTCCTTATATAGGATCGATTTTCGATTTTTCTGATCTTTTCTGATAGTTTATTCGATGGTTTCTGATAGTTTTAGTATCAAGTCATGACCCACTGGGGTTGGGAAATGCTGGTCTAATGTATTTATAAACACACTGAAAAGAAATGGAATAAAAACTTTTTTTTTCACTAGTGGGAATGAAATTTCTAAGGTGGGAGACAATATCCTTGATTTTTATGAGAGAAAGAGAGATGGGCTTTTAATGGTTGACACTAAAATGTGGTTGATTCTGAAGGAGAATTCAAGAACAAACGGTAAAAATACTTTAGGTAAGTTATTTTGGAACTGAATGGTTCTCTGGGATTTCATGCTTTAAGAAGTAATTGACTGATGATGGCGGATTTGAAGCTGTTGTTACTAGTACAGGTTTAATGTGTTCAACTCAGTTTGTAACGCTTCTTGGCTTCATAGAGCAGTTGGTGAACACACATTGGACAAGGATTCATACGGCAGAGTTGAGAAGCTTTATGACAGGATCTGCAGCTTAGATAAAAGTCCATGAGAGTCTTTTTCTATAAACTGAGGTGCAGATCTAATTGTTCTCTTTAGTAATGAGAATATCCAGGAAAGATGAGGTTTGGATGATTCAAATTCCATGGAAAAGGAAATAATATCATCAATACTGAAATGATGCATAAAAAACAGGTATGTCAAACGAGTCAGGTTGACAAACAGCAAAAAAACATCATCAATATAATGCCATTAAATGACAAGGTTCAAAAAAAACAGACTGCAAGACAGGTTTTTTTGAAGTTAAAACTTAGAATCCAACTGACAAGAGGTATGAACCTCGAAACGGTCCATCTTGGGTTCCCGGTACGAAATTTCCAAA
>JAFIDM010006943.1:6883023-6897960 GCA_023159025.1 Thereuonema tuberculata | reverse complement strand
CAGATGACGCTGATGACGTGTTTGTATATTCGAATGTTAATACTTACACAGAAACAGCTTTTTGAAATTAATTTGGTTTTTAAATTTCAGAAAGCTGTCCGGCAAATTTTATATATATATATATATAACGTATGTTAAATTTTGCCATTAAAACTTGTTTATAAAAATTTCTGGCTAGAATCAGACGTAACTCACAGAAGGGCCTTTAGTTAATTTTTAAAAATGGCCATTTGGCAAGAGGAAAAGATATTTGATACAACAAACTCCAGAGCTATAAATTAAGACATCTATGAAGACCTCTTACTTAGACAAAAATAAGTATCAGTAATGCTTAAAGTTATTTTTGCCAATTTTGTTTTGCCTTCAAAGATATTGCAAAAAATGGCTGCCACAGATTAATATTTCTATATTAATTCATTAGGAAGACTTGATTCAGAGCACTAATTTTTCTTGGAACTCAGTGGTACATATCAAACAAAGCAAAGAGTTAAGAATATTTCCTTTTATGGGAATAGAGGTTTTATACTGGGTGATTCATAAAGTACTGGAAAGTACTGGTGGTTTTCACTGACCCATATCTTTTAAACTACTGCTCATAAAAATCTGAAACTTTTAATAGAAAATCGTCAAACATATAAGAGTTATATTTTCATGTTATTATTTATTCATTATTATTGAAATTCCTTTTATTTGCTTTCAAACACCCCCAATATATCGTATATTTAAATAACTGTTGTGATGTTGTTTAAACTCTAAAAGTCTGGATCCAATATTCAAATGATACAGAAACCTAATTAGGAAAATTTAATCTAAACACTTTTGTCATTAATTCCTGAAAATGCATTCTGACAAATGACTTTTTTGGGAGACAGTCGAATAATTTTTTTGGATAATAATTTCGATATAGTGGGGATGTTTGAACGCATATGAAATGAATTCAATAATAATGAATGAATAATAACATGAAAATTTAACTCTTATATGTTTGATGATTTTATATAAAAAGTTTCAGATTTTTATGAGTAGTAGTTTAAAAGAAATGGGGCGGTGAAAACCACTAGTACTTTCCAGTACTAGATAAATCACCCGGTCTATATCAATATGAGTTGTGGCCTAGAAAAGGAGTTTCACATAAATCTTTGATAAACCAGTCAATGATCCATAGAATATCATGTGATAGATTTCATTTTCTTGTTGTTTGATTTTTGTAATTTGAATCTTCTGAAAATGTGTTTGGATGATAATGTCAGGAATTTAAAGGCATTTTTAAGATTAAAAGCCTTCAGAAAAGTCAGTTATTGAATGTATTATGTTAATTCAAAGTGCTCGGAACCAAACAGAATAAGGTAATACTTTGTAGAAAAGTAATGCTGGAGGGTTTTCTCCAAATCTCACCTTCTTATTTATTCCTAAAGTTTTATGAAAGATAATGACTGAATACGAAGGCAAGTTGAAAATAAAATGACAGGAGATACTAGAAGATTAGGAAAGTTACTGTATTTAATGTAGACAGGAATACTGACTTTTTAAGAATAATTTCACTACATATGTACACCTGTAAGTATGTATACACACACAGAGGACATGAAATACATTTAAAATATGATGAATAAATATTTAGAAACTATCCTATCCTAGTCAGTAATTATCTTGTAAAAGAGAGAAAAAAAAAAAAAAAAACGACAAATAAAAGAATGAACAAAAAAATCTTAAAAGTTATTATTAATAACCAAATAAAATGATGAGTAATGAAATAAATAATATTTTCCTTAAAAAGAATTGCTTAAATTCTACAATATTTATAATATCAAAATTTCAATATTTTCATTACTTTCTTCTGATCATCTCTAAATCTCCTTTTGACTCGCTTTAACATTTTTAACTTCTTCTTCTGATGTAATCCTGCATACGTCAGTAGTAATTCTGCAAAATCAGCCTCTGTTATATTTCCCTGTTCATCAGGACCTTTACGTTGAAACTAAAAAATAAACCACCATAAAAAATTGAATTTTTACACGCAAAAACTTTGGTAAGATTAAAAATCCTTGAATGAACAGCACTTATCCTTTATAAAAATTCATAATAGAAATGATTTATATTAATAAATTAATTTTTATTTTATGGTACATCATGTTAAATGCTAAAAATGCTAACAGTTAAAGGTAATCTATTCTCTGATCTCAATTCTTCATTATTCTGATTTTTTAAAAGATCTGTTTTAATAAGAATATTCAAATCTCTATATATCTATTTTTTTGAAACAGTTAATAAAATCTTTCACTTATTTTCATTTTAAAATTTATTTATATTTACAAATTACATTAAAGCTTAGTCCAGTTTCTGTTACTTAGTTCATTTCTTATAAATAAATAAATAAATAAATTTTAATTGAAAAATATGCTTTGTTTTAAATCATGTAATTAAAAGTATACATAGAGCCCCGATTATCCGCGAGTGCCTCGAAAATTTTGTAGAAAATTTTTACAAAATTTTCAAAAAAACCTAAAAAAAAAAAACAATTTTAGTCCAAGCCAACAACAGGGAAAATACAACAGGCCCTACAGTGCGAAGATCAAAAATTACTAACAGGTTTATTGTGCATTGTAATCCTATAGACCCTTCTCGGAATTTGTGGATGAGTGGCAGGCTCTTGCTCTGCAGAAAGGTTTCAGCTGTGCTGTACATATTTTAAAAGTTTTGCATATTATGCTTTTTGTATAATAAAACGTAGTTTTTATGCTGAAATATTTTTTTTCGTGTTTACACCTCATTTTTAGTCTTTTTTCGGGTTATCCGCGATTTTTACTATCCGCGGTACCCTTGCCACCCAATTCCATGGATAATCAGAGCTCTACTGTATTAACTAATCACAATTCAGACTTATTCATCTTTCAAATAAGGAATGACTTTATATTTTGGACATTTAATAATTATTCAAGTTCATTAATACAGTGTAATGAAAAAGTGCTTTCATTAAGTGGAAAAACACTTGCTGCAGATTTGTGGAGTTTGTTTTGAAAAATTGCTATATGTAAGCTTTTAACAGGAACAAATATAAATAATAGAAATTCTATCAATATAAATATAGAACTTTTGTTGCAATTAATTTGCACACTATTGTAAATACATTTGAAATCATTAGCTTCAAGAAAAATTACTGCAAAGGGAAATAATAAACCATAGTTTTGAAGAGTAAGAAGCTTTGAAGTTTTGATAGAAATGGGAACAAAAGTTGACATGCGGTTCTTCTATTGTCTGGCAAGTCAAGTAAACACAGCTGAGATTTGTTTAGTAAATGCCATGGAATGCAAAGGTAAAATGAGGAAGCAAACAAAATATTACTATTAGAATTATCAGTAATAGAATTGTGGGTTATTTCTTAATACATACAACTATACAGCACATGGGGTTTCAAAATTGTCATATATTAGCATATGTCCATTACTAAATTGCAGAATTACTAACAAGAATCAATGTTAAGGTATACCTCTAAACTTAGAATTTCAGTTTGCAACTGCTTCTGAAAATCCAAGAAACGTTCAATGGTCAATTTTTCTCTAAGGCTTTCACCAAAAAAGTAGGTGCTTAGAGCACTATTTACACCCTTAAACGTATTGCCAGTTGTGGAGTGGTCACGATGACGAGATCCAACACTTGTTTGGTTTCTGATGATTGTTTGTACCTAAAAAAACAAGATAAAAAATAATGATTTAATAGTAATAATAACATATTTTAAAATATAAAAATGAGCAAAAAAAAAAATGGTAGCTGCTATTTACTTACAACTCATTTGATATTTCATATTTTTATTACGTTGCCATCCAATACAAAAGAGACGAAGAATCTACTGCTACACAACTTTATTAGATTGTTTGGAAGATCAAAGACCTTGAATTTACAGAGATGAAAAAGTTAGAGATACCTGAAATTGGGATTATATTCAAACAACATTTAACAGGACAACAGTAATAAAAATCAATTAACAGCAGAGAATTCTGGAAGCTCACAATTGCTAGATCCATTTCAACTGCACTTGGAATGAAATTCAAATTGAATGAACATATAGTGAAGCCCAATTCCGTAACATTTGCACCAGCTATGAAATTTCTTCAACTAAATCAAACCAAGGTCTACTGAATCAAGCATTGCACCAAAGGCTCCATAGAACGCAGATCAGTACAAAAATGCATTCTTAAATGCAAAAGCATTTAATTAAGATGAATAAAGAGACGATCAAACTATTTAATCTCCCAACATATCTAAGAATTATTTCAACTAGTCTTAAGATACCATTTTCTGTAGAGGTCTGGAAATATTTTTATAAGAATTAGCAAAAATATAAGGCATGGGAAAGAGACTTTCATTGAAATTCCACATGTGGTAAGCTGTAATATTCACAAGATAACAAAATGAATAAAAAAATGAAATTAACAATGGCTAGAGAAATAATGTTTTTGAAACTGTCCTAGCTACTACTAGGGAAAAATAATACAGCAGTTTCCTTGCATAACAAGGGAGGATTTGGTAAGGATTCCACCCCACACTGATCTGAAAATAGAAGAAACAGAGCATTTTGAACCACTATTTTTTGGTTGGCAAGTCTGATTTGTTTGTAAAACTCATCTATAATAAAGACATAATGAACAGAAGAATCTACCAAGAAAGTAAGGGTAATAAAAATCTACAGAAAAACCTTGAAAATGAAGGACTAAAAAAAAAGATATTAAAGACTTAAAGATAGTTAAGACAAAATAATATGTTAGCAATCAGTTAAAACAGTCGTTTTTAATACCAATAAACAAAAAAAACAATTGATGTTTCAGTATTGTAGTGAAAAGTACCCTTTACAAAGTGAAAGAATAAATGTTATCTGTGATAAGGAATCAAAATTCAATGAAGTAAATATAATTTACTAATTATATTTACAGCAACCTACTGGATTAACAATGTTCATCTGTTGTACTAATGTAAAATGACAATTCTATTATCGTTAGAAATGTCAAGATGAAAACCATTTCAAACATGAATATAGGTCATTCTTGAGGATAGAGAGAACTGGATCAAATCTACAAATAAAGGATCTGGATAAAGATACCTGTATCTAAAGGGCTGGAATGCAGCAGGGATTCCTTCTGAAAACAATAATTGCAAAGAACTGCTTGAAAATGGCAATTTTTTTTTTTTATTTCAATAAATAGTATTTTTTAATTTGAGATTCGCTTTATAAAATCAATGAAATGCTATCAAATATGTTAACTGATCAATGCCTGATACATTAAGAAAGATAGTGTGTTGCTGATTATATTTTTGCCCTCAGCTATTCTGCACACTGCATAATCATTAAATTTACAACAATTACTTTATTTTATTTGGAATAAAAGTGAACTTATAACAGACTGATGTGGAGAATGCCTGTCTTAAAAATTTCTTGTGTAATTGTATCTCCTTCTAAAATGAAGGCTTGTGATTGAAGTTCAATTGTATTAGGTATTTTCAGCTAAAACTGGAAATAGCCAATCACAGAACTGACATTGCACTTATTTACAGCATTGAACCTGGTGGAAAAAGAAGGACATTTTTACTGAAAATGGGAGAAAACTTAATATCAGACTGCATTTAATACAGGTAGAGTGGAAAGCAGGTAATCCAGCTGTTATAAAGCACAGATGAAAAGGAACAACACTTTTGAAATAAGGATTCTTCCTTTGTGTTCTGGTAAGGGTATTTAGACAAAGTGTAAACCTATTTAGATATGACTGGAAATATCGTCAGTTTTGTATTAAATTAATAAATAAGGAGAGAATCATTCCTGTAGCCACTAAATGTATCCCATTTATTATTTCATCATTTTTTTTCAATACTTTAAACTTTGTTTTGTCCTCTCTTTTTCTTGAGGTTGACACAGAGACTCAAAACTCAAGATATTCTTTCCTTTCCTTGTATAATGGCTGTTCCTAAATCCTGCTACTGGTAAATCTGATAAATAGAAGGAATGTTAATATTCTTTCCTGAGATAGATACTTAAGTCTGTAATATTCAGTAGATATTTCACATCATTTGAATCTTAGGTGAGAAAGACTATGTTTATCAGCCTTGTCTTGAATTTGCATAGATATCCAGTATTATTTAGCACTGGTTGCCCAATTGCCTCAGTACAGGTAGATGTTAACATGCAAGTTTGCAGAAGAAGTAAAATATAATTCAGTACTAATATTTAATTTCTATCACCAATTCCAGTTCTATGGGTTCGTTACTGATTTTCTATAAGCATTTGTTCCACCTTTTGAACAAATTATTATCAAATTGTCTTTGGATACCAGGTTTTTATTTTATTTTATTCTATTATTTTTTTATTATTATTTTCTGTTACTTATTGCATTTTAAAGCAATCAATTACTAAGTAGTCCATAACTGTAGCACAGATGGACTGCTTTTACAGTTCATCCAGATATGCATGGACATCACCAAAGACAAGCTGGTCTTACTAATGTATGGTAATCACCCTTCTAAACCAAAAAACCATAGCAATTAGCAAAGTGTGAATATGCATTGATCAGTTCATGAGGAGTCAATGCACACGTAATATAAACAGCATTCAAATCTTTTCAAAAATACAGAAATGTATGTATAGGTACATTTATTTTAAAATAATCTTTGTAATCAAACTAATGTAATATGAAGTAAATACTAAGAAATTATATAATTAGTAGATAGTTGAATTACCTTTTCAAATTCATCGTAATCCACATCACCATCACCATTGAGATCAAACATACGGAAGGCAAATTCAAAGTGGCATTTGGAAGCTAAACAAGTGCAGAAAAATAAACAAAAAATGATGTCACTGAAAAGCATACTTTAATTGATAATAATTTACACCTATTTTGTAAATTCTTAGTTTTTATTTTATTCTCATAAGATGTTCATAGTACTAAGTATATATTAAAAAGAACTGTCTTATTTAAAACAAAGCTATGTAGGCAGTATCCCAAATCAAGCATATTATATAATTCTGCAATCACTTACATAAGTTAAATATTTTTCTTAAGGTAGAGAAACATTTGTCCAAATGCAATTCTGAACAGACCAATTAAAGAGAACCAAACTGATTCTAATGGTGAAGATTAGCCTCATAAGCAAATAAGCTATCTTTAAAATGTGTGTGGTCGGTTCGCACCGAAGTGCGAGCTTCGTTGCCGAAGCATCCGTGCTCCAGGGAGCGCTAGTGTTCCCAAGACGGCGAACCCCTAGCAGACTCCCTAGAATTACAAGGGAAAGATACTGGGGTGGTTTCCCGTGGCCTTCCCCAGGACGCCATTAAGGAATGACGTCAGACCGAAGAGAAAGTGAAGAAGAGGCTACAACATAGGAAAGGAAATTTTTGAAACATCCATGCTCGCTACCGGGATTTGAACCCGGGCGCTGGCACATTGATCTCACGACAGACCGACGCCTGAGACCGCTCGACCACACCAGCGCGGCATCTTTAAAATACATAAGATTAAATCAGCAAGGCTCTCTCTTCTCATGGCATTTAAAATTATTTTCTACAACCAATGCTAAATCCATCTGCAATTTCAAGAATTAATGATGAAGTCCTGCATGACATTATACCCTGGTAACTGGATAAATGTTTAAACAAACTGTTTTTCTCGTACTTTGAAAAGTTTAGGAAACTCACTAAACAGTGAGATAGAATGGTTCATATAATGATATAAGAATTTTTTTTTTTTACAAAATTTGTTTCAGTTAAAAGTCAACAAAATGGAAGGAAAGCATTCAAAGCTACTGTTAGGAGAATATTTGTTTCTCACCAAAATAAATTAGACTGCAGCATCAAATCACAGTTAGTTTATCTAACAACAGTTCCTTTCACAAGGAATACTTTCTGTTGAACTCTCGAGATTTACAAATTATTTTACTATTGAAAATCAAAAGAAAGTAATATGTTAATGGATATTAATATTATTAAACCTCCCGTGTGAGGTTTCTAGTCCTCCATCGGGCGCCTCCCCAGGTGGCGGATAGGGGAAAGCCTCCCAGATATGGGTGGTACCAGGGAAATGAAATACCCGGGGCGGACCAAAACATGAAAGCAGCGTCTGTTTCATAGTGAACGGCTGCAAACATCGGCTGTCTCCATGTTAGGAGCGGATGAACTATCACTCTGGGACTTACAATCGCAGTTTTAACCTCGGAATGGATACTAATCCTTCCCCAACACAATTCTCAAATAACGCATGATGAAAATTTCTCTAGATAGAACTACTCCAGGAGGTACCTTAAACAGGGAATCCTTCGTCGCAAAGGGCGGCGCAATCGGGCCATCGGATTCTGGAGAGCCCGAAACAACATGCAACAAACCAAAGCCACAGGAAACACCAACTTTGAAGCTCAAAACAAAAAAAATATGCTTCTTTGGAACAGTGAATATAAACTCACTGTTAAAAACAGGAAAACTAAAGAAACTAATCAAAGTACTAGATGAATATGAGATCCGAATCCTAGCCCTCCAAGAAACGAGATTCACTGACGAAATTATAATGGAATCCGAAGGATATAGGATCTTCAAGGGTAAAAAAGGCCTAAACCCAATGGGAAAGGGTATACCACACCTAGGAAACGGATTCGTCGTGAGCAGGAAGATAATCAATTCTACAACGGACTTCTACTCACCAAATGAAAGACTCGCAATCATGACACTATGATGTGCAAATAAGACATATACCCTAATAAACTGTCACGCTCCCATTAACGAAGACAACAAAAGAAACCCAGAAAAGGTTGAGAAGTACTGGGAGTCCCTGGAACATGAACTCTCAAAGATCCCCAGAAAAAATATTAAGATCCTACTAGGCGACTTCAACACGCAGATTGGAAATGAAAAAAAATACAAAAAGACAGTAGGAGAATACCCCGCACACAAAAGAACCAACAAAAATGGAGAGAGACTAATAGAATTGTGCAGGGGTTTCAACCTTAAATTAATGTCAACAAATTTTAGACACCTACCCAGAAAACAAAAACATGGAAATCACCAAACTACAGCTTGGGAGAATTCCAGATTGATCACGTCGCCATCTCTTTCAATAACCAGAAAGAAATTATGAATGTAAAAGTTCGAAAAGGTGCAAACATAGAAACGGACCATTACCTTACAACGCTAAAACTGAAATTTATCCCCCAAAAAAAGACACGAAACAAAAATTTTACAATACAGAGGATCAACAAAGAAACACTAAAGCTAAAGAAACAAGAATTCCAAGAAAAATTAGACATAAAATCGGATGAATGGGATGAAATCAAAACGAAAATAGTTAAGACATCAATGGAAATAGCCCCACTCACGAGACAAAAAAAACACAGGTGGTGGAATGAACAGTGCGAAGAGGCCCTTGAACAAAGGATTAAAACCTGGAAAAAATGGCACTCAACCAAAAACAACGAAGACTACATCATATTCAAAGAACAGAGAGCACGAACAGCAAAAACAATAAGAATAAACAAGAGGAATTTTGATAGGATCCAACTACAACAAATAGATGAAGACTTTAAAAAGAACAACACAAGAACATTCTATAAAGCCTTTAAGCAAAACATTCAGCGATATCAACCACCAAACCTATGTTTCAAAAACGAAGAAGGAAGGATAGCCCTGAATAACCAAGAAAACTGCAAAATACTTGCAAAATACTTCGAAAAACTACTGAACTGTGAAAAACCGAAAACAAAATTCCCTAAACAAAATCCGAAATGTAAATTTGAAAACTCCAAGCCACCGAACCTAGCAGAAATCCAACAGATTATTAGAGAACTAAAAAATGATAAAGCTCCAGGAGAGGACTCAATTATAGCAGAAATGTGGAAAAGCGTAGATATCAAAACAGTCAAAAGCCTACATAAAATAATACAAAATATCTGGGAAACGGAGGAAATACCGGAAGATTGGAAAACAGCCATAATCCACCCTATACACAAAAAAGGAGATAAAACTGATGCCAACAATTATAGGGGAATCTCACTCCTTTCGGTTACATACAAAATCCTTTCCAAAGCTTTACAAAACAGATTGGAGGCCCAACTGGATCCACAATTAGGTGACTACCAGGGAGGATTCAGGAAGGGAAGATCATGTGCAGAACAGATATTAAATTTGAAACTCCTAATAAGGTACAGGAGACTGAGATCCAAGGACATTCATGTGACATTCGTGGACTTCAAAAAGGCATACGATTCTATAGACAGAGACACACTTTTCAATATATTGGAGGAATTCGGAGCTGATGACAAATCAATTGCGATCACCAAAAAAACTCTAACAAACACGAAGTCAAAAGTAAAATTTTTGGGAGAGATTTCAGAACCATTTGAGGTGAAAACAGGAGTAAGACAGGGAGATGGGCTTTCCCCATTGCTCTTCAACTGTGTGCTGGAGAAAGTAATGAGAGAGTGGAGGAAAAGAATGGAAGAGGAAGGAATCAAGAAAATAAAAATAGGAAGAAAGAAAGATAACTTGGAAATTGACTGCCTGGCTTTTGCAGACGATCTTGCAATACTAGCGGAAAACATTGAAGATGCAAGAAGACAAATAAATATACTGAAAGAGACGGCAGAAAAGGCTGGACTACAAATATCTTATGAAAAGACGGAATACATGACCAATAGAAAAGATGCACCAAGACAGATCACAACAAAGTATGGGAAAATCAAGAGGGTTAATAAATTCAAATACCTGGGAGAAATAATTCAACCAAACGCCCTTGACAAAGAAGCGGTCCTAGCAAGAGCAAGAAAAATGGAACTGTCATTCCATTTGACAAAAAATATATACAACAAGAAGTCCATATCTATAAACGCTAAAATTAGGCACTACAATACAGTCATTAAGCCAGAAGGCCTCTACGCCTCAGAATGCCTTGCACTAAACACAGCCAGACAATTAGACGAGATAGAAAAAAAGGAAAGAAAGATCTTACGGAAAATCCTGGGACCAAAATATGAAGATGGAAAATGGAAACTGAGAAACAACAAAGAAATCTACGCAAAAACAGAAAAAATAACTGACACAATGAGGAAAAGAAGAGTGGCTTTCTACGGACACATTAAAAGAATGAGTGAAGGTAGACTGACGAAGAGATTATTCACCTTCTTCGACAGAAACCCCAAGACTCAGATGACATGGATCAAGGAGGTCAGAAAAGACATGGAAGAAATGAAAATAGATGGAGAAGAGGTGGAGAGAAGAGAAGAATTCAGAAAAAAGATCAGGGGATTCAAGGGTTTTCAAGAAATGGCAAAGAAGAAGACCGGAGCAAAATGGACGGAAGAAAGAAGGAAACAACATAGTGAAAGAATGAAAGAATACTGGAAGAGAAGAAAGAAAGTAGAAAAATAATCATGAGTTATTTCACGTGGTCCATAGTCGGCCAAATTCGAAGAAAGAAGAAGAAAGCCACTAACCAATATACTCATTGCTAGAAGTGAAATATGGTAAAAAGGAAGAGAATTATTATGTTTAAAATGAGAATGGCACTTATAAATGAATAATAACACTTGCTTAATCATGGGATTACAAACATTAACAATACATAAAGAAAATTTCACCCACAAAATTTTACACTGCTAACAAAGCTGAGAAGATAAAATAAAAAGCAAGTGAATACCAATAGTAAGAATATTAATTCCAAATTATTGTAAAATGTTAATAGTACCCGATTTAATATTACAATCAACCAAGTGAAGTGAGAGACAATAATCTAAGTAAATGAATGTGATGATGATCTAAAATAGTAAAGAAGATTATGTAGCTAGAACTCTTCTTAGGAGACATGAACAAAAAATCTCGTTCTAATGACAATTGGGGGGTATTAAGGTTGGTTTTGGTCTCAGTCAGTTGATGATGATAGACTGCGATTGATAGAAGGGATGGCAACAGACTTAAAGAAGATGGATGTTACCCAATGGAAGAAGAGTGTTGAAGATAGAACTGGTTGAAAACCAAGTTGTGGAGGAAGCCAAGGCCCACCAAGGGCTGTAGTGCTTTTGATGATGATGATCAATATAATTAAATTGAAAATAACAAGAGCCTATCACAAGTTCTAAAGCTATAATCAGTTAATATGTTGGTGAAGATCTTGAAGACAATCACAGAATTTTAAATATATTTTCTGAAGAAAAACTTTCTAAAGGACAGCAGGTAAATTCTGCAAAAAATTCTTAAGAGAAAAAAAAATAAAAACACTGTATTTACCCTAGAGGCCGATTACTTGGGAAGCATGTAACCTTGGTCGTTTATGATAGCAAGTATCCCACAATATAAATTCTGCCCCCATAGAATATTAGGTTTGTAAATTTAAAAAAAGTGAACTTTTCTTTAATAATGATAATAGTATGCTTTATTTGGGAAACTTAACAAAATATATACACTCATTAACAAAAAAAACGATGCACCTAGAAGGAGTTGTCTGATGGAGACAAAAATTGGAGAGGAAGATTATGTACAGAATAGAAAATGATTAAAATTTCAGACAAATTGAATGATTTATTTCAGAGTTACAAAGTAACGAGCTCAATAAGATGTTGACCCACCTCTACCCTGAATGCAAGCTGCCACACGACGTGGCATAGAGTGATAAAGCTCCCTGATGGTCTCCTGCAGTACTTCTTGCCAAATTTGCTCCAATTGTCGGGCTAGGTCATCCACATTCCCTGGTCGCCTTCCCATCATATCCCAGACATGCTCGATTGGAGAGAGATCTGGGGATCTGGCTGGCCAAGAAAGTGTTTCACAAGCTGCAAGACAGGTCATAGCAACACGTGCCGTTTGTGGTCTGGCATTATCTTGCTGAAAAATAAGGCCAGGGTACTGCAAAAGGAAGGGTAGCAAAACAGGTCTCAGAATGTCATCGACGTACCGCTGTGCTGTAAGTGTGCCGCTAATGACACCCAAAGGGGTCCGGCTATCAAGGGAAATGGCACCCCAGACTATAACTCCTAGTTGAGGACCTGTGTGACATGCAATAGTGAAAGCAGGATCGGCACGCTGCCCTGGGCGTCTCCTTACTTCTTACTTCTTTGTACGGGCGTCCAGCTCAATCGTAGCCGATGGCCCGGTGTCCATTGTACGCAGCACAAGCAAGTTGCCAGTAATTTTTGTTTTTAAGAATATCTTCAAAATCGGTAACTTTTGTTTTTAGTAAGTCACGCGAAAATATAGGGTAACTGCAACGCAGAAGAATGTGCTCCAGATCCTCTTCATCGTCTCCGCATAAGGCACAGTGCGACGAATCAGTAAGGTTAAAACGGAATAAGTATTTCTGTGACACTATGTGACCGATTCTTGCTCGTGCTGCGAAGGAGGCTATCTGTCTTTGTACCCCTCTATATAAGTTCCCGTCAGCTGGTAGGGGTTGAATCTTGTGAAGGTGTCTCCCAGTGGTTGAGTGAATCCATTTGTCCAACCAAGCTTTATAGAAATAATTATTGCTTTGGTTTTTGCAGTGAGCGTCTCCCTGGGCGTCTCCAGACACGTCTGCGACGATCGTCAGGACACAGTTGGAAGCGGGATTCGTCGCTAAACACTATACGTCCCCAGTCAGCATCATTCCAACCGGATCGAGCCAAGCACCACTGTAATCTGGACCGAAGGTGTACAGACGTGAGTGGCAGGTGGCATAGCGGTCGGTACGAGCGTAGATGTCGCTCTCTCAGCTGTCTGTGAATGGTCATGGTGGCCACTCGTGTGCGGGTTGCACGTCTGATGGTTGATAACGATGATTCAGGCACTGTGACAGCTGATCTGACAATCACTCTATCCTGCCGCTCTGCTGTGGCCCTAGGTCAACCGCTACCTTCATGACGCTGAAATCTGCCATTGTCCACCCATTCCTGCCAGCATCTTCCAATTGCCGCATCACTTCGACCCATATGACGAGCGATTCTCCGATTTGCCCAACCTGCCTCTTTCAATCCAATAATACGACCTCTTTCAAACTCTTGACAGTTGCACGTAATGAGCTCGAATCCTGCGGCGAGGCATTTTTTCAGTCGTTGAAAGGTATCCTAACTCACAATGCAACAGAAATTTTGACCATCAGACTGAGAATCGCTTCTTATATACACCTGCTGAGTGCGCAGTTGCGATGCGCTGTAGCTCTCGCTATTCATTCATTGGACACCAAAGTTTAATCATTTGCATGGGCGGTCCCAATGTCTTTGCATACGAAATTTCATTACAATCAGACAACTTCTTCTAGGTGCATAGTTTTTTTTGTTAATGAATGTATATATATATATATATATATATATAGTAGTAAACTTCTGAACAGACCAGCTAAGAGCTATTTTTAACCTTGAACTATCTGATCTATTCCCATTGATGATTTCTATTTCTTTTTGTATTGTGAATATAAAAAGAAATAAACTGGGTGACTTTGAGGTTGCTTATGCTAACTGACGAGAGCTAATTTAGTTTAAAATGTATACTATAAAATTTTTAAGTGCGTTGGGAACAATTATAAGAAATATAAAACAAAAATACACAAGACTAAAAGTTCACTGATCTATTTTAGATCAGACTAATGTCTGTCTTAATTTTTTTTTTTAAATATTTCTATTTACATTTATCTTTGCTTCTATTAAAGAAATGGAAAGTTGATTAAAATATAAGTAATTGTTCTTTGGTTCAAATCTGTTTTTTTTTTTTTTTTTTTTTTTAAGTAATCTTAAAAAGTAATTTCATTAAAGGGATTTTATTTGAGATTATTTTAAATTAAGAGATTAAATCAAGAGAAGTTTCTTAGCAGGAGGAAAGTCCCTCCCGTTTTTTTTGTATACTACACCTTTGCATTATAAAATATAAACACTTTCTAAGGTTCAGATTGTTACAAAGAATAAATAAATAAATAAATAAATAAATAAATAAATAAATAAATAAAT
>JAFIDM010006943.1:6846648-6883013 GCA_023159025.1 Thereuonema tuberculata | reverse complement strand
AAATAAATAAATAAATAAATAAATAAATAAATAAATAAATAAATAAAAATCTAAATCAAATAAGATAATAAGTAATTAAAATGGAAAATAACTGTACTTGATAAAACTGTAAGCAAAAATATGTAATCGGAAAAAGATATTAATCCACTGCTTCCTAGTTTATAAAAAATGCTGTCTTCATCCAAGGACGTCTGAATTATAGCTCCATCCGTCTGTTTGAAAAATTGAAACAAAATATCATCAATAAATAGAATATGCTGAATAAATACGGTATGAATCAGAAGATACTCAGAGAGACCATTCGGACTATTACATTACAAATTTAATTTCAATGCATTCAGTTTGCACAATCAATAATCATTCCAAAACTTATTTACCCACTAACACAACTAATTTTTACATTTTTTTTTTCCAAAAAAATAAAAATAAAAGAATGTTGAAAGTTTAAAAAAAAAAATGCAAGCTTCAATCTTCCTTTTAGTTTTTATTTTAAGTTAATAGTAAGACAGCATTCTCAATTTAAAGAAAATGGAAAGATATAATAATAGTGCAAGAAAAGTAAGGCAAGGTGAAGAAGGGTTGCACTCACCTGATCCTTCTAAGGTCAGGGACACATGGAAAGAGAATGTAATATAGTTTTTTTTTTCTTTTTAGAAGTTTTAATAAATATTACAAATTCTACTTTCTTAAAAAATTCACTATTACAAATATTAGTTAACTAGTAAGTAAAAGAGGAAGATTCTGAAAACAGAAAATCAGCAAAAGCTAGTAAATAATAGAAAATTGCATTCAAAATTTTCATTGGAAATTGTTAATAATTTGAATACCATTAAAATAAAGGCTCAATTCTGCCCAGGTAAAAAAATAGCTGAACTTCTTTTCTCTCCCAAACATATCTTAAAAATCCTATGTTTGTAATTGTTATGTTATGTTATTTTTTTTTTATTTTAAATTAAAGTCCTTTCAAATCAGGTTTTGTTCTCCACAGTATAATAAGAGAAAATTGAAAATAGTCGAAATTTTAAAGAAATAATGTGTTTCTTTTCTAAGAAAAAAGAAAAAAAGAAAAATTTCATACTGGCAATTATTTCTATATATAAAAAAAATGAATGATCAGTGCTCCTAAAACTGCATCTAATAAATGATGAAAAAATCAATAATGATGATTAGAAAATTAGTCTATGTAGCAGCTAAACTGACATAATACCCAACAAATTAGCAGTTCATGTGTGAACAGCAGTTTTGCTATTGATACTTTAAATCCTCTTCTAAAAGAACTGAGAGAATTTATGATGATTTGGAAATATTTAGACAGCATGACATTTCTTTTGTAATTCAAAAAGAAAAAGAATAAATGTGTGATGAAAAGAAGTTAAAAAAAAAAACCGCAAACGTATTATTACAGTATCCTGAAAGATGAAACTGAATAAAAGTATTGAAAGATTCCAGCTTGATTTCAAAAATGTTGTAGATACTCCTTGAGCTTTTTCTTCTGAGCAAGTTTTATATTGAAGAGAAAATGTAATGAAATAGTGATCAGATTGTAAGAGAGACTTCTTTTTTAAAGCTGAACTAAAATATTTGTAAGTTTTAAGGAAGTTGGAAATAAAAAGAGAAGTTAACCATCTTTTAATGAAACTCTTCTCTTTGCCTGATGACCCTGACCCTGGGAAAGATTGGAGAAAAAGGAGAAGCAGAAAGGGAAGCAGAAATTCATAAGTTTCTGAAATTTTCCCTACCGTTCTTAAGAAAAATACAAAAATACACAAAATTAATTAATTCACTGTAACAGAATATAAATGACTTGATTATATAAAAAGTTTTAGGACTTAAGTTTCTATTCTTTGCCCATGACTAATTTAACAATAGCCTTCTCAGTTGTTATTTTTATCTCTACATTGTATAACAAGAAAAATTAAATAATCACTTATCTTTAGTGTCACATAAGAAAGATCTTTATTTGATCATTGTTTGTGAGACTGTAATACAACTTGTAACAATTTCAGCTATTGGAAAAGGGTAAGCCTGAACTGGTATTGAATGATGTATTAGTTAAATAACAGTAGTTCAAAATAGCACTTCCATTCCTACTTTGGCTTCAAAAAAATAATGAGAAATTTATTATCAAAGGATATGTAAGGAAAGTAGTTATCCACAAAGCAATCCCCCTTCAGAGGCTCACATTAATATGGTTAGTGGTGATCACAAGGTACTGGAGTTATCTAGTGCCTGGGGTTATAACTGGTCCACTCTGTCTCTGGGGATGTAAATGCAAAAGACGTGGCGCTCCAGGTTAGGGATGGATAAGGGTTAACAACCTATCCTATACAATTTTTAATGTTACAAAATCCTCAAATGAGACTTGGAATTTTCAATATTTTGGTGATGGAACTGAATGGATTTTGCAGACTCGTAAATGGACTTTGATATTGATGCAGGACCTTGAGGAGGATTTAAGGATTACGAAGGTTAGGAATTGATGAGGGAAAGTATTTATCACAGGTAATTAGCGAAATATTGTGAGGGTGGTCAAAGTCCACCCTAAACTTTTAGCACCAGGAAAGAAGAGCAAAGCAATTTTTCAAAATAAATAAATGAATAAATAAATACTGTCTTTGTTGAAAACCACATCATACTTTAAAAATAGATATAATGAAAATTATTATTAATTATTATTAAATAAGTACTAGACCTTTTTTCTTTTGTATACAATAGATTTTTTATATTTTATTAGTTGTTCCAAGTAACTTCATAAAAAGCTTGAGCTTAAGATCATTGAAGTTATCAATAAACTCAGCAAATGATAATGCTAAAAATATCCTGGTGGGAAATGCAGTGAGGAGCAGAAGAAGAAGAAAAACAAATACACTACCGGAAAAAAAAAATGCAATACCTTGAAAGATTGGTGCCATTTTATTGAAAGTATACAGCTGTCAGCATACAGTGAGGTATGCTATTAACTACATTAGCAAGAACAAAAATGGAAAATTACCACTGTACCAGTCAGGGAAAGTAGAGTAATTAGTAAGATGTTGAACTGCCCCATGTAGTAAGTTCAACGTATGAAAGCATCATACAGCTATATAATATCCTCATGTGGGATAGAACACCAAGTAGAGCGAAGTCACTGTTCCAGTTGAGTGATAGTGGTGGCACAAATCGTGAGTGTTGTGGAACACTGGCCCATCATTTCCTAAAAGTGTTAAGCAGGTGAAAGTCCAGCAAGCATCTGACTATGGCACTACCAAAACAATTTGCTCGTGTAGATACTGCAAACTAATGAGGGCCGTGAAAGGAAGTCCGTTATCTGGAAGGTTCCATGCTGGTAATAATGTTGGTTGCAAAATGTCAATAACATATCACTGGACAGTTACAGATTCCTTTATGATGATGAGCTCTGACCGATATGTCTGACTAATGGCATCCCACACCATCATAGATACTGGACCTGTGTAACACTATGGCATGCACTATGTGGCATTCCTTTTCTCTGGAATAAAGACAAAAATGAAATTCTTCTATACATACACAGGGTGTCCCAGGAGTAAAGGTCAATATTTTGGGAGGTGATAGTATCGGTCATTTTAAGCTACAAAGTTCATACTGTATGAGGAGTGTCCTATTCCAAATAGTTTTTGAGATAATTGAAATTTGGAGTGCAATTGTTGCTGAGCCTGCTGGCCATTGTTTTCCTTCTCAAAGTGCCATTAGCTTTCACCTTCATGTTAACTGAGCTCTTTATGGCTACAGTCCTGTTGCACAAAATTTTAGTAATCTGTCTATCTTAATACTAAGTTTTCTGTTACCAAGGAAAGCTCTAAGGGAACTGATCATTTGTCATGTATCATCATCAGTTATATACATCCTGGTCAATCCTGGTCATAAGTGATGTTACTTATGCACTTCAGTGGAAATTCATTTAATCTGAAAAACTGTATTATGACCAAACCATAAATTTATCTTAATATAGATGTTTTTAACGTTATATAAATTTTCCTTCACTGAACAACATTTCTTATCCTATATACAGTAGTTCATAGTTTTAATTCTTCTTATAATGGAAATGAAAGATACCCAAGAAAATATTGCAGTGTAGGTTTGGATTAAGGTTAACTGGGAGGGGAAAACAATTACTAAATTTTTAATAATAATACACACAAATGATCAAACAAAGATCAACTTCTGGTCAGCAACAAAGCAACATATAGAATTTTATCTTTCTTGTTGTAATATGGAAGGTGAAAAAGAAATTTCAAAACATCAAGGCTATTGTTAATGCTAACAGAAACAAGCTTACATATTAGATGATTTTAGATTTTATATCGTAAGAATGAAGACATCATAAAGTTTTTGAAAATTCCAGAACAAATGATAAAGAAATTATTATTAGAAGAGAAAATCTCTTATTAACAGACTTGTTGCATTTTCATTTAATTACTAAACTTTTGCAAATAATTAGAAGCAGATGCTTAAGAACTGAAACCAAGAAGTGAATAACATTAGTAAATGGATTGATATTGCTCATTGGTAACAAAATAATGATAAACTTAAACTATATATTTCAAAATTCAAATATGCAACTAAGCAAATAGGGGAACTTTGTTAAGAAAACATGTAGAGAAGAAATTATCTAAAACGGGGAAAAAAAATAAATAAAAACAGGCCTATCCAATTGCTTTTATATATATATTTTTTTTTTAACTCTTGATTCCTAGAAAGCGAAATTTTACTTCACTCCCATTCAGTTCTATACAAGGTTTGCTTTAAAAAACCTTGAGAAATAAAGAAAAAAATTTCCGATTGAATCAATATCAATAAATATTTATAGAACAGAGAAAATTTAGAAGTGTAAGCAGAGAAATAATAATCTATTTGAATTATGCAGAGTTATAATCCAATGAGCAATAGATATAGCTTTTTAGATAAAGTGAAAGATCTCAAATATCAGTTTTAAATCATAATCAGTATGTTAAAATAGAAACATGCTGCTAAACTTGCAACTGACTAACATGCATTAGATTCATATCGTTATTCTGTGCTGCATAAAATTGATATAAAAAGGTTCTGTTACATAATGTATTAACTTTACCTGAATTCTCTGTCAATTCTTTTGAGTGGCTGCTACATTATAACTATTTATATCATCAATGTGATACGGGTTTTCATCACATTGTTAGTATAAATAGTTATAGTTAGGGTATAACTATATCTATTAGGGTTGACTAACAGGCAACCCCAATACAATACGATTAGATCATTCCAAGGTATAGATTTTCATAATGCCCATATAAAATTTACATAATAGTTACTTGTGTAACACATGCAGTTTCTCATCTTTGTTGTTACTGTTTAAATCCTTTTTCTTTCTGCCCAGTTTTGCATTCATTTTATATTTTAATATATTTGTAATTTAGCAAATATCCACTTATTTATATTGTCATATCCAGTAGCCAGGCATGCATATGGTTACTTAAAAACAGAATTACTTAGAGCTCTCTCTCTCTCTCTGCTTTTTAAGTATTAAAAAAGCAAGGTTTCTCATTACTTTGAATCCATCTATATAGCACCAATTTGGTCTTCCATTATGTTTCTTTTGAAATTTTTACTTTGTTCTCTCATTATTATAAATAGTTTTGTATCAGCATCACTGACCTTTAATTAGATATTAGATAAGTTTTCTTTTACTTAGATCTCAAATAAATCTCAAACATTGTTAAGGTATTGTTTGTCCAAACCATAAACCTTCTTAATGTGATAAAGAAATATTGTTTAAGTTTATATCCAAGTTCATCTAGATACTGTGGCTTTACTGTGAAGTTGCATCAACTAGATCTTTGTGTGTGTATTTCCTATCTTGTTATGTTTAAATTTCTGTTATGTCTGATGTACTTAGAGATGTCTAAAATGAAATGATTTCAATTATTCTGTACAAGTAAGTATCAGAATGAATAGTTCCAACAATATTTCGCAGAAAACTATCATTCCACTTTGTCAAGTTTTTAACAAAATAACATAACAATAATATGTAGTAATCGTAATGTTAACATTAGGATTAGTACATATTATTGATTTTTTTTCTTTTGCAAAAAACTTGACAAAGCGGAATGATATTTTTTTGCTAAATATCATTGAAGAATTTTAAACAGATGGATGAAAATGGAAGGAATATATTTTTGTTTTAATATATAACGAAGAACTTTATTATATAATTTATTTTTAAAAATGTTAACTATTCTGGAAGCCAACTTTATTGAATGTTAATCAATTTTTATTCTCTCATACTATTTAAATAACAGGATTTTTTTATGTAAACTGCATCTGTAAGGTATTTTTTTCTTTTCTTTTCATTTTTTGTTTATCTTATGCATCTAACTTGTCTGAATTAAATAAATTAAGAAATGTTTATTTCAAAGACCCAGTACTCTCTTATATAAGAAAAAATAGTTGAGCTTAATTCTGTGTTATGCCTGTGTAATCTTATTAAATTCTACTAATTTTTCAGCAATTCAAAGAGCAAAATTAAATTACAAGAGATTATCCATTAAGGTTCTTTGTAATTAATTAAATTTTTTAGATGATCTGAAAAGGAATTTTCTTGTTGGTATTTACATCGAGTCTCAGCTCATTTATATCGGAGATATAAAGGTCAATGTCAATTTTGAATTACGACATAATGGTTTTTTTAATGGTCAAATTTAGCACTTCAACCCCTGATGATGCATGACTTTTATCTCTAGAAATTGTGTGGTACAGCATGTTTAAGGCTAAATATTTTTCCCTTTGCAATATGAAATATTTGGTCACTAATGTGAATGGTGCAAGAGCATACTTGTATTGAACTTTTACTTTGAAGATAAAACATCAACTTAAATATTAATTTATAAATTGAACTAAACAAAACGTATTGTTCAGTAGTAATAATAACTAATGCCAGAAAACAGCTAAACAGTATTGCATTCATTAACTTTTTCTATAAAATATAAACTAAAAATAATGCTAAAACAAACAAAAAAAAATGGAGTGTTCATTTTGATCTACACATCAAATTATTAATACATAATTTAGACCAGAAAATCTTCCTAATATCTTTTCTTTGAACTTATGTTCCATTTATGGAAGGAATCACTGTGGTAAAAAAAAAAATCATGATTACAGCTTTATTAAAATGTTTTGCAGAATGGCAAAATCAGCCATTCTGAATCTAGATTACCATGACTAAATAGATCAATACATGGTAACAATACTAGCAAACATCTCAGAACAGCTGTCTCATGCTAATTGACAATCATCAGTTATGAGTAGTCACAAGTGAACAGTGAGGATGGAGGTCAAGTGGGGAAAACGTTGAAAATAAATGTGGAATCTCCAAAAACTAGTCAAACAAGTAAAAAAAAAAAATGTAGAAGAAATATAGGTAAAATTATAAAAGCAATTCATGTGCCAGCTATTAATGCGAGCCAAATGAAAATTTTATTCATTAAAAAATAAAAAAAAAAGTGAATAAGTTATCAGGATTAATAAATGAGACAAAGTATTTACTAACGAACATCCTAAAACAGTTGCTTAGTACTTATTGGTGATCATCAGCCAAGAGTATTCAAATATAAATAGCAACATCTCAAAATGGAGGTCTGGGATATCATCTAGCAAAACACTTGGTCTCATTTATTAATCTTGATTGCACTATTTTTCTTTCTTTTTAATACACTAAAAAAATTCATTGATGACCAATGTTGATGGATAGCAAGTGAATTTTCCCTATGATTTTAATTTTTATATTGAATTGTTTAGTTCTTAGAAATTCGACATTCATTCCTTTTGACCTCCTTTCTTAGACCTCAATTTTTAATTATGTCTACTCGAGACTGATAATCACCATCAAGTATTTAACTTAAAACTCTTCTGGAATGTCATCTAGTAAATACTTTATCTCCATTTGTTGGTCTTTATTGATAAATGAAAATGCTTTCTTACTTTTTAATAAGCAAAAAAAAAAAAAATGTTGTTGCCAGTGTTAATAGGTGGCACAGGAATTTCCTCAATGGTTTTTTTTTTTAGTTGTTCAAGAGTGCACATTTATTCTCAGAAGAGCACGATCACAGTTATGGACTGTAGCTGAATATATTTCTTATAGTTTTGTTGTTACTATATATGTCGTTTTAAAGATATAATATGTTTTAGTTGTTGCAATTTTATAAACTAGTTCTGTAGTTTGAATCTTCACTCCATTTTTTTTTTTATTACGCACAGAGTAATAATAAAAGTTGCATTTGTGCAATGAAATATTTTTAGCTGCTTATGTTGAATCTCATAAACTGAAAATTAAATGCAAAATCTGTGCATGGCATATAAGGTTTTTAAATAAAGTTGTTCAAATCTCATTATCTAGACTATGCATACTAATAAAAAGTGTAATAAATGTTAAACATGCGAACTGCATTTCAAATTGTTTTAAAAACATGCAGTGTCCAGTAAATAAAAGTATTATTATAAATAAACTGATCACCTCTTTTTTTTTAATCAAATCAGTCTAGGAAATATAAAAAGAAATACAACACTATACAGGAAATGTTTTATCAATGTTACATTTTACTATAACCTATAAAAATAAGAAGCCTTTGAGTCATACTGGGACAGCTGTTTTGAACAGGCTCAGCTGTCATCAGCTGTGGCTATCCACAGCTTGAAGACTCAAAGGTATATAAAAGGCAATTCAATAATGAAAAAAAATAAGTGGCCTCTCTTAACTTAAAATATGAAAAAAAAATCAATATAAAGCTAAGAGAGGTTACTTATTTTTCCCATTGATTTGCTAAATCTATAGTTTCTAAAAAAGCTAACAAGGCAGTCTGAAAGCAACTATTAACTATATAACTAACAAGTTAAACTATATCAACTATTCCTTGAATGCATTTTTGGACATGCATTAAGGGTCTATAAATTGTAAAAACTATTCATTTGACAAAAATCTTAAAGTTGATTCAACAGTTCTAATACATAAAAATATAAGAAATATGTTGTAGTCAAATGTTGCTCATGATGAGAATGATCCCCTAAGCCTCGACTCACATAGATAGGCGACAGATAACAGAAAAAAAAAATATTTTACATTCAAAACAGTAACACTTCCGTTTATGATTTTCTGTAAGTAGAAAAGTACTGTCAGCAAATAGGCAATTTAGAATACACTGAGTTAGCTTTGCATTAGGAACACCTATTTAATAAAGTCCACCTTTCTGTGCAATCAAGGCTTGCAGATGCCTAGGAACAGATTCAGCAAGGGGTAACACATCCTCCACGCATAACTTGACCCATGTCCACTGCAGCAACTCCATAAGTTCACGCTCATTCCATGCGGAGATCAGCAGTTCTCACACCCTATTCTAGCATATCCCACATATGTTCAATTGAGTTACAATCAGGTGAGTTTCGGGACAAAGACAATATGTGTACAATTCTTTATAGTGTTACACAAGCCCGATGACAAGGTGCGTTGTCCTCTTGAACGATAGCACTGTGGTCAGGAAAAACCTCCTGCAGATGGAGATGGTAAGCTAATAGGTCCCTATAGCGTTCACCTTTCAGTGTTTGTGGGATGATAATGAACAGGCCTAGGGTGTGCCAGGAAAAACCTCTCAGACCAGGATACCACCTCCACCAGCTTATTCCATGTGAACTCTTCTGCTGAATGACTGTTCATGATTAGTGAAATCTTGGTTTACTCGTGATACAGGAGAGCCAACACATATGGCTTTTTCTGAAATAGTGGCACCAGTGCTCCGGGCCCAACTATCTGGCAGCAGCCAAATGGGCGCATGTTGCTACATTTCCCCACCATTGGCAAACATTTACTAATTACGTAAGAGGGAGAGTTGTGTCTGTGTATTATAGTGGCTACATGTGACTTTGATATCAAGTGCTGCTTGTTATTGCTCCAAATACGGAAATTGGGAGTGGGGTGTTCCTAATTCAAAGCTAACTCAGTGTATGATGCTAAAGTGACAAATGAGTATTATTCATCTCATAAAATGCAACAAAAGCATTTCAAACTATTCCTTGCACTTTATTTTCTGATTAGATCTTTTATCTTCTAGTTTTATTTCATCATCCATTTTTTTTTTTGTAAATTTGATTATAGATGGAATTTGTGACAAAACTATGTTAAGAGTTTCATAAATAATAAAGGGTTGCAAACTTTTAGTCTAATGCAGTTTTTTTCAACTTTTCTTGAATTGCAGAACACTCTGAATTGTTCAAAGAATTATTGAACACTCATAAACAAATGAATGAATATTTACATTTTTATCTTACTTCATACATACTTTTGAAAGAAATGCATTATTCTCTTAGAACTAAAATATTACTGAAATAAAGATAAATCAGCTACAAATGAATTAATAATGATTATCTAATTTTATAAAGGTAAATTACAAAGGTAAAATATATGAATGTACCAATGAATAATTGCAAGCTTTCTAGTGTAAAAAAAAGTGGATTACACTTTTAATGACAACATAAAATGTTATATTTAGGTCAAAAACTATTTTAAATTATTTGAAGATTATAAGTAAATATGAGTAACAAATTTTAGCAAAATCTTTTCTTAGGATGATATTATATGGAAAATCTAAAGACTTATTGGAGCATTAAAGATCTGTGAATGGATAAACACTTTTCTAATCAGCTAATATTACAAATATCACCAAGAATATCAACACTGCAAGGGTCATCATCTTCAATTAACCACAAATGGAACAAAGAAGATACATTTATCTCCCTCTGAAGCAGTGATTAATGGATGGAGGCTCTAAAAAAATAAACACTTTCTACAGTGCTTTTATAGATTCACCTAAACTTGTTCTTCATTTGCACAGAATAACTTTTTTGGTCTGTTCGTTTTTCCAAAAAAATATTCTAATGATAACTGGATTTAGAATATCTACTCTTATGAGATATAACAAACAAATAAAGAGATTAAGAAAGGATGAAAGCTTTGAATTTGGCTAAAGTTGGAGTTCCATAAGAATATTCATTTATCTTCAATGGAATTTTCAAATTTTTAAGGAATACTGATAAGAGTAACTAATACAACTAAAAGCATCATTCTTTCAATGCTAAAAAGCGATTAAATTCAAAACTAAAAAGTTATTGATAGTAGTTTATAAGCTTCCTTGGATTTAATAATAACGAAAGATAACTCAGTCTACATAAAAAAGTGGCTTGAAAAAAAGAAGAAGAATGGAAACAACAGGATAGGTTTTCAACAAAATTTTTGAACAATTTCATTAGCTCTCAGGAATAAGAGCTTAATTTCACTTTCAGACTACCTATATTTTTAACAATTATATTTAGTAAGCTTAATTTAATTCAGATTACATTTTTATTATTTTAATTTTCAGATATCACTATTACATATTATGAAAATTATATAAGATTTCGATTAATTACTTTCTCATTAAATATCAATTCATCAAAGTTAAATTGAAATTTTAATAAAATTTTAATGATTTTTATAATGAAAGAAAAACAAGTGCATCTTACCTTTGGATCATATCGTTTAAACTGATCTAAACCAAGACCTAAAAGAATATTACAGTACACTTTTTAGCATTTTATTTTATTTCTGATAATAATTATACAGTATAATTTTTTTAATTATATTTTTAAGACATTATTTTTAATGGTAATAACGACAAGAGCCATGTAGAGCAGATAGAAAATATTGTTAAAAACAGTGTTATTAGCTGCTAAGAACAAGCTATTAATACGAGGACAGTCCTAGTTCTGACAATACTCTTTTGATATTCTTAAATGATCATGCACACAACCGAAGGATCTCAACTTGAACAAGAGTACTTTTAAGAAAATGCATTTACCATCATCCGAAGACAACATTGATCCCCTTTATATTTCAAGAGAGGATAGTGGTGATCTAATATATATTTGGAACCTCTATTACAAAATAATGAAGGAATGTTTTCTCAATAGTTACTTATTACTTCATGACATTCAAGTTAAATTGGACTGAAATTTACACCTTTCTCTTTAGTAAAAGCAAATATGCCTGAAATTACATCAAAACATTAAGATATAAATGAATGTGCACTGCACCCAAAATCACTCTGGAAGAGCATGCTGATATGAAACAATCAACTATTTGGCAACAGCATGGTGATTTTGAAAGTGAAGATGACTGAAGCTGAAGATTTGTTGAGTGATATTCTGCCCAGTCCATTTTAACGGAAAATTGCAAAAAAAAAAGCTATACTAAACATAAATATTGATGACAATGCAGAATTTGCAAAAACATGTCAGAAAATGTTAATCACCTTATTTAGGGATGCACTATATTGCTTTCAACAGATTTGATGATTAGACACAATGAGATGGGAAAGAATATCTTCTAGCAGTTTTCTAAGGATTTCAAAATTCTTTCTGCCTAACTATAAATACAATCCAGCTCCTTTAATTCAAAAATCAAATGGCTATCGTACATTAGGATAAGTATATTATCCTAATAACAGCATATTAAGGTAGATGTTATTTTAATAAAAGAAAATCCTTGATTTTTATTATTGATATATAGGAATACTGGAGCTGCAATTACAGAAAAGGAACAGAGCAAAATCATGGAGTTACAAATTTCACTGAAGAGCTGATCTGATTTCTGTGAAGAAATTAAAAGACTGTAGAACTAAAAGTTGTTATTATTGTCCAGTTAATTATTTCATTAACTGCAATTGTTCCAAACATCTTCACTGAAAATTTATATGAGGGTCAGTTCAAACGTTTTGCACACTGTAGGTTTTCTCTTTAATAAAACAACTTACCGTATATGCTCCAATAGACGCCCCCGGCGTTTATTTGCAAAGCTAGCCTTGGCTCCCGGCGCTTAATAGAGACCGGCTGCTATTAGAGTCCGGCCATTATTAACAAAAACCTTCAGAACGCAATATTTTTACACATAAATACCAGGTAATATTACAAACAGCTACTTTATTTGAATATGACATGCTACATAAGGCTGTTAAAGATAAATGGCAATATCTTTCTGTACCTTTCGCTGCTATTTGTTGTCCGAATCCGCATTGACGGGCGGCCGCTTCACTGGAAATTTCTTTCATGTATTCCACCGTGCGAATCTTAAAGGCAATATCAAATGACCGTTTCGGCGGCATTTTGTAAGGTGTTATGCCCGACTATAAAGATACGGACGCTTACACTAGTACCAGTAGGCAAATATCAAAGACCCGGCTACTATTTGGCAGTGTCCCCTCTGCAGCTCGATAGGGTTTCCTTGTAAAGTTTCAATTTTAAAGTAGATCGCTGATAGCTACGGAAGATCTGACATGCAAACATATTTTAAACCTCAAGCCCTTCAAGACCATACACTGGCTTTTCGCTAACAATTTGTTTTTCAGATTATTGTTACTGTTATCTTGTTAACCTTTCTACACTGTCAATTATCTTACTGAGATTACAAATCAATACTGCCTCATGTGCATTGCTGCAAAGAGGACATATTATTTACTATACATTTATATTCCAACTTAGTAATCAGCCACCATTTTGCCAATGTTACATGAACTTGAGAGACTGAACATACTTTTCATATTATACATTCTTCCAGGATCCATAAAGTGGAGATTGATGCTTAAGAGAAGATATTAAGGTTTTATAAAACAATATTGAAATATTCCTGTCTGATTGGGCTGTATGCAATAACTTTCTGTGTTGAGTAAATCACAGGAAATTCAGGATAATATAGGATCAATATCCTACAGACTAACTGAGGATATCCAGCTTCTTGTTGTAAGAAAATAGGATGAATATTAGCAAGCTCTATACGAAATGCAAGGGAGCATCTCAAGTAAAATCATAATTAATGCTGTGTACGTGTGGAAATGTTGAACATAAAATATAAACGACAACACACTTTGTAATAACAATATTTAAAAATTAAAACATTAAAAGGGTACATGCTTCATAATTGTCAAGTAGGCCTACCACAGTAATTACAATCAAACAAAAAGCAAACAGAAAATGAACCAGAAAAAAAAAAAAAAAACTGAATGAGTAATATCAGCAGTGCAAAAAATGTTCCACCACTGAAAAGAATATAATTAGTGCCCTATACATTAAAGATGCTTTTTGATAAGATTATTGCTGAACTGTTGTCAATAGAAACACAAAATATTAGGCCTAGTTACTTTCATGTCAGAATAGTATATAGATGATAAAAATTTAGAATACATTTTTTTAGTTCTTTTTACAAAAATGATGAGGATCATTGGAATGAGGTCAGCAGATGAAAATATAACTAAAACTCAATGAGTGCCTCAGGCTTTAAAAGTGGATGATTCCAGTACTCACAGATTGTATGTGAAAAGTAATTACTAGGATAATGAAAATTAGCATAACAATAAGAATATAAATTATTGAATAATTAAAAAATGTTCTACTGAAATTAAGACCACATTATCTGTAGAAATCTAAGTTAGAATAAAAAATAAAATAAAAATAATAATAAAAAAAAGTTCAATTTTATTTTGGTAATTTTTACCTTCTGGCTGTTTGATTCCTGGAGTAATGGACCTCAAAAAATCATCAGGTGTCATAAATATTTCAGAATCCCCTTTCTCATCGTGAACTTTCAATGTTGCAAAATATCGAAAAATTTTATCTGGCGTTGAATATGCTCTTATTCGATTTTCATATTCAATAATCTGCAATTAGAGAAAATACACACAGTTAGACAAACTTTTATATTTAAATATATTTACTGAAAATGTTTATTTTTTACAGATAATACAAACTCTGCTTCAATCAATTCAAAATGGAATTTGCCATTATTGATGGTGGGTGAGATTTACCAGCCATTATCATGAATTTATGGCTAGAAAAAGGAATACTATTTTTATCTTGCCCATTCATCTGCAAAAAGAAAATCTAATCCTCTCCTTCGTTATTATTAAAATAGCATATACAGGGTGTTTCAAAAATACACGGCATAATTTCAGGTATGTATTTCCCACATGTAGACAATCAAAATAGTTCATTACAACATATGTCCGGAAATGCGTCATTTCCGAGTTATGGCCTTCACAACATTGAAAATCACCGGAACGTTTTTCGTATTTACAGATGAAGCACAGTTCACACGAGATGGCATAACAAATTTCCACAATCAGCATGTATGGGCGTATGAAAACCCAAATGCAACTGTTGTATCTCATCACCAGGTGCGGTTCTCCCTCAACATGTGGGCCGGTATCATTGGTGATCGATTAGTTGGACCCCATGTACTTGTAAACAGACTTACGGGGCAGGCGTACACAAACTTCCTGGAAAACACCATACCTCATGTTTATGACGACACTCCACTGATCGATCGTCAGCACGCTCACTTCTTGCATGACGGCGCTCCTGCACACTTCAGTCGTACGGCTCGCCGGTACTTGGATCGAACGTTTCCTGATCGATGGATAGGTAGAGGTGGCCCAATTGCTTGGCCTCCACGCTCACCTGATCTGAACCCTCTCGATTTCTACTTGTGGGGCCATTTAAAATCATTGGCTTATTCGTCTCCGGTGCCTGATTTGGAATCCCTTCGGAATCGAATTGTGGCACGTTCTGAGGTCATTGAGACATCGATGTGAGGTCTGTATTCAAGCAGGAGGTGGTCATTTTGAACATCTTCTGTAATGGCAACGACCGGCGGAACGAAAAACGTTCCGGTGATTTTCAATGTTGTGAAGGCCATAACTCGGAAATGAAGCATTTCCGGACATATGTTGTAATGAACTATTTTGATTGTCTACATGTGGGAAATACATACCTGAAATTATGCCGTGTATTTTTGAAACACCCTGTATATATATATATATATAAAGATTAAAAAAAAAAAAAAGGTTTTATTAATTTAAAAGTGTCAAAATACAAGGGGCATAAATTTTGCAGGTTAACCTTTTTCAATTGCATTAAGATCAGTAATGGAGTCTCTAACATTTTGTAAGTTGGCATTGGTTAAAGGGTAGATAACCAAAAGGATGATACTCAATTGATAAGGGAAGATTATTCTTTATCTTTAACTCTCTGAATAACGGATGAAATCCTGTTTCTGCAAAGTACTGAATGATTTTCATTATTACTACTTTCAAAGATGGTGTTGCACTTTAAACATTTTTTATCCAAGGATTGTGTGGTTAAGCTGTGAAAATCTTTTCTACAATTTTTACAATTTTTTCTACTTAATTGATATATAGTGTTAGAAAAAAAAATTGTGGGTTTTTTTTTGGCTTTCAATAATGAACCCATTTTGCTGAAAATGCACATATACAATCATTGCCAAAAAAAATTAGCACACACAGAAGCAATAGTCAAAATGGAATGACACTTGGCATAGGCAATGAAAATGATGATACAAATAACCGATTACAATATCAAAGTAAATGGGCTGATTATCTGGGCTATACTACAGATGAATAGTCCTGTTTATTTTGGCAATTCACTACAGGTCAATGGGCCATTCCGTGCAGTGAGCAAAAAAATATTTTTTAACATAGAAAAATGTTAATGAATTTTATTTGTAGGAAAAACTGTGTTCTTTCTCATAATGCAAAACTAAAATTTCATTAAAAAAAATACCTTTTAATATATAAGTACATAAAAAATTGCAGAATGATGAAATTAAAATACACTGATGATTTCTGAATTTAAAAAATATTTTGCATACTTTATTTATTTTAAATGATAGAAATCAATTTATGAAATACTCAAGACTGTGAATAGAGTTAGAAATGTATATTTTGTAAAAAAATGTAACAGTTTAGAAAACTTTTGAAGCAGCATGATAAAACTATTGTCACACCAGTAACATTTGAATCTAAAAAGTTTTTATAACTTCTAATTTAGTCACAATTTTAACACAAAACTTATGTTTCTCTTTTAACTAAATATTAAGATGACTTTTGTAAAATTATATAAAAATCTATTAAAAAATGAAAAAATTATACAACTTTCAAAATATGTCACACACATAACATTTTGTTACGTGTGCGACAGATTTTGCAATAAATCTTGAAATTTTGAAATAAATTTTGAAAAAATTTTGTAAAAAAAAAAACAAACAAGATTGGGAAAACTGCCATCCAAGACTTTTTTGACTCGAAACCGCCGGAATTTTACTGCCATGGGATTCATCTCCTACCAGAAAGATGGCAAGAGGTCCTAGACAGCAATGGAGATTATGCACAATAATAGGTACTGTTCATTTTGCGTTTATTTGCTCTTCTTTATGGGTAATAAAAACGGGTAGAACTTTTGGACTCACCCAATAATTATGAATAACATTTATAATGTCAATAGGGAAAAAAAAATAATCAAAATAATGAAAAAAATTATTAAGATACAATTGGTTAAAAATCTTTTTAATCTTTAAATTGAATAATAATTTTGGTGTAAGATTAGAAAACTTATAAAATGTAGATTATTCAGTCAAATTAATTGGGAAAAATTCTAAAACACTAAAAGTATTAAAAATGTTAAAACTTTATTAATAGCTGACGTAATTAATGAGAATATTACTCTAAATTTTTAAGTTTTAACTTTTGTTAAGTTTCTTTTGTATTAGATAATTAACAAAGGGATGTTTAGACTGGATGATGTTTCAATTTTATAAGTAACTCTGTTCAGATAAGAATTGATTTAGATAACTTAAAGTTGATTTGAAATGTTAAATAAACATTAATAAAAATAGTTATTGATTGACTTACTGTATAAATGTTTAAAGATCATGTAATATTTTAATATATTTTTATCCTCATGCATTTTTAAAAGCAAACTTTTACTTTGAATTCACATGGTCACACACGTAACGATCAGGATGTCACATACGTAACGCAGATTTTTAATTTTCCTTTATTCAATTATTTATTAAATTTAAATTTTAACTGTGATTTTAGATGGTATGGTAAATAAACTATTACCATATTTTTTAATTTAAATATGTGGCAATAGAACTCACAGAAATATATCATTTAATGTCATTAATCAAAATTTGCTTTTTTTCTAAGTCACACACGTAACGTTTTTTAAAAAGCTATTTAAAAAATAACTATTATATCAAACTGATAGGTTTCTGCATAAAAGAATATGGTAAAGTGTATATTATTTTAAAGAACTTTTGTTTGGATTTTTAAATAAGAAATATATTGAAAAATCCTTGATTAATTAGAAAAAAATGTTTTCCAAATGTCACACACGTAATACGGAATTGCCCCAATAGTCTCTTTAGTACTGTGCCATGCTGACTCTAAGTGTGAATACATGCAGTGATACGGCTCGGTATAGAGTCATAGAGACATCTAATGCTATCCTGCAGAAGATCCTCCTATACCTGTTGCAACTGCCACTCAAGAATTGCTCATACCTTCGGATGGCCAAAGCTGCTGTCCCAATTGGTCCCAGTTGGTTCCACACATTCTCAATGAGTGACAAGCATGGGGACCTGGCAGATCAAGGAAGGGTGTGGATTGCTTGGAGATAGTAAAAGGAAGCCCGTGCTATATGTGGATGGCATTACCTTGTTGGAAAATGGCACAGAGCGGTCAAGGTCACTAGGACGAGATAACTCGCCAGTGGCACGGAACGGGTTAAGGTCAGGAGTTCAGATAGACCAAACTACCAATCCAGTGCCCATGTCTGGATTACATATTGTCAGATGATGAGTAGAAAAACCTCAGTGAAAACAGATATATTCATTGAAGCTGATGTTCTCTCAAAAAGCTGGACCATATTTATCTTCGTGCTTTTCAAATATTAGGAAACATTCCAAATTATATCTCTGGTTTGGCTGAGCAATGTCTGCCCTTTTTTTATTTTAGTGATTTGATGCTTTATTGCCACGTTTCCTCAACTCTTGTCACATGCACTGCCAGGCAAGGTTAAGTGTTATACTGATTTCCTTATATGGCATCAACTAAATTTAGCTTCTACTGACTAACTCACCCATCCATTGGTCTTATAAAATGAAATGAAAAAAAAAAAAAAAAAAAATAGATAGATAGATAGAAAGAAAGAAATGAAGAGCAACCGATTTCAAAATTAAATTTTTAAGTTGGATACCATCTGAAAACAAAATTACTTTTCACAGAATATGCACTAAGCAGACAAATCAAAATTTTATATGGTAATGCATGGAATAAGGAGTTAATTAAGATATCATTAATCATCTTTTATGAATAACTAAAATATTGCTGTCTTCCTTTCTGTTTCTATATGAAAGAAAAGAAGGCAATAGGGAAAGTTGGATTTTACTTTCAGGATATCAGAATCAAGATAAACATGTAAGAGGATGGTTTAAGGAGTTTATTGGCCACTCCAAATACACTAAAGAAAAAGTTGATGCTATATTGCTATTAATAGTTATCCAATGGCTAATACAATGGAGGGCAGAAGCTAAAAATTATTTTTCCTATTAAAAAAATAATATTTAAAATGAAATCTGAAATCAGAAAAAGGTATTTTTAGCATGCTGAATATGTAAAGCAAGTGGAAAATATCTAAGCTATCACCAATTTCTAAGTTACAAGTTACTATACAAGTGAAACAGATCTGGTTATTTTTCATTTTTAGAACTTTTATCAGTAATTTTGGATTTGCCAATTATTAGTAAACGCCTCCCAGACATTGTTTAGCTGCCTGTCCTGCAATGGCGAATTACTGGTTAGATATAGATAGGACTGAGTCTAGCTGATGCAGCCAGAAATTGAATGTCTGTAAGTATGATGGTATCAAAGCTATAGAAACTGAATCAGGATACAGGAGACATCACTAAAAGGACATCCTCCCATGATAAGTCCTCAAGATGACCATTATCTTTAAATAACCACTAAGCATCATGAAGGTTAAGACCTGTTCCAGGTTGTTCCCAACTGAAGCCAATGGAAGGAGAATTTCCAAGAAAACGGACCAGAAGGCTTCATGAAGTAGACCTTTATGCCAGGAAACCAACAGTCTGTATCTCCTTGTCCCTAGTTCAGAAAATGGTACATAGAAAATTGGGTCGTAAAACATATTATTTGGGATACTAACATATGCTATCAGAAGTAGAACCCATATAAATTCTACGGTTGGAAATATGGTTCTCCTAATCATAATTAAGTGAAAATTCAGATTAAATAAGATCTTTTAATCATATTTAAGTGAAAAAAAATATTAATTAATTACAGCAATTACTTCGATGTGAACGGATTCAACCACTTTCTAGTTGTAGGGGGATGCAATAACAGGGACCCAGGAGGTGTTAATTTTCTATGAAATTTTTCATTAAAATGGCTTTTAACAAAAATCAACATGCTCATGCATGCCTCCACATCAGGACCATTCATTTGATACCACATCTACCCCTTTATCTCATGTGGTTCCGAGAAAAAGGGCTTACAGACTCTTCCTTTTATATATATATATGTATAGATTTTGTGGCAATTCAGGGGATTAGTCTGCACTTTGATTTAAGGAGGATCTTTTTTGGAGAGAAAATGATACAAGATATCAACCATCAAACAAAGAAATTGATACTTCAGACATAGAGGTCTATTGGTGTGAATAGGATCACTATAAATGGCCACATACATCTCTATCTTTAAAGAAAGCACTTTGAATAGACACTGTCATAGAGATAAAATCCTTAATTTAATATGTTCTTTTACTTATAGATGCAGTGGACCTATGTTTCATATTCAGGGATGATAATATCCACCCATGTAGATATCGTGTTGTGGATCAATATCTTAATAAATAAGACACTGATCAAATGGAATAGTCAGTTAATTCTCATTCACCTGAATAATGAGATACTTTTCGTAGATGAACTGTTTACTTTTAATTCCTTCTCCCAGAAGTCTTTTTGAGCTTAAGACTACTCTTTTGCATGAGCAGCCATTAATATACCCTCAGAACTGCTTCACAACCTTTTTGGCCAGTATGAGAATTTGTATTGTTGTCCAAGATGATCGTATCCATTAAAATTACTTGTCATGAAGTTTCCTAGTTAATTATTTTAATATGTTTGGTCATTTCGAAATTTAACTCCTGAAGTTTTTAAACGTTAAACTTGAAACCTTCATTTAATATGCAAACACACATATATATGTGTGTGTGTGTGTTTGTGTGTGTGTTTGCATAATACGTCAACATTCCAGCTCATGAAGCTTCATTAAAATTCAATTTAAATCTTTTACATATCTTAATATTTGTAACTTTTTTATCTTTCAGTCTAGTATTGGAGTATAGGTATATGTATTAGTAATAATGTATTATCCAGTCTTTCTTAGGGAGCTTGAAAATCCTTATTAATATACAATTTAATTAAAACTTTAATTAATTTTTAATTAGATATGAAGGAGGAGTATGTTAATAAACCCTTATTATTCTTTATAATGTACCTTCCGATCCCTAAAGCCAGGGTTTTCTTTCTTTTTCTTTTTAACTTTTTCTTCCTCCTTATCTTCTTCTTCCAGAGATGTTTCTTTTTCTGATTCTTTGACTTTCTTGCTTTCTGCAAGAACAGTAAGTGCATCAACACGTCCCATTTTCTTAAAGAATTCCATTGAAGGCAATTTACTATGAACCCTAGGTAATAATAAAATAAAAGGAGACACTAATAAATATCATGTTACAGTAATATTAATAGTCATAGTGATGAAAATTAACTTAAATTTAGCTTTTAATAAAAGTAAGGGTACTGAAAATTATTATGTTTTTTAACATAAAAATTATTAACATAAATGTAATTAAAACTCTTTTAATTAACGAAATAATGTGGAATTTAGTTGTAAAGAATTACAGACTAATTATTATTTAAGAAACCTGATAATCCTAAGAACAAAATGGCGAACAGCTAAGATTAAATATATTAAAAATTACATTTATATATTTCTTTTTTCTCTGAAGGTTTTTATTTATCTTACTTCTTCAGCTTCAACAGTTCTAAGTTAAGGAAGCATTAAGTGAGGAATGAGTTATACCAGTTGGGGAAGAAAGGTGTAGAAGACATTTGGACAAATTTGTTCACATGTTGAATAAACTAAACTATATTGTTTGGCATTTTATAATTCTGACATCTTGTCTATACACAAAGTGGTTCTGAAATGTTTGGCCAAACTTGAAGGCTATGCAACATAGCAAAATAATGTTAAAAAGTCCATATGACCATGGGTGCAGAAATGTTTTATTCAGAAGTTACAGAATGATTAACACATATATAGATTATGGTGTAGCCACTGTTAGATGAGATGTTCAAAGTGACCTCACCAGCAGCAATCCACATCTACCACAATCGTCGTTAGGATTGCCAGAGACACTCAAACATCTCTGGGACTATCTGAAAAACGCTAGTATTCACTACACCGGTTCCCAATGTACAAGCAAGGTATGCCTGGCAAGTTGCAGAATTCTTGATTCCAGCAATCCTTACAATGATGGTGTGAGACATGTATAGCTGCTGATGGAGGCCACTTAGAACACCTCATTTAACAGTAGCTATCCCGTAACCTAGGTAAGTGTTAATCATTCTGTAATACAGTAGAACCTCATTATAACGGACCCTATTATAATGGACAGTTTTAAAAAAAATTGGCAGCCTACAATTAAGGTGAGCGAAGTGAAAGACCATTTAAATTTTGTTATTCAATATGTTGAACAATCGGCAAATGAAAATGTGTTTGCATATTATGAACACTTACGGCACTTCCGTCAGTTATTAACTGAAGAAATAAGCAGCAAACAAATCCAGCAGAAAATAAATTATTTTTCAAACCAATGAATGTAAGCAATCAACATGAACCAGGACCTTCTTGTTATAAAAATTAATGCAGTGTATATGTACACATCTTTTTCAATTCAACCTATTATGTTGAAGGCTGTTTTTTATTTGATATATAATAACATTTTTTATAGCTAACTATTGTACTTTCATTGATGTACACCCTGCTGCATGACACCTCTATAAGAATTATTTGTTATAAACCGGACTTTCATTAAAACGGACAACCTTCAGCCCCTATTAGTCCTTTATAATGAGGTTCTAATGTATCTGAATAATGCATTTCTGCACCCATGTTCATATGACCTTTTTCTGTTATTTTGCTATGTTGCATTGGACCTTCAAGTTCAGGAATATCTTGTATAATGTGCTTTACATAACTGCAAAAATCTCATACTTTCACAGAATTTATTTTCAAATAATAAAATATTTCTGAACTAAATAAGTTTATAATGTGTGAATATTTATATAATACTTAAATAACTGGAAATTATATAGAATTTAGAAAGAAATGTACTTACAAAAAATACCAAGGGATAGAAATCCTTTAGAATTTTGGAATATACACATTACAAAATATTGGGATCTGCCATTCCTACATCTTTAGTTTGTTTATTTATTTTATTATATTAAGCACATTAATTGCTACAAAAATGAAGTCAACTTATACTGTTTAAATAAATGTAAGCTAAAGTTATTTAAAAATCCAAACTATCAGACATTAAATATGGCTTACATATTAATGTTAAATCTTTTTATTTTTGCAAATTTATACATTACGGTCCTACTACATATACTCATTTATACCCGAGATGTAGATGCTGTATATTAAAAATGGTTGTTACATAATAATGAGTACCTAATTTCAATATTAAAAAAAATTACAAGAGCAATGTCAACAAGATATACAGTATATTTCCTTTAACTTTTTTTTATATGTTCCAAATTTTTTTTTCGTTGTTTACTTGGGTGGGGTTAACAGAAGATCATCTGCTTGGACCGTATTTCTTCAACGGCCCAGTGAATCAGATGACTTATCTGCGTAACATGTTTAACAAATGGTTGCTGCCTGAACTCCTGTTGAACGGCGTAGCTGACAATGTGTGATTTCAAGATGGAGCACCAGCTCATTTCGCCATGAGTGTGATGAGCTTTTCCTTAACAGATGGACTTTCCTTCACCTTTGCCATGGCCACCAAGCAGTAAAGATCTCACCACACCAGACAATTCTGTGTGGGGAATCATTAAACAGGAACTCTATAAACGCTGCTTTGCAGATTGCTGTGCTCAATGCCTTCACGACTGGGATATCACAAATGCTTCGGAAAATGAGCATAGGGACCTGGGAATAGCATCCGTCTTTGCAGAGAACATGGAGGAGTGCATACAGATGTTTTGGATCTATAATAGGCACATCAATTCATTTCAAATCCAGTTCACTGACAGGGGTATAGGACTTTTCGCCCACTCTGTATTAAAGCATGTGTTCATGGCAATATTGATTTGGGAGACCACAATGCTTGATGGTTCGCCAAAAAAGATACATTGTTTCATTAGCAACATGCAAGAAGCTGTCTGCAGGTTATGTGAAACATGCTGGTCTGCGAGTTCCCCGTATCTTAAATCAAATAGAGCTTGTAGGATCAGCTAACACGTACTGTGTATGCTAATGGAGGACAATATTCATTGGTTCAGGAGTTGAAGATTGCCATATCAGCTTGGTGGGAGGAAACTGACCATTCATACATACTAAAATTGGTCGAATCAATGCCAAATTGCATCTTTGAGGTCATTTCAAACAATGAAGGGTGTATCAAAGTGATCATTTTGTTTAATTAATTTCATGCTAAGTGAAGCATGGTCTTATATTTTTGTCACAAAGAAAACATGTATTTTTTGTGCTTTTTTTTTTTTTTTTGATGCATTTTTTTTTTTTTGATTTTAATTTTTTTTTTTTTTTTAGGCTAAAATAAATGTTCAAATACATTAATTTATTTCACTAATGGTCTGTATGTGTCTGATTTCTAAAAAACAACATCGAATGTGAAGTGCTCTTATATTTTCGTCTAGCGCTGTAGAACAATTTAAAAGCTTCCGTAGCATGTATGGAATTCCATACATACATTTTCACTGTAACTTCAGAGATACTTAACAATACAGTTTCAAACTTAGATAATTAAGGTTAATTAAGGTAGTAAGTTTAAATTTACTAATAAAACAGGTGGCAAATTTATCTTTCTAAAAGAAACTTTACTGTAAAACTATACAGTAATATTGTACATAACTGTAGCAGAATTAAATGACTAACAGCAACAAAAATATAACATCAATAGAGCATATAAATTTTGATGACAATCCTAAAAGATGGACAAAACAAACAGGTTATCTTTATAACTTTAATGGAAGAAAAATAAATAAACATAATAAAAATAACAACTGAGATTTATTAGATTTTACTATTAATTGCGCATCTGAATCAAAAATGTAAAATAAAAGTTCCTGAAATATAAAAGAAAAAGGACAACATTTAAATTTCATTTGATAACTTCATTAATAAATATAACTATAATGACATAAATCAAATACTAACCATTTCCAATCAACCCACAACGCACCAAAGCTTAACACCAGAAAATTACCCCAAAGAATCGTAATCCAATCAGTTTTTGGTTTTTCATGACCAAAATGTCTATAATATCGATAGGAATTTATTCTGGTTGGGCAAAGTGTCTCTTTATGATCATTTTTGGCTTCCAAAGCAAGAACTGGGCGTAAAATGACATTCCGAACACGGAGATTTCGTAGTAGACTCATCATTGTAACTTCAAAGAATGCGTCAATAACTTAGAAAAAACAGCATATTTAAATAAAAGTACTTCACTACACTACAGGAAAAGATCCGACTTTTATTTTCGGTAGATTTCTCTCTTGGTTCTTTTGTTACTAAGAGGAAAAATAATAACAATAATACTAAAATTAAGTCTACATCTTCATCCGAAAAATAATGATCTCTAGGTTTCGCTGTCTCATGAAACAATTGCCACCCGAAACTATAATTATTAATGTAACAAAAGAGATTTAGTTACAATTGAAATTATACAATTGAATAAATATATTCTTAAACTATAGAATAGAATATTATTTAATAGAAATTATTAAATATTTACATATTTAATTTTTTTTATTTTCTAAGGAAATAAATTAGGGTTGCAGTTCAAGACGAGGGAAATTTTGATTTGGAATTTTTCTAACAAATTAAAGTTGTTAAATATCATCGCGTTATTCGCATGCGACAATTCAAATGAAAATAAAAGACTATTCATTTGTTATAAATGCAGCATTTTCAAATATATTGTTGTGGTTCAGCACAATCTTAAATTCGATTTCTTTTTAACTTTTTAAATGACTGTTTTTCTTCAATTTTTAATCAATTTTTTAGACTTGGATTTTTTAGTCTATTTTGATTTGATGTTTAAAATTGGAAATTCATGAATGAACTGAAATTTCAGAAAATTAGATATTAAACCTACATTAATAAAAAGGAAAATGTATCAATAGAATCATTATTAGCTGGTAAGTTCAGCGAAACAGATCTATAGCCGTGATAATTGATTCGTCTTAATATTAAAAATCATGAATTGCATATATTTATTGTAAAGATTTAAATGTATTTGTGCGAAACGAAAAATAATATTCTAGTTAATAATTAGGATTAGAAAAGCTCTCATGAAGATTTACTGTCAGAATATTATATAAATAATTCTTTTCAACTTTGGAAATTTTTAAGTTAACAATATATGCTAATAATAGTATTTTATTAATTATAATAATAATATTGGATGATGAACCATTTTCAAAATATCAGTTGTAAATTTAATATGTTTTCTTAATGTATATCTACTTTTGTTTGGAAATTTAACCCTACAGTCAACATAATGGATTTCTTTTTCAGGATCTATTCAGTTGGTTTTGTTCTGCAAATGTAGTTAGTTTAATTTTGCTAAGTAAATGAGAATTTCAGTTCTTTGATTAAAACTCTAGTCCAGTGGTAGAGGCTCTGGGCTGTGTACTGGAAGACATGGTTTGATTCCCGGCAAATCGGGGAATTTTCCCAAGGTTTCTCCACCAGACTGTCCTAGGGTCCACCCAACCCTCTGTGAAATGGGGACTGGGTTTTTTTTCCCAGGATTAAGAGCAAGAGGAAAGAACCTTTTAAATTCATCCCAATGGTTGTGGATCTTTGGAGCCTACATCTAAATGTGCGAAGGGGCCTATATAGCCTGTAAAATAAGATCCTTTTCAATAACAGGATAAGCCTTTATGGGTGTTCTTTTGAAAATTAAAATCTCAGAATGAGATGAATGTAACATTCTGCAGTGTTTCTGTGTGTCATGGTATATGTAAAGTACTTGATCATTAATTTTTCTTTTTTTTTTTTTCGTCCTGTGACAGTTTGAGAAAATTTTGTCAACTCATTAAGTGCAGCACAATATCTGAAAATATTTTTGTTACCAAACAAAAATGAAAGCAGTATCGATAAAATAAAAATGCAATCCATTACGCACTAATACAAAATCCAACTCAGTTTTACTACCACAAAAGAGACACAGAGGTAACTCTGACTTCATTCCAATATAGGTGACCTAGAAAAATGAGTCTTTTGCAAATTAAGACTCAAAGCAAGGTAGTTATAGAAGGAGATAAAATTAGGGTGAGGTGCATTAGTTAGCTTCCTATTCTTGGAGCATTACTTTATTTGTCCTTTATCATAAAAGTGCATGAAATAACACCGACTGCTAGATTGAGTCTTTCTTTAAGAAAGGAGAATACAGATAATTCATATTAAAGGGTAGCAAACAAGATCTTTAGTTAGACAGGTGAAAAATGAATAAAAATAAAACAATGATTTAATAGTGAAGTGTGTTGTATAGTCCAGTATTAGTAAATACAATTGGCCTATGAACAACATTCATAGGAATTTTGTTATTTACTCATTCAATTTTCTATTCTGGATTTAAGACTTAAACAAAACTGATTAAGTTAATATGGGAGTTAAGTAGGATTGTGTTGATTTGTAAAATTTTTCAAGCAACAAAGATATGCAAGATATAAAAAATCGCTAATGCTAGTGAGATAGATTTTTCTTAAGGAAGAAGACATCCGTTGTCGGGAATCTTTGTACTGTGAAGCAGGCTGCTGCCTCACTTTGTACCATCTTACTGCAATAGCATTTGCTTTACAATAAATTGTTAAATATTGAGAGCTTTACTTTCTTTTTTATTTCTGTGAACAATAATTTCAGAAGTTTATGAAGTGTTCATTTTCGTTGTATAATGAGGTATACTGAAGTGTGGTGCACATCACAAAAGAATGGACCATTTGAGTTGAGCTTGGTGAGTTTTGAAATAAACGTTTTTGGATTCTAGCAGCAATAACATATTATGGACATCGGACTATCGGAGCCACCACTCTGGACGTCTGTAAGAAGAAGAAGAGTTGAGCTTGGCAATGGTTCAAGAAAAATGGTTAATGTTTTCTTTAATGAAGCCTTGTTGCCATTCAAAATAATTCCTAATATTTACTAATATTAAGTATTTAAGCATAAAATTATATTTTTTTGTTTTATTTTTTTCCTCCTCCTTGCAGTCAGTCGATGGACTGTTGATAAACAGCATAGATCAACATTTCGTTGAATAGACATTTAGACCTTGTGTATTTTTTTCTTCAGAATCTTGAATCCTGGCAGATATTCAAATTATACCTGTTTTGTTTCTTTTTTAAATGTGTTTTCTTTGTGAGGGAAGCCACAGTCAGAAGCGGGTGTGGATTCCCTTATCACTTTTGCACTATCTGAGCATTTCATCTGGTGAGTGGGTTTGGCTGACTAGTCCCTAAAAAGGACGAAACGATCCGTCCCAAACTCTCACCAATGAAAGGTCAGATATTTTTTATTTCTGTGTCATTTCCCTTTTCTTTTCTGATAATATTAATAATAATATTTATAATAAGAGGTTGTTTTTTCTTTTCAGTCAGATTTTGAATGTTGTTTTTTTTTTAATTACTTTCTCAAGGAATCATGATTTGTCAAAGGGCTTGTGAACCTCTTGGTGCTATTCAAGCATTAAGTACAAAAAAATTGATTATTAATCCTCCTCCTCTGGGTCTCAGCTGTAAACCTTTAGGTAAGAATCTTACTTTTCTGAAAAAAGATAGGATTTGAATATGCATCTAAAAGCTGGAATTTAAGAAAATGTTACTCTTTAGTTTGTCACTTCTGAAGATCTTTGAGTGAAAATATTGGGGGAAAAAATAGCCAAATTCAAATGTTTTCTTTTATTTCAAAAATTGATCTCCATTTGTATTTTTCCTGACGTTTCCTAATCTTAATATGTTTTATTTTTTATATTTTCATTGCTATTTGAATAAATAAATAAATAATAAAAAATCTCTTTTTGAATACTAATGATATTTGTTAGCCCTCCCTCTTAAAGAAAAAAAAAAGAAATCTGATTGATTCTAGTAGAGTAATAGGTGATTAAATAAATTGGATTAATAAAAATTACTTATTTCTGATGAATAACATTGTATGGTTGGAAGCATACAATTCTTTGGAGAATGTTTTTATTAAGAATTACTTCACATTCAAGATAGAATAATTTAGAAAGTTATATTTTTTTTTTAATCTTCATATATTGTTACATGATGGTTGGAACAGCGGTGTCTCCCCCCTAGAATGAAGTGAACTAAGCCAGCAGCGTCTCCCTTCCCTCCCCTTGGTTTGCGGGAATGGACGCATTGTCAGCCTTATAAGCAGCTCCAGAAGCTAGAGAAGTCAGTTCGTATCTGGGCAGGAGCCCAAAGAGAAGGCAGCAGCAGTCAGCCACCCAACAGGCCTCCAGCCAAGGAAGATTAGAGTCAGTTCGTGACCGAGAGCCACCAAATGCGGCAGTCAGCTGAAGAAACGAGAAGATAGCCCCCAGGCAGGAGAAGAGAGCAGAGTCAGTCATCGCGGCACAAAGCCGCCCGGGGCCACCCAGTAATCTCCAGCCAGGAGAAGAAAGCAACAGGAAAGCAGAACGAACGGTGACAAGTAGCCACAGCAGAGCGTCTCCATGCCGGAGACGAGAGAATTAGCCCACCAGCAGATACAAGGAAGCCCGGTAGACCTAGCAACCAACCACCGCAAACCGGTACGAGAGAATTTCGATTGCCTTCACAGCAAGCGCCGCTAGCAGTCAATCTCCAGGTAGAGATCGGGGAAGAAGGGAACAGTCCGCCCCCGTAAAAGCAAGCTGAAATTGGGTCTTCCTTCCAGGGAAGCGAAGATCCCATTGACAACCAGGGCCGCCTTCAGACAAGAGGTGTCAGCCAAAGCCATCATAGAAGGACTGTTTAAGACTGTTAGTTTAAAATAAAAGAACTTCAGTGAATTTGGCACACCAGCAATATATAAAAACAAATGTCTAGGTATTTGTCCTTAGTGTGATAGGATATGTGTCATTTGAATTTTTTAATCTAAGGTGTTTTTTTTTTTTCCGCCCTTTCTCTTCCAAACATGGATATTGACCATTATAAAGAAACCCACTAGCCTGCTTTCATTTCAATAATTCAAGTACAAGATGGAGTGATGGAGAGGAATTGAAGGGTTTTCGAAAATTTGCTTTTTCATATTAAATGTAGTTTTTACATTTAAATTTGGTGTGATGTTAGAAATATTTAATAGTAGAGGCTTTAGGAGAAAAGATCTATTAAAAAAATAAGGGAACTTTACACAGAAAAAATTAGTTCAAGATATTCTCAATATTTATTAAAAATAATTTGGAAGTATTAGTATCAGAAACCATTTCACTAGGAATTATTGGTGTGTCAACAAGTTTTCAATGCTAGTCCTACTATACTTTGAATAGAGCCTTCAAATTCAATAGGACTTTCCTATAGTCAATCCAAATTTTTCTCTCTTATTTTTATGCTGCTCTGAAGGAACTTTCCTTAGTTGCCAGAATTAGTCTTTGGTTTATTTAGCTCTTGATTCAGCTTCATTGGTTGAGTTACAGAAAGCTTAGAGTTAATTCTGTTTCTGCCTAGCAATTCAAATTCAGGAACTTTGTGTTAAGAATGATCAAAAAATAACTTAATTTCAGCTTAGAAAGTTGCCTGTTGTTCTCAAGCTCCATAACTTTCATTGAATGTTATGTTGAACATTAGTTGTTTAGGTCATTTGCTTCTTTTCTTTTTATTGTTCACCAGATTTCCCTACATCTCTTCTGATGAGATAAATAACTTTTTGATAGGGATTTTTTTCTTCAAGAATTTCTTAATTTAGCTTTTCTTTCTATCTTCATATTTGTACTTAAGAAGAAAACTAGTATTTCTGACCATTTGCACACAGACATGATAAGTAAATAAACACCTGCTTTTTTTGATAATATTTATGAGAATATGAGAGTGTGCCAAAATGGAAGGAGCTGCAGTTGCAGCTGGATTCAATATCTGGCAGCCATATCCTTTGCAGCCTGTAAGGCATTCACCCCATCAGGCATTGTGGCGATGAGATCAGCAATGGTGCTCTGTGGAATTTTAGCCCATGATTCATGTAATAAGACCAGCAGATGTGCCTTGTTGGTTGGTTTCTGTGTTGTTCATCATACTTTTCCATCCAATATGGCCCACAAGTATTCAATTATTTTCATATCAAGGCTTTAACTTGGCCATAACAGTTTCTGGATGGAGTTTTTTTCGTGCCATGTTTGGGTACGTTTTACACTATGACATGGAGTGCCATCCTCTATGAACAAGATGGTAGCTTTGGACATCTGACCACTGGAGACATTTGGTAGTAGGCCTCTCAAGGATGGAAACGTATTTCTGTGCATTGATGTTGCCTTCACATTCTAAGAGGTCTGAATGACCACTCATCCAAATGGCTCCCATATCTTTACTGAAAAACTGCCATGTTTTACAATTGGTGATAATAAGTGATTCAATGTGAATTCCTGGCTGGTCAATCACCACACCCACATCCTCCCACTGTCTAAAAGTTGTGTAAATCAGGACTCATCAGAGAATATGAGAGTGTGCCAAAATGCTAAAGGTCTGTCAGTCACATCTGTTGCCCATACCAATCTATAATGTATATTTGCTTCTCGTAAAAGATGTTATGTCAAGCTGCTCTTCAGTGGTAGCCAAATCATTGAAGATACTGCTGAGCAGTTCTGGAACTCACCTGAAGTTGTTCTGCATCTCATCGGCCTTGCTACAAGAATTGGTTTCCACAGGATGCTTGACAGCTCGAAGGCACCTCTATGAGCCCAGTGCATCCCGTATGGGATGCTGTAATTCCTTGCCTGCCATCTTGAATTCCACTATCACTCAGTTGACTGTAGCAAGAGGAATTTGTAGGTTTGCAGCAATCTGGCATTGGCTGGTTTCTGATGGCTTGATGATTCATCCTCTCTGAAAGTCACTTAGTTCCTTGGGTCAAGGCATGTTTGTTTGGTTTCACCTACTCCTGACGTTAATCCTGCAATATTTATTCAATAAAATTAGGGCATGAAATGCAATATAAACTTCATTACATGGCAAAAACATGGTATCTATTTAACTATGTCATGTTTTTGTATTAATTTATGGAGCTCTCAAACATAACAGATCTAGATCTGTCGCAAGCCTCATTCTAGATCCAGAAACTCTTATAACTTGAATTACAAGGTAGTTTTTTTAAGTAAGATTCCTCAGTAATATTGAGATATCATACCTTTGTTTTAAAAGATCATGAATAAATAAATTATTCTTGTTGGAAGACATTCCATGTTCCTAACATTGGTCTTGGACTTATCTTCAGCCTTCCTTTTTTTAAAGAAGATGGATGGACCAATGAGATTAATTATTTTTCAATTACTCTTATGTATTTCAAGTTCCAGGTTCAATCATAAACTGAATCTTGATTTCTTGATGAATACATGAACTTCAGTTATCATGGATCCAAGCAACATGCCTCCTGCAACAGTTATCAAGTGATGAAGATACAAATTTATTGCAAATCACATCCACAAAGCCTGTTTTATGAGTTGTACATAATTATAGTTTAATATAATTACTTGTTCTAAAATCAGATCTTGTTTGAGAAGATTTTTATCACCTTTAAAGCTTGACCAAATATCAATCCTGAACTGATATTGCTGCCTTAATTATTTCTTACCTAGTATTCTTGATATATCTCAGATGTTTTCAAGTGTTCACTAATTATGCACTATTTGGATTAATAGTTATTAGGTCACAGCCGTTTGGCGTCAGTCTTTCTGATTGCATTTCATTTCATTGCTTTAGATAAGATCTTGCTTTGTCTTTCAGTAAAAAAAAAAAATGAAATTTTTAAAAATTATCAGTTTATCGTAGCTATAACATGTGAAAATAACATGATGCAATAAATTATTTCTCTTTTCAGATCCTGATGATGAAGCATTTCTATTTGATTGTCCTAGTAAGATTCCTGGAAATCCTCTTCTCACCAACAAGGAAGTAATTAAATTGATGCGAGAAAGGCTAGTTGAGAATAGAGAGGACATTATGCAGGTCAAGAACTTTCTATTCAGCTTTTTTTTTATTTTTTGCTCAAATTTTTATTTCATTAAAGTTGATCATTGGTCATTGAAGTTGATTCTACAAGTGCTGATAACATCATAGGCAAATCATATAGAATTTTTTATCATAGTTTTATTCAGAAACACTCATTGATGTCATTATTTTGTGATTTGTTTCAATCGCCACTTGATGACAACATATATAAATTATAAGCTATTTTACTACTAAATAATCAACTCTTGGCAGAATACTGATGTAGTAGCAAATGAAGCAAAAGAAATGAACATTCAAGCTGCAGCAACATTTTTGCCAATCCTTCAACTGAATCTAGAGCTTTATGAATTGGTGCCATAATCTGGAGATTATCTTTCAGCTCATAACCTTTTTTATTATTATTATTACTGAAATACATTCATCCTACGCATTAGAAATTGATGAAGTCTATTTTTAGAGACTTTTCATTTCTTGTTGAAAGCTACATAAGGTGATTTTTGACCAAATGCTCAATCACATCATCGCCCACAGTCGATAACAGAATTTCAGTGCAGCTTACTGCTCTTTCTTTGTATCATCCATTTCTCATGGGGTGGACCTGGGCATGCTACACTTTACTGCCATCTGTTGGCAATACAGCATATCACCTATTTCAGCCCATGATCACACTCACTGAGCGGCCTTTGAAAATATCACCACCTTTTTCACGTAAGTTGCATCGTTGCAACTACAGCAACAGTCTCATTCTTTTTATGACAGCCCTTGTAATTTTAATATTTTTAATATAATGGAAGTTGCACTATATAAGGGCTTTTGAGCATTAAAGAAAAAAAAATTAAGGGTTTTAGATCTTGTTACTAATTGGTTCTTAAGTGTAACAAGTAGCACCAGTCGCTGGGAGCATTTCTTCAGAATTCCTTAGATCATTTGAATTAAAGAATAAATTTATTTACAGAAATAGCCAAAACAAAGCTATTGCTATTTCTGAGATCAAAACTATGACAATAACTTCCTCTGTGTGATTTGGCCAATAAAGAGATATAAAATATTGAAACTGGAAGAACCCAGTTTCATTAATAAGAAGGCTTAACGTGAGTGTATTGAATTTAAGAGAAAAATGAAACTAACACACTTGCTGGTAAAATACATGAATTAACAGGAACAAAATGATGGTAATAAACCGATAGTTTCAGAATACTGTGCATATTCCATCTGCAGGGACAGCACAAACATATAAGACGACACAAAACATTTAGGATAACACAAGGTGATGATACACACTCATGCTCCCACTATGTATCATTACTTTGTGTTGTCTAAGTGTTTTGTGTCGTCTTATATGTTTGTACCATCCCTCAAGATGGAATATGCACAGTATTCCGAGATTGTAGTTTATTACCATCATTTTATTCCTGTTAATTCATACAATATACAAGTATATGTGTTTCCCTTTCATTTTTCTCTGTAACCCAGTTACATTAGCTGAAGAATTATGAAATTTAAAATATCTGCCCTTAACTGAAATTCGAGGTTTTTATAGCATCGATTTTTTGTTAAAGGGATTGCATATGCCTTTTAAGAAAGAATTAGTATATAAAATAAAATGTGTAATTTATGTTTGTGATTGTTTTATTAAAATTAAAAAATAAATCCATAAAAATGAATTTTGATGCCTTTGTGCAGTGGACCATTTGCACAACTGCTTGCAGTGGCCCTGAATGTAACAGATATCTTACAGAACTTATTAAAAGAAAATATTGAATAAAGCTTTTATTTAATATCAATAAAAAAAAATCTTATTTTTATTTGTAATTAACTAAGAAGTCAGTATCGCTAGCATGTAAATTAACAAGTCTAAAACGTTTTATCTTTAAAGGTATCATTTTAGGAGACTGTCATTATTTCATTACAAAACATTTTTGTTAATTAATGTGTTTGTAAATAACTTCAGGGCAGTGCCCAGGATATTTGGTGCTCTTGTATTTGTATTTTTCATAAATGCTGTTTTTGCAATTAATCTATAGGCATTGCGAATGTTCAAGCAGCAAGGTGCCTGTAATATTCATAAGGCTAGTCTTAAGAAAGTATTGGACAATTTTTGGATACGTCTTAATGATCTTCAGTTTGAAAGGTTGCTCAATGATATTCAGGAGAATGGAGATGGCAGCATTGATTATCGTCAGTTACTTGTTAGAATTGAAGGCAAAAGGCATCTTCAGTATGGTCTCTTTGTTGGATGCAAGTAAGTTTACAAATTTATTATTTTTTTTCACCCCCTAGCTCTTCCTAGGCTAAACAGAAGCCTTTTGTTAATCTTTTAATATAATTTATTATTTATTTATATATATATATATATATATATATCTTACATATTAAATAAAACTCATGTATTTTTTTTCAGTTTCCCCATTCATCATTTAAAAAACTTCCATAAAACTTAATTCATCCTATTACAGAATTCAGAAGTTTATTGTTGACACTGAAAATCTTCATTCATTCCAAATTGCTGTTTTGCAAGCTAATATCAAAAGTTATGCAAAATATAATTAGTTTTTTGCGTTCTTGCACAAAACAGAAATATGTAATAAGAAATATAAGATTAATTAATAAATAACTTATTCTGAATTTAGAATATTGTAAAAATCTTTCCTGAAATTAAATAATTCATTTATATTTTCAACAATATGAATTACTGTCTTTGGTCTGGTCCTTTGCTTATCACTTTATCATCGGTTATCATTATTTTTAAAATCTATAAACAATAAATTGAAATAGAGATCCGAACAGAGTGGTTACCCCTTCAGATGCAGCTCTTTAAGTTTTCTAGATCTATTTTTCATCTCATAGTCTTATTGCTGACTTATTAATTCAGTCCTATCTTGATCTTATAGACATAGTCACTGTTTGTCAGAAGCAAACACTTAGTCACATACTCATTCCAGTATTTTTGCAACATAGTAGTAGT
>JAFIDM010006943.1:6777112-6846248 GCA_023159025.1 Thereuonema tuberculata | reverse complement strand
ATTGTATAGTTATGAATTACCTACATCTTTTTAAGATGTGGAGAATCAGGATGAAGGAGATACTTTATTTTTAATATTTATTATTTTTTTATCCAACAACTTTATATTCTTTTCATTGATCCTTCCAGTATGTGACAACTTTGTATGGATGATATCATTAATGATAATCTGGCTAATAGGGCTGGGGTAAGAGATTCATCTATGAGCCAAGACAGATATCAGTGTATTTGTAGCTCTGCTTACAAACAGAACATCAAAGATGTTAGACAAAGAAATTTCTTGCAAAAAATTAAAACTAATATTTTAGATATAATTAAATAGTTGTTGTTTTTATGAAAGTTCTCCACTTCTGAAGTCCAACCATCCTTAAGCCTTGTTTGATATTATTGAATATTATTATTATTGAATTAATATTATTGGTGGTTTGAACCACCTATACACAGTATGCTCCTGCATTTCAGCAGTGTTGTAAAATGTACGTTGCACAGAGAAAAGTTTACAAATCTTACGTATGAAAAACAAACCTTTATTGAAAGAAAATGAGATGGTGTTCTTGAAGAGGCACAGTTACATTATTTTTCTACAAAGTCCCTTTGACAATTGAGGCATTTTGTTACAACATTTAATCGGTTTGTCCATGCCAGTCCATAAAAGTCAGGGCCCTCCTGTTGTAGCCACTTTTTTGCATTAAGTTGGACTTTTTCATTGCATGTGAAGTGTCGACATGAAAGGTGCTCTTTTAAGGCAGAGAACAGATGAAAATCACTGGCAACCAAATCCATACTGTATGGCAGATGTTCCAAAGTTTTCCAATGGAAACTGTCACATCAGCAATCTCTGTGCGTTCCATGCAACATGTGATCGAAGAACATGTGAAGAAACGTTCACACTATCGTTTAGAAGACCAGGACATTTCTTCCTGATGATGTTGCGCAATTTCTTTAAGGTTTCAAAAGGACACCAGTTATCCAAGCAGATCGCCATTTTGAAACGATGAGTGCACCTCCATGACACACAGGAAATACCATGTGGCACTGATCAGTATATTTTTACAACCATTGGCATTAAAACTCATAAATTTAATTTCTAGCATTTGTTAACTTGTTTTCTGATCGATTCTTGTTTCATGTAGTTGAGAATTGAGGGGCCCAGTGGAAAAGGGACACATGCCACCTCTATATGGATTTTGATTTTTTGCTATTGTTGAGTAGATCCTGCCGTCTAGTATCTATTCTGTTAACCATCATCTGCAATCGCCATCTACTTTCACTATAAGTTTAAATATTTACAAGTAGATACCAACTCTCCACAGGCAATTACTTTTTCTAAAACTTGCTTTCCTGCAAAATTTTCATTTGGTGGCATGTGCCTCTTTTCCACTGAGCCCCTCAATTATAGAAACATTAGTTTCTTGCTGTTTTAATATACCCACTTTTTTTTGTTTTCCAATAGTTTCCCTATTACAAGAGAATAGCCTACTAGACAACTTTGCTTCCTACTTTAATTTTAAATTTAGTAACGGAGTGTCACTTTATCACATCTGACTTTTCATCTTTCCAGAATCAGATAAATAAAGTCTCATAACATCAGAACTTTCAGTTTTATTTTATTTAAATAACAGTCACATTTGATTTAGTTGAGAATTCTCCAAGTCTAGATTCTTGTTTCTGATTTAGATAGCAGCCATCACCTTATTAGCCTCATTAAAGAGCAGAATTATTAGATGATTCTGATCTCTCAAAGTCAACATAGCACTCAGTATCACATATCAGTCTGTATTATCTAGAGGAAGATATTGTTAGTTATTTAATTAATAGTAATTAAAACATTGAACAGAAAATGGATATACCTAAAAATTTCTGAATATACTGATATATCAAAAATTTTAATTGGTTTTCAGACGAAAGATGGAATCTATAGCCCCTGATGCATTAAATGTTGATGGTTTAGAATTGTTATTGTATAACAAGGTAAGTAAAATGTAGTGTTAATTCTTTCTGAAAGATTGTGGCTTGAATTTAACCCTGGGGAAGTGTGGTGAGATTTTAGAACACAGTAAATGTGGTCAGTCTCTGAGACCAAAGAACTTTATGTTCAGTTTAAATGTTTGTTAAACTTCAGTAATAGTTAATTACATTTAGAAACTACCTGTTTTTAATGAAGTACTTTATATACTGAGTACAGTAAAGTAATGAGTACATACAATATAGGTCAATGCAAATCAGTAGTGAAGTGGCAAAATATAGAATATTAAGTTAACATTTAAATTAATGAACAAAATTTTGCTGAATGAAGACAAACAATGCTTAATTAGATTAGTGTAGTTGAGACTGAATTGTTGCATATTTCGTAAACAGTGGATGCTATGAAACTGAATCACCTACTGGCAAATAGTTGAAACTATTTTAGGAAACTACCTTAAAGAACAGCCTCCTGTCATCTATTGTTTAAAGATATATTAAAATAACTGTATATGACGGTCTGTGAGACTGTGCCACACTTTATTTATTTCTAGTTACTTAAATATATTTAATTTAAATAAATAAATAAAAAAAATAAATAAAATGGTGACAGCTATCATATCAAACTCAAAACTTCCTAAAAAAAGGATTTAATCCTGAGTTGTCATAAGATAACTTAAATGATTAGAAATCAACAGATCCTATCTAGAAGAATTAAAAAGAGCCGTTGATTTTGAAAGTTGGGCATATTAAATTATTGTTGGATAATTAATGGTTTTAAAATCTTCAATCTCTATGGATTTAAAGTGTAATTTTGATCCTTCAGAGACTCCTTAAGGAAATGAAGCTTCAATCATCTGTTTATCTATCTGTCATAAACAAAATTTCATTATTATAAAGTTTCATGCTGCAGCTTTACGTACAAAGAAAAAAAGAAAGAATTGGCTTAGTGATATTTCTCTTTTCAGATCAAAGGAAATTTAGAACAAGTTGTTCGAGGAATTCTTATGTATGATGAAAATAGAGAAGGATTTATTAGTAGAAAAAACCTGAAAAAAGTGTTTGACAATTTTGCATTGATCACAAAGGAAAATCAGTTTAACAAGTAAGCTTTATTGAATATAATATCAAAAATAATAATAATAACCTTTTCTTTTTCTATACCTTATATATACCTTTGGTCTATACTTAGTACACCAAAATCAGATTTCTTCTGAGAAATATTTTATACAAGCTTATCGATTTGTCAAAATTTAATCTAAACTTCATTAAATACAACTTATTTGCTTAATGTTTTCCATTATGTAAAAACCCATCAATTTATATGGCAAAATTTCATTTTGAATTGACCTAAAAATAACTTTTAAAAATGAAATAATTGAAATTTTAATTTCTTTCTCATACAGTTTAATTCGAAAATATGATCGTTTCCAAACTGACAGAATCAATTATCGAGAATTTTTTATCTTGTTGGGAAGAAATTGTGGAAGAGCAAAAAAATATCTACCTGCACCAACTGCTGAAGCTGGTATGCTGTTGAATCATTGTTACAATTAGAGAAAAATAATCACATTACCTGATATATTTAACATTTGTTTGTAGAGTTTTTAAGTCAAAGAAGGATTTTTAGTTTTTAAGATTCAATCACAGATGGGTGGGCCTAAGAATTTTGCAGGGACTGTACAGAATGTTTCTAAAGATGTCACAAATTTTACTTTATTTAAGTTACATTTTAGCTCTTGATCATGATGTAAATTGGTCACTAGTGCATATTTATGAACGTGAAAATAAAAGAATGGTATTATTGGATTGCAATACATCAAATACAAAAAATCAAGACACTTCGACATTGCCCAATTAAATTTAATATAAAAAAAAATAAATTCATTGTTGCAACTATTTATTTTGTAAATTATCGAGTGCCAATGAAATAAATTATGCATAATTATGTAAATTAGATTATTTGAACATAATTTGATAACAAAAGTCATAAAGTAATGACTAATGGTGAGTTGCTTAATTTATTTGGTATTACCATTAGCAATTGGCTTATAATTGCCATTTGTAAGCAAGTAATTGTGGCAAGCAGAAAATAAAAAGCCTCATTTGCACAAATGCTTTGAAATGTAGCCAATTCACCCAAAGTTATTCTCATTTATCATTGGACACTTCTTTTGAAGCTTCAACATCTATGATTGCACTTCTAAGTCTTGAGATTGTTTCTTTGTATATTAAATATTTCAAGTCATTAATGAGATATTTCATTTTTGAAGATAGTTACCAGCACTACAATTACAGTTTTGGATGATAAGCCTTCACTTTTTAAATATAAAAATAAAATCTTGTTTCAAATTTGAATGTTTTGCAATGTCAAGAAAGTTTTTACATTTTTTTTGAAAATTATAACAAATTATATTAATAAAATACTACTACTTGAATAACAATGTTGATACATATATACCATGATTTTGTTGGATGCTTAGAAAAATAGAAAATCTGTCTCCAAAAGATCACGGATTTACACTGAAACGTCGCCGTAATTGTTCGCAGCCAGCCTGTGCTGAACCACTGTACGAGGTGTGAAGGAAATGGCTCTCAAGGAAACCCTTCCTATACAATGTACTATAGCTATGAAGCTGGAAACACCACATCGAATCATAGGCTGTATCATTCGAGAAAACCTGCAAATGGAGAGGCGACACAAAGCCCAAGATCACAAGCTGACAGACTGTTCATATGGCTGAACAATTCACAAACACCTGAAAACATTATGAATGTTATCTTTCAAGTAAAAAATGTGAATTTGTTGTGAACCTAGATGAAGCGTGGGTGTACCTAAACGATAAAAGGACATCCTGACTTTGTCCGAGAGTTCAAGGAAAAGTTTTCAAAGGGTTTCATGGTTTTGGCTGGTTACTGCTGACATGGCAAGTTAACATTGCACAAAGTTCTCAGAAAAGTGAAGGTAAATGAAGCCTATTTCCAAAGATATGTGATGAATCGCATATATGACGAAGACATCCCCAGACTATGGAAATGACATGGGAAAGGTCCATATCAACATGGACAAGGCTTCAGCCACACTTAGCAAACATCAGTGGCTTTTTACACACAATAAGCACATGGCACTGGAATATACATAATATCCTTCAGCTTTGTTCTTGTTGAAGTCCCCCGATGCCTCATTAAAGGTTTCAGTAATGGGATTACTGAAACGGAGCATTGCAGAGCAGACCTACAACAGTGGAAGGCCTCTGGAGAATCTGTGTACAGGTTTGAGATGCAACATCTCAAGAGCAATTAAACCACAGTCTTTTATAGTGGAAATTGCGTTATTGAGCTATTATTTGGAACAAGGGATATCATATTGAACACAACAGATGGTGTAGGAAAGGGTTGTCCTAATGCTGCAAACATTTCAATTTGCACCATCCTAAGTAATTCAACCCACCATATCTACCATAATGTTTTCTGGTTTAATAAACATTGATAGTGATAGTCATAGAATTAAAAATAAATTTTTCCTCTGTTTGTTGAAGTATGTACTCTCAGAATCTCTCTTATCAAGTTGAAGATAAGATAATGGCTCAAAGAATTAATACATCACCAGCAGGCCTTGATAGGAAAGTGACAGGATGGTCATCAATTCCAGAAAGTCACCCAACATTGAAATTTTACTATAATTATTATTTTTTTCTTTGGTTAGATGTTGAAGGTAAATCTCCCCCAAGGATTTTATCTGTTAACTTCTAAATGAGGAATTAATGTCTACTGGTCTGGCAAAAAGCAGTGTGTAATCAAAGTTATTACCATGATCTGCTGATAATTTTCACAACGAGTTTTTGGACCTGCTGTTATTCATGTAGGTCTGACTTTACAACCTAGCTATTTAAAGATTGCCTGCAGTGTTTTTATATAGAATGGATAACTCTGGCTGCCATAATTTTATGCGTAATGGAAATATCTAAAAGCCATCATTTGAAGTGAGTTTTCAATTCTCCAAGCCTTGGATTTGATCAAGGAATCAGTAATAAAGAGATGGGTATATTGCAGAAATAAATTGTTCTTTTTGTTTTTTTTATTAATATGCAATTAAATATGGTATTTTGTGTCAAGACTTCTTCAATCACTAGAGCAATTTAGTACATATCATCCAAAGATGTCCTGGTCAATTTTGTTCTTTTTTTACTGCAGTGACTAGTTATCTTTAAAGATCTTCACAGGAAAATCTCAGGTTTATCCAGATAAATAAACTGTCAGGTGAAAATCTTGTCTCATCTATTTAAATTTTTTCTGGATTCATCATTAATAGAAATCAGTGTAGTGTGTAATCCCACCTGCATTTAGTAATATTTCATGGTGAGATAGTGGAAACAAAAAGTATATATCTACCACAATTCACAAATTTAATGGAATCAGATGTTAGCTAATCATAATTTAAAAAAGGCAAGCATAACATAAGTTATTGCTAGAAAGTTAAAATATACCTTGAAATACATTATTAAGATTATTATTTCAGCACTGAGATGGGCTCTACCAGCTACAGAAGAACGAGAAGAAGAAGGGCGGAAGATTGCTTTTAAATTCAATCTAGATGATCCACGACTGCTAGGTCTTCCTTTAGAACGAGTAACTGAAATGTTTCAAGACAAGGTATTTTGATTTATTAGATTAATAATCCTTGTGTTATCTATTTTAGTGCCTTCTTATTAGAGATTACTATTTATGTTTTTAAAAGATGTTGTAGTGAATTAGTTAAGGAAAAATTAAAAAAAAAAAAACTTTTAAAAAGTATTTTTCTAAATTCTGAGTTAGCGTATTAACTTAACACAGTTTATTACTCTGAAAAAGTTTTTTTCAACGTGTTAAATTCAGAATAGCAATTTCAAATTATTTTTTGCTCATCTTTTTATTATTGGATGATTAATTTTACTAGATATGTTCACAATAGTCACCACTTCACCTTATAAATCTGTGCTTATCTGGGAATCCTGACTCATCTGAGCATTTGACTGAGCAAATCGCTTCAGTGTTTCTCACCAAATATAATCAAAGCTTCAAACTATGTAAGAGAAACCTAAGAGAGTTTTTGAGATTTTTCAAACTTTTTTGTCTATGCTTCAGACTTCAGCAGACAGATATGAATATTTTAAGTTCTTTTTCCTTAATCTCAAGGCCTTTTGTTAGGAACCTTTCTCTTTATCATAATAAGTAGTTATGATAAAGTTTATGATAGTTCCTCCTTCATTAATAACTATTCATTATAAAATAGTCCCTTCATTATGATAAAAGTTTCATAGTTCCTCCATTGCAACTTCTGCTGCAGGCTCAAAATAATCTTTTATAGTTAAACCTTGTTGCCTTACCATGGCAGGCAATTCCTTTGTATCTTATCACCAATTTTTACCCTATTTATAATGCCATAGCTTATCGTCAATAATAAATTGACCATTTACATCTGTCTGCAAGTTTTCATTAATGACTTTACATCAATTTATTAGACAAAAGAAATTTCTTCTGCATTTGCATCAGTTACTCAAACTCCATCTATCAATCCACATATGAGTATTTTGCTATGCTAGAACAATGATTATAATGGCTTTTATTACTTTCTTTAAACCATACATTTTCTTCAGAAGCCTTGCTGTCTTTATTATCAGTGTCTATTCATCAGTGCATTCTCTAAAAATCTTTTCTTTTCAGTGTCAGAAAATATCCTATAACATTTTATACACTATGTGATAAAAATTATCCGAACATCTACCTGAAGCCATAATCAAACTTTCCCCATGACACACATTCGAGTGAAGTTGACATTCTAATTCATTTGACAGGTGTTCAATTACATTCCATAGGGGTTTACATCAGGACTCTGGGTAGGCAGTCCATTTTCCAGGCAGCCTTATTGTCCACAAACTATTCCCTCACATATCTTGCTTATGACACCATTGTTATGCTGGCTATGATCATCACCGAATTGGTCCTCTACCATATGCAGTATGCAACTGGTTGGAATGTCCTTGTACCTTCCGTATTTACGTTGCAATGCAGTGGTACAAAAGGGTCAAGCCCATTCCATGCAAAACACTCCCACACCGTAATGCTACCTCCTTCAAACTTCACTGCACTACATATGATGGCAGATATTGTTCTCCGGGCATTCATCATCCCCAAACTCTCCCATTGAACCGACACATGGTATAGCATGATTTATCACTCCACATCACACGTTTCCACTATCCAGTGGCATCACTCTTAAACCATTTCAGGCAGTGCTTAGCATTCACAATGAAAATGTTTGGTTTGTGAGCAGCTGCTTGACAATGAAACCTTATTCCCCTGACCTCTCGATGAAAGGTGCTGGCTAGTGTTAGTGATTGTTCAATTGATGTCTGACTATTTGAATGAACCACCTTTTTCAACACTTGATGTTCCTGGTCTGTCAGTGTACATGGCCTAAATGGTCGCGTTTTATTGTAGTTGTGCCTTCCCGTTTCTACTTCACAATCATCAACACTTCAGAGTCACCAACGTCGATTTCAGGAACTTTAGAAGGGTTGAAATATCCCTGACAGACTTATTATTCAAGTGGCAGCCAATGACCAGTTCACATTTAGAGTCACAGAGCTCTGCTGATCAACCCATTCTGCTATTACTTCATATCAATTAACACCACTCAACTCCCTGTCTCCTTTTATAACAGTACATGATGTTGTCGTGTCATGTAATCTTCAGTTCACTATTGCAGAGGGAAGTCCAGAAATTTTTGATCACATAGTGTACATTCCTAATAGTTGAAGTATCTGTTTCCAAGTTTTGATTACCTTTAAAGCTTCTTAAAACAGAAAATGTTTGTCTTTGAAACTGTTGCTACTTATAATTTTGGTAAAGTTTTCTAACATGTATCATTATTCTCAGGATATTTTTATATTGTTCCACATGATTATCTTGGTTTCATTGGTTTCTTTATAAGGATTATTGATTCTTTTAAATAGTACCAATATTGATTCATTGTTAGATTTTCTCAAATCTGTAATGCTTGGATAATATCTCCTAAGAAATTATGAGGTTGTGTCCACTAATGGAACAACATTGAGAAGTATTTTTGTCAAAAATAAAGGTTATATCTCGACCTGCTTATGGCCTATCAGACCATCAAACACGCTTTCTTTGATAACTCATTTTCCTAGAGCTAGCAAAATAGATTGCAACCATCAGATCTTCGTGTTGTGGAGCTGGTTTTAATACCATAGAACACTTCATGATAACCTTTTCCACTATTAAAAATCAAATCATTTCTATTCTGTTTTTATGGCATAAACTTTTGCTCCATTACTATCAATCATTCTTCTGGATAATATATCCTTTTTTGAATGGAGTGTTTATTTGTTATAGGTTATAAGTTGTAACAATAAGAAAAATTAGTCAAAACACAATCAAACATCATAAAGCAATATGCTAGGGACCTAGACTCCTCTCATCTTTGTACTGTATAGAATAGCTGCATAGGGAAACCGACTGATCATTTTCACAGATTAAAAAAAAATGCTCTGTCTGGAAGAGGAATAAAGTTAGAAACAGAGTAATGAGACATCACTTGTACCTAATATTGATATGAAGGCACAAGGTACGAGTTGCTACAATTGTCATAGAAATACTTGCTCAATAGTAAATGTATGAGACTCACAGGATCGTGCCTCATAAACACATCTTAAATTTACAGAAACCATAATAAACAGGTTATTTAATTATTAATGTTGAAGAAAAGAAAGTGTGTGCATGAGAATTATTAAAATGATTTATAAATGAGTATTCATTTTGGTGTTTAACCTCATTAAGGCACTTAAACTAGATTTTCTCTTAAATAATTACCAACAACTTTCACTCTTTACTTCCTTTATTAGTACATGTTGCAGTAAATTAGAAAAGCTTTTTGCTGTTACTAACAACCAGAATTTTTATTTCCCAATTTAACTTTTTTGATTTCACAAATCACACCTGGTGATGCTGAAATTACTAATGTGCAGCCTTATGTAGATATTGTCTAAAGATATCAAAATGGAATTGGTAAAATTTATGAACCCTTACTTATATAGATATGGTAATGCTACTGTTAAAGAGAACATTAATAGTTGCTGTGTTTGATTCAAACTAACCAAATCTTCTAATTGTACAATTACTAGAGATGGGATGAATATACATGACCTTGCATTTCAATATATTGGAAAGAAATGCTTTTATGTTTTTGAAATATCTGTTGTAACTACATCACAAAGTACTGAATGAGCATATAGTAAACCCCATTATCTTACCCTTTAGAACTTAATTATCTGATAGTGCACATTAAAATATTTAATTGTTGATATATTATGACGTTTTATGATTATGTCAACTGATGGGAAAACAGTGCTTTTATAAAATATCAAAAAATCATTAATAAAAATAATATTTAACTTGTTGCCAAACTGATGGAAGGAAAGTTTCTCTAATACTATTTATTATCTTGTAGCTTATGCTAAAAATAGACCTTTTTGTTCTACTAGAAGTAGACATGTATCCTTAGCTACATTATCTGTATTCTGAAGTATGCTTCCAAGGTTTTACATATTAAGGCTTAGAATGGCATTATACTTAAATATTATAGAATCTATAAAATGTTAAGTCTGTTAGATGATAATTTATTCATTTCATCCGATAGATTTTGTCCAAATATTCTGAATTGGAAAAGGCATTTCTGACGTTTGACATTGCTCATACAGGTCTTATACCACCAAATGATTTTCATCGTGTCTTGAATTATTTTGTTTATCCTACTAGTGAAACCATATCTAAAGAACTATTTCGCAGGTAAAAATTAATAAATCAATAATATTAACTGGACATATTAATATAACCATATGATTTTTAAAATAAGATGGAAAACCTTTTTATTTTGTTTACACATTTGAAATGGATGATCTTGTAATCTGATTTAGTGACTGAGTAGTTATTTTATCAATTTGAAGCCTTGTTTAAAAAGATTGAATTTTTAGTCAAAATCAGAATTGGCAAACAAAATAAAAAATAATTTGTTAATTTTTTTTTGCCTAATACAAAAAATGTATTTCTTTTTCTGTTACGGTTTAACATTATAATGAAATAATTAGCCCTCCAATCACAACAGTGTCCTGATGTATCTGTAAATAAATGTATTTAGCTTGGATATATAATGTCTAAACATGAATAATAATTATAATAGTAATAATTATTAAATTTTCTCATTCATTTATTACAAATTATAAATCCAGGTTAAATATGTTTATTTACAGGTACATCAGAACACTTGCCGTGATTGGAGAGGAAGGGATTATTTTAAAAGCATTATATAAATAATTACTATTAATGTTGTGGTTTTTTATCCTCAATAGTATTGCGTTAATTCAATTAAAGTTACCAACTCATAAATAATTTATTAAAAATATCCTCTTCTTTGTTTTTATTCTTTTTCCATTAAGGGTATCTGTTCCTTCCAAATTCCAAAATGAAAAATAAAATGACAGTGTATGAAGGTGATAAAACACATAGGAGAGGGAGGGTTAAGCTATTTTTCTTTGAAATGCCACCACTAAAATAGAAACAATGTGTCATCTGTTAACCAAAAAAGCAAAATAAAATAAAATAAAATTTTATTTTTTTGTTTCCTTTACATTAATCCAAAATCGTTCCATTATTTGTTATGTTATGTAGACGTCTTAAATCATCCAATTCTATTTTCTGATTTTTCCAAGTAAAAGTTGAATGAGTGTCTTACTGGTGCAAAACTAAGGTCTTTAGACATCAGAATAACTGCACAGTCAAATGCCATATCTGTAATGCCATTTGTGGCAAATTAAGGGCAGGTGACCTACAAATGACTGCAGGTGATTTCTTTTAAAATAAATGAATATTATAAATTAAACTCAATGGCAGAAAAGTCTAACATAAACTTTGTTACTTTAATAGTGAATATTTGTATATGTTTACATCTCTTTCTGAAGATTTGCACAGTACTTCGCTTTGAATGACAATGTTCATAGTTTTCTATCTACTGAATTGCTTAGAAAATATTTCCTATAACATAATTCCCTATAACTTTATAGTTTGCAATTTTTCATTATGTATTGCTGCTTTAAGCTTTGTAACTTCCAGCATTTGCTACTTCCCATAGCTGTTACTTAATTGTTTTGCTTTTCTATGGGCAGACATATTTTTGCATCTTAATTGCATTAGTTAAAAAGAAATTCTAAATATCCAAATAATTCATTTTATTTATTATTTATTTTCTATTTATTCATTTAGATTTCATATTAAAAAGGTGAATGGAATGGTTGCTTGGGAAAACTTTCTAGAATCCATCAAATTAGATGCTATCAAGTGCCCTAAAGAGAAGAGGATTGTATTGCACAAATGGGACAAAGATCCTCACACTTCAATTTGGGCCAAAGTTGGGAATGCAGAGTGAGTCATATGTTAAGAATACATTTTTTTGACTAACTTGTTATATGGCCAATGTGGCATGTTGTTGTTGTTTTTTTTTTTTTTTTTTTTTTTTTTTTTTATGAATTATATATACAGCAGCATCAATCATACATAAGCTGTATTTGCTAAGAATCCTTATATTTTCTCTTAAAAAAAAGAACATCCAATATAAAATAAATTGATTTTCAACATTAATTAGATGGGATCTATTTGCACTATCTGTGTAAAAAATGATTTAGCCTTCTGTTATGTGTCTATGCAAATTATTGTGACATCATCATCTCACTCCAGTTTTAGCTTCATTTCTGAAATTTTTCCAATAAATAAATTACAAATTTTAATTTCATAGAAGCCTTATTTCTTCTCAAGAACACAATAATTTATCAAACATAAATTATTTATTTTCAGTTGATGTGATACTAGCTCAGTGCCAATTAGACATGAACAGTGCTTGAGTTGAAGCAGAAAAATCTAAATAATGTGAAATTTTAATTATAATAATGTAATAATAATAATTATTAAAAATTCAACCTTAGGTTTCTCCAGCAAAGACAATATGGCAGATCAAGGACCAAAGCATATATTGCCAAGTGTAAAATTATTATTATTATTTTTATTATTATTAAATGTAAGACATTATTTATTTTTTCCTTATTTGAGTAAACATTTCATTGAATTGTATAATTGGATATTTTCTTATCTTACATTTCGTAAGAAAATATCCAATCTGTTATTTCTTATTGTTCTATATTACAACAACTAGGACTTTCCTCTGCTTTCTAATAAATTTGACCAAGTTGAATCAAATTTGCCTAAATAGTTTTGAATGTACAATGTAATAAGAAGAGATTTCAAAAATTCATCGTAGCAGTAGGCAGAGCATGAAAGTAAGAAATGGATTAAATAGGGTTTATTTCTTCTTAAGTCAAATTTTTATTTCCAAGAGTATTTAAAAAAATATGAATAAAAATTCTTTTTATTATTGATTATTTAGCATGTACTAAAAATTTATTCTAAAAAACTGCCATCGCACATAATAATGATAAAAAGTCATTAAAAAATAAATAAAATTAAGACATTTTAAAAAGAAACTACTAGTTTCAGCTTCGTTATGGATGAAGCCTTCATCTGGTTAAAAAGAAATAAATTAAATGAAATAAATAGCCAAGGGTGGGCTCCATGAAAATACCGGAAATCCTAGGATGCTGGGAGAAGGAAAGGGAAAAAAAGGAAACATTCCATTGTGTGGAGGGGAGAAAATATTTTTATAATTTGAAAATATTGGGAGAAAATGAAAATATTTCATTTAAAACTATTTTGAACCTTTGTACTTTCTGTGCAAACCATAATCCCGTATATCATGAACTGACAAACATTCATTATATGTGTTAGGGTGAGTCAAAATGTAGAAGGACTCCCTGCATTTACGTCGAAATTCATTAGTTTCCCTATCAGCTCATCTTGACTATCACCGAATGAGGTTGTATTGTATATTTTAGGGGTTAAAGGGGGTCTTTGTTTTTATTTTTATTTTTAATCTTTTAATTGTCTATACATTTGAGAAAAAACCTAATAGATTTGATGTTTTGAAACGTCATGTAGTGTTTTTATTTTATTATTTTTTAATTTTAATTTTTAGATATCATTGAAAAGTGTCGATTAAGTAGAGTTTATTAATATATTATTCTGACACATTAAACTTTTTTAAATAAATTTAAGCATTCATCATTGAATCTCTGGCATATAACCATTTCATGTTAGCTTGAACCAGTTCTTGTTCTTGGATTCTAATTCCTCTTTAAATCCAAAATTCCATTAAACAAAAGTGATTAACCAACTCAACTATATGCAATAAATTATGGGTAGATAAGATTTGTATCACAAATTTACTCTATGAAAAGTTCTATATAAAAGGGAAGAAAAAAATGTATTTTATTTAAATATTCAATAGAGATTTCCAAAATTGCACACCTTTTAATTTCTTTATTCATAATTTAATTTTAAAACCACAATTTACTTGACACTTTACAAAAAAAAATAATATTATGTAACATATTAATTTTTCTCTTAAACAGTATTTCTCTTCCTCCGTTTCATTTGCATTACTGGATATAGTTCCTTATATTTAATTTTTTGTTAATTAAAATTTAGTATTTCATTAAGGATTTTATGCGGAATGCTTTCCAACTTGTATTAAATCAAGACTGACCATGAGACTTAAAAGAGGGTGTTCCATCATGAAACCAACAAACTTTGCCAGAATGTTCAGATGATTATTCTAAGCAAAAAATGTAATAGAAAACAATGGGTCGATTCGACTCCATGCCTGAGATAAGGAGACTTAAGGCAGCATGAAGTAGCAGAATTAAATCACTACACCTTTCAAAGGTATTGCTCAAACTGTCTACCTTGATGCTAATAGCAGCATCAGTTATTGCCTGTTGTAATTGAGGTGTTGACATGGGAAAGGTAGTAAGTCCTGAAAAGCAAGTTTTCCAGGGGAAGCAAAAAACAGTTTTGCCAGCTCATGTATACTTACCACAGGTGCTATCTTGTATAGTTCGTAGGATCTATATTACTCAAAATTTTGACTTACTGCCATTGCTGTGCCATTGGCGATATGTCTTACTATCTTTTCAATGAAAAATCTGCATAATGATTTTTTTTGATTTACTACCTTTCCCATGTCAACGCCTCAATTGTTGCCGTGTTTCTGGCTTGCCATTCATGTACACTCCTGATTTCAAGTAAGCCCCACCAATAGAAATCTAATAGTGATTATTCTTACTGTTTTTCTATCATCCTTAACCAATTATTTTTGTCTTTTATTTTCTGTGGAAACTCCCTTTTGCCTTTCGTCTCTAAGTTTATTTTGAAATGCCCTCAGAGATCGTCTCGGCTTCACTCTTGTAAATACAAAAAATATAGTCTCCTACTTAACAGGACGATATGAGTATCATCTAGGGTGGAGACTTGTAATCTTAATGCAGTTAGTAGTAGATAGTTTGACAGACAATGAGCGAACAGGCTCATTTTATCCGTACTTTGTTTCATCGTCAAGTGAATGTGTTTAGCAAACTCTGGAATTTGTGAAAATTCATTGTCCCACGTTTTTGCTCCAAGAATCATCTAATCTGGCCAGATGAGTAAAACTATGGTTCAAACTGCAGGTAACTAGTGACTGTAAGTAAATTTATCTTTGCTTTCCTGCTGACCAGAGACTGCTGCTACTAGAAAACTGTCTTATCTGAACTTTTCGTCAACTGCATTTCTCCCAGACATTACTTTTCGTAGTTAATCGTGTTTTATTCTTATAAAGGTCTAAGCCGATCATTTTACCATGCATTTCTCTTGCTCTAGTTATATTTTTTATTTATTTTATTGTGCGTGAATTTCTCAGTTATCTTATTTTACTCCCTATTTATGTTAATCGTCATTATTCTTATATATTTATCCATTTTATTACACTTGTTTAAAACTTGACTCAATATAAAATAACATGTTATCTCTTTTATTTGGCTATGCTTTATCTTGTATCATTATCTTGTTTGCATCTTTCTTCTGATTCTTTTTAACAGAATCAGAATAAATATTATCATAACTTCCACATGACAATGGCTTCGTGAAATAATAACTATGTAATTGCAAACTGCCTTGATTTTTTTATGCATTATTTATTTATTTATTTATTTATTTATTTATTTATTTATTTATTTATTTATTTATGTAGGATTTGTAAATGTGCTGATATTACCAACATTGAAGCTCCATTGACACTTCCTCACATAATGTTACAATTAAGAAAATTTAACATTGTGCCTGGGCCAAATGTGAAAAAAGCTTTCCGAATAAAGACAAGGGTAACTCTTCCAATTAATAAACATTACTTATTTGAGCATTGACAGCCTTTTCTCATAGATTTTTTTTTTCTAAGCAAAGAGAAGTAAAATTAAAGAATTCTAAATCTAATAAAAATCAAATAAATCCTGAAACATGAGCTTCCATTGACTTAAATAAGTACTTAAATAACTTAAAAATTATAAATCTCAGAAGAATTGGAGCAAGCATATTAATCAATTAGAATAAGTATTAAGTAACTTATAAAGTATAAGTTATTATAAATCTCAGAAGAATTAAAGAAAGAGCATATTAATCAATTAGATGCAGTTTCAACCTATCTAAAGGATACAAATCACGAAAATAATACATTTAAAATGAAGCAATTTTATTATTATTTTGTTTCCATCTTATTTTTAATTGAATCTTGGAATTGAAAAATGAATGATTTCAATCTGCTGAAAAGTATTATTTATCTAGTAATTAAAGAATTGGATTCTGTCCATTCTTCTGGTATTGAATCATTTATCAACTGGATTTCATATTTCATTTCATCTGATTTCCATTATTGATGGTTTTCTTGGTTCTCAGTTTTTTAAAAAATCTTTTTCTGCTATCATTTTCATATAATTTCTCTTAATCTGTCAAATAATCAAATTATTTATTTTTTTCTTCAGGAGTAATTTTCAAGCAGAATATAGAGAATTAACAAGATTATTAAAGTTATCCTGTACAGGATTTGTCCATTTCTGTTTCTGGATTATAAAAAAAATACTTTTTTTATAATGGTGATCCAATACAGGTGATCCTAGATTAGCACTAAAATAATGACATAAAGAAGTTGGAAATAGATTGCATAATATGATGTTGCAAAGATAAACTACAAATAATTGTTTTGAGAAATTTATTATGAACCATTTTTATTTACTTGAAAGTGCTCTAAAGCTTAAAATTTACCCTATTGTAAATGCCTAGGTAGAGACAGAAGCAAATTTCTATGTATTTTGTCAATGGTGGTGATGTCAGGTTTGTAGCATGGTTGTTCAAGGTGTGTTCTGGCCATTTTTTTTGTAGTCGTTTTTGTGCATGAGGATAATAGTTTCCTTTTGTCTTAATGAATATTCATGACTATGAAAATATTGCCTAAGCAGGCTTCAAACAACCATGCTACAAACCTGGCAACATTACCATTGAAAAATACACTGAACTCATAACCTTTGCTGTTGTGCTGTTAGGCCCACACACACACAGGCCTGTGCTAAAAAGCTCACCCCAAAAAACCCACCTTTCTAACTATTTCTTTCCTATCCAAAATTCACCCAAAACAAGAAAACATCCTCAAACCTAGACTCCACTGTTTCTAATATATCTAACACCCTTTTTGTCATCGTACAAACATACAAAAACACAACCTAAATCCTGTGCCACATTAAATCCATCAAAATCGAAACTCAAGAAATCTACTCCCTTGTGCCACATCACTATTCACATCCCTCACCTACAATACTGTAAAATTTAGACCCTACACAACTTCCTTAAAGATGAGACACTTTTCTGCCAATTTGCCATCGCCATTAAAATTGACCTTCTCATACACCCAACATACTATAGATAATACTTTTTCAACAACAACAAAACATTCCTCCAAGACTTATTCATGGACTTTCCCATCTCGGGACCCATGGCAGGCATAATATTCCATCACAGTGAGAATAATGTTCTTCATCCATCATCCTCACATCACATTATGTGGCAGATATGTCGACGACATCATTACTGTCACTAAAGAATACGTTGTATAATGAATACAACAGCACCTCAATTCCAAAGACCCCCACCTACAATCTGAACATGAAAACTGTCGAATAAACACATTAACTATTTAGATGTATCCATCTCCTATCACAACAACACTATTGAAACTACAGTATATACATAATCCATCAACTTGAACTGATATATATATAGTACAACTCAAATATATCCCACGCAAACAAAATCAACAACACAGACTTCATAATAAGAGGAGGATTAAACACTTTTCCATAAAACAATTCCTTCATAACGAACTTAACTCTGGGCAAAATACTCAACCTTCACAACTACCTTCCTACCCTTCTCAACTATCTTAACTCCCTGCAATACCTATTGAAAAAAAAAAAACACAAAACCCACTCAACCCAACTATCCATCAACTTGAACCCCTTGAACACTTTATTAGACTATTCCTTTATTAGTGGACGCAAAGGCGGAGTTGCCTCTGCCTTTGCATCCACTAACATACACATCACACACACAAAAAAATAAACAATAAGATCCCTTCATCTTTATATACTGGATCTCCTGCACCCAATGCCCCTCAGGATTTGTTGGAAAAACAAGTTGCCCCCTTTCCACGCGTATCAACATAACAGTGAACATAATAGTGCCTTCACATAAGACAACACACAGGATCATATACAGTAACACATTTCCACAAAGCTGAATATACTCCCAATTTTATTAATGTCAAACCCCTCATCTTCCACAATAGAATATCCCACCAATTACTTGCTAAGTCATACCACATAATCAGACCTAAGCTTATAATCTGCTAACCTGTGGGTAAGATGCCCGTCATTACTGTTAGCTTTACCTGTACAGTAACCAATGTTATTTGCTATATATGTTTTTGCTGTCTCTTGATGCTGGAACATATATAGTGTTTTGAAACTGTTGGGTTTATTTTCAATTAATGTTAGCCACATACAGTCTGTTTTCGTTTAGGAAAGCCTTCAGCGCTTTTGCGCATGCATCAGGTCTCCTGCGATTTCTTCCAAATAGGGGCGAGGAAGATGGAATGTTTACTTTTTATAGTGTTAGTTTACTAGTAGCTGGGTTCTATTTGCGTTTTTCAGGAAAGAATTACGGAAAGAATAAATACTATTGCAAAAATGCTCCTCATTATTTTTTTCTTAAAAGCGAAAATGTCCAAAAGAATTTCTTAGGAAAGTATCCATCTCAGCGTATCACCCCTCTGCGGAGTAAAATCATCCCGAATTGGTAGCTCTGCCATTCATAAACGGACTGTAAGTGTGTTTTACCACTGTTTTCTTTTTTTTTATGAAACACACTTATTTGATAATAAACAGAGACTGTGGGTTGTGTGCCCAATGGATTGGAAACTACGAGTAGTATTTCAAAACCATTGACTACACAACCTCAGAGCCTTCGTTTATTATTAAGTTTACTTTCCTTTAACTCATATTAAGTCATCTTCTGAAACCATTAGCAAATTTTAAAGCAATTTTGTTAGATTTATTCAAAGAAGAACTGGCTTCTTAATAAAATAAAATTTGTAGATTCCTTTATTTTGAAGAAATCATTGATCAAAGATTTCAAAGATTTTCTTAAAATTTAGTTCATTTCTTTTATATTAAAGCTTTCTATTAATTATTTCTTTTAGGAGGCTGATCTGAAAAGTTTCTGACCTAACAAAGATACAAGACATTTTTTCTGCAAATTTAGTTTTATTTCTCGACATAGTCTCCTTGTAAGTCTATACACTTCTCCTAGCGATGCTCCCATTTCTTCAACCCATCCAAATAGCACTCGGCGCCTTTCTCTGCAAAATAGTTGTTAACGAAGGTGATGGCCTCCTTATTCGACGAAAATCTCTGTCCTCCGAGTGCAATTTTTAGCTTAGAGAACAAAAAAAGTCATTTGGGGCTAGATCTGGTGAGTAAGGAGGGTGGTCAAACAGTTCAAATTCATGGATTTTCGTCATGGCAACCACTGAGGTGTGAGACAGCGCATTGTCTTGGTGGAACAAGATTTTTTTTTTCTGCAAATGTGACCATTTTTCCAAAAATTTCTGCCTACAGCTTGTCAAGTAATGATGCGTAGTATGCCATCATTTTCTCAGCCGAAGGAACAGCCTTTGCCTTTTTTGGAGCCGATTGCCCCTTGGCAGTCCACTGTTTTGACTGTATTTTTGATTCTGGAGTGTTATGGTGTATCCAAGTTTCATCTACAGTAATTATTCAGCACCAAAACTCTTGATTTATTTATCCGGCACCTAAACTGTGCTGACAGAGCGTTGGAAATGTTCATGCGAACACATTTCTGGTCCAAAGTGAGCACACGTAGCACCCAACACACAGACAGCTTTCGCATGCCTTAATCTTGATGCAATATTTGCCAAACACGTAGTGGAGATATTCATAGCCTCTCCTATCTCTCTAACCTTGATTCGACTGTTGTCTAGCACCATTTGGTGAACTTGAGCAATGTTATCGTTAGTGGTTGCAGTTTTTGGATGTCCCGAATGTTCATCGTCACTCAAGCTGGTTACGGCCACGTTTAAATTCAGCTGCCCAAAATTTTATGGTGGTAAATGATGGTGCAGTCCCCTTACACAGTGTCTAACTCGTCTTTGATTTGCGTAGGCATATTGCCTTTCAAAAATAAATATTTAATGACAGCTCGATACTTGATTTTTTTCCATTTTCACAAAAACACTCACATTGACTCACTCAAATGATTTTCAAACAACAGCTGCGCATCCAAAATGGCTGCGATTTCAGTGAGGACTTTTCATTGCATGCGCAAATACACACATCTTCATGTTCAGGTCGGAAACTTTTCAGCCCACCCTCGTTTGTTAGCAATGTTGGTTATGTTTATAATATTCTTTTCTTATAACACTTTGATATTTCATTAGACCTTATATCTTTATCTTCTTCAAAATAAAAAGATATATCGAATGCACAATAAATAGATAAAATACTTCCAGTGCCATTTCATAAATTATGAATATTTAATAAGCAATATCTAAGTCAAATTTGAAAATTGGGTTTAATTTTACAATTTATTTTTTCTTACTTAGACATTTTCAAAGGAAAACTTTAGACGCATTTAAATGCCAATGTTAAGAAACATTGAAATTAAAATGAATATCATGAAAGTAGATTGAAATGTTGTCATATTCTTTACTTTTCTATTTCTAATTAAATCGTAGGCAGGTGAACCAATTATGACAAGAAGTGAATTCCGTCTTTTGCTTGGTCGCAGATGCTGTTATTTACCAGAAAAGGAATTCAAAGATCTGCTTAGATTACTTGATCCAGATAATACTAATTATATAACATATTCTCGTTTTAAAGATTTTTTCTGTGAAAATCCAGCACCACCTATTATAGATTCAGATGAGGTGAGTTTAAAAGAAATAGTAAATAATAGTGCCTAAATCTTTTTTTTTTTTTTTTTTTTGATAATTTTGTAACAACTTCTTTCTAATTCTAAAATATTTACCTTAATTCAATAAATATACAGAATTGAAGATAATTGGAATATAACAGTTGCATTAGAGAAATATGTAAGATTCTATCTTGAATTCTTACCAACATATTTCCATCACAAAGAACTTTCCTCTGCTTCTCATTTACTTTAATTTTAATGATATTTTCTTAAGATAAAGTGTTTTGAATAAAGTGACTTTAAAACAGAAAGATTTTAATATATAATCCATCCAAAAAACAGGAAGAAAATGTCATTAAAATGAGCCGTTTATTTTGAAAGTGACCTAAGTCCATTTTTCAGTTTTTTTTTGTTAAATGTAGTAGCGTGTGCAAATTCTACATTAGCAGTCACAGACCACATTTTGTGATTGAATATATTATACTTTCAAAATGAACAGCTCAAATGTGAAAAACTAAAACTTATTTTGCTCTAAATAATAATTTAGAGTTAGATCAGTGGTTCAGGTAATGTTTTAGTATCTATTAGGAATTCATTTTGGAATTATATTTCCAATTATGATGTTTCCAAAAAAACATCATAATTTTTAAACTTTACTATCCTCTAAATGTCCCAACAGTTTGTCTTCTTGTACCCACACGTTGTTACATTAACAGATTTCTTTCAATGTGATAAACATGAAACTTGTTATTATAGGCTGATAACTCACAAATAATGTCTTTATTATTTTGATAGATGTGATTAATCATCTGTATCTCTCATCTTCTAGAATTCCAAACCAATCGTCTAATCAACATATTATTCTCTTCACTGAATGGGATTTGTAGCTTGCTTTTGCACCATCTGTTTATATCAGCAATCTCTGTGCAACACTACATTCTGTTTGTCAATATCCTCAATATCTATGCTTACTCATTATTGCACTTCACTAACTCTTCTACATACATATTTCTGTTTATCTAAATTGCATGTGTAGTATCGTAGAGATATGTAGACAAAAGTTTTTTTTTAGACTTAACAATTAAGTCATTGATTGACGTATGTATGACTTCATCTATTGTTTGATTTCATTTCTGACTACTTTGAACATCTGCCTCATCTCAATTGCTTTTGTTTTCCTTAATTTACTTATGAATATTTTTTCAAGCCTTTTACAGAGAAAGCCAATTTAATAATAATTCTCATTCATTATCTTAAAATATTCCACACAGACTGACTGAAATTTGATATCAAGAATCTCACAATAATCTAAATAAAAGTTATCACTTTTATCAATTTGTCTTTCTACTCTTTTTTTCTGCAGGGGAGGAGGGAAGATAGCAATAATCATTGTGTTCCATCACTTATTTGCCTATTTTATGAGAATGCCTTTTATTGCTAATAATTGCTGTATGATTAAGGACTAATGCAACTGAGAATGCAGCCTGCGTGAATATTAATCTGAAATTATCATTTGATCATTAAATCCCTTCACCCAGGATACACAGAAACAGCTCCAGAAACTGGAATTCTATCAGGAAGTTTAAAAATGTTCATTATTCAAGAACATCTATAAGATAAAGAATAAAATATTCTATGAAGTGGTCACAGTTCTGAGGAAGTTTTCACCCACTTACTGAGAAAAATGATGCTTGAGGAATTTAATATCAAATGGCCTAATGAGTGATTCTTTCTTTTTCCCTATAGTAAGCTCAGTGGACAATAACTTCCACAACAGATAAAATGTCAAGTTTGTTATCTACAGTGTTAAACAGTTGTTTTACATATAAACCACTAACTGAACACGAGTTGAGAAGATTCATGAAATGAAACATTAGAAATATCTCTCAGTTCAATCAATAATAATTCTAATCAGAAAAGAATATTTCTTCGCACACAACTTACACAAACAAAATGATTTTTTTTTTCTGATATATTTATTAAGATTAGTTCAGCAATACTTGTGCGAATTTTGAGCCAGATATTTTCATCACAGAAACTGATTTAGTAAAAAGATAAAGATAGCACATGTTTAAAAGAATAATATTTGAAATAAGACTTAATTAGAAAATTTACTTCAGAAATCAAAGATACATCATAAAAATATATTGTTTACTTAATGACATTATTAATCCTGATGGCTGAACAGTAGATCTTGGATTTACTTTTTTAAGTCAACCATGCAAGCATTTAAATGCCAAGAAAATTTCAGATGTCTTTTATGTAGCGGCAAATTATGTTTAAAGTAATTTTATTATGTATGAATTTACTGATTTTTTTTATATAGGACTCACCTTGTGAAGAGGAGGAGCTTGGAGGTTTTATTTCTAGCAAACACCAACTCCCTGTAAGGAACTTACTTCCAAAAGCATCAGAGATGGGCTTGATAGACACCACAGTTTTAGCACCTTCCTTTCCTGAGTTATGTCCTGAAAGTGCAATGATTAAGTTACGCAGGCGATTACATAAAGAGTGGAACAACATTGAAACAGTTAGTATTCGTTAATAAAATTAAATATTCAGTTTTAAACAAAAGCCATTTAGTTGTAAAAATAATAATATTTAGTCATTATTGCTACTGTGTACAGATATGTATATATAAATGGTTCTTATGTAATTCATGTTTTGTATATAGAGTTGATGTTATCCTGCATTTAAGAACAAAAGTGCTATTAAATGAATTGTAATTTAATATAGTCTTAAATTTGGTTGCCTTCTAATACTGATCAAAGCAACTCAAACAAGAGCAACTTTGCAAAATAGTAAATTTGTGAAGTTAGAATGGAAAAATATTGAAGCCATTTCTTGAAATAAAATTTGGTATTTATTTATTTATTGTACGGCATTCATTAGCCAGGGGACCCAGATGATTGTCTGGCTGCCAAAAGTGCTAGTTCTTTAGTGTAATCCATAGTGCCCCACTTGCTTGTGTAAAAACATTGGAAATTGACGAAACACTGAAGAAGAAAGAATGAAACATACAAACCCCCGCTCTAGGATTCAAACCCAGATTCTGACATATCTGGCTCATGGCAGACCAGACCACAAGGTAGTCAGGATTTGTTGACATTCAACAAAATAATTTATTATTCATGAAGAAAGTGTGTTGATTCAAATTAAAAAAGGGGACCATACACACAGAGAACAATATACATATATTTAATAAATTCATAATTTGTCACATGTTCCGAGGCATCCTTACAAGCCTCTTCTTCAGACTACAATAATAAAATACAATCTCTGTTTATTAACACTGAAAGATACTAATATGTGTTTGCACCTATTTAATACTTGAGTATTATTAATGTGTTTCAACCGCTTTGTCGACACAAATGGGTGAACAAGTTAAAAACTTAAATAAAAAATATTTTTTTTTTTAAAAAATTCCCCTATTGACGTTTCGAAAACTCGCAGGGGCAGATTTCATCTTCATATAAAATTAAAAACATTTTTTAAAAATCCATGGTTACCCCCTACCTTTATCTGTTCATCCCTGATAGGGATTCGTCAAAGACTGTCTAAAAAATACACTAAAAAAGCGGTTGAAACACATTTCATTCCGACACGTTAAAACTTTTATTATAGTATTATTAATGTTTATTACTATGTTTTGTAATTTAGGAAAAGCCTAGTTTGTATTCTATTATTGTAGTCTGAAGAAGATGCTTGTAGGGATGCCTCGGAACATGTGACAAATTAGTAATTTATTAAATATATGTATTGTTCTCCGTGTGTAAGGTCCCCTTTTTTAATTTTAAAATAATTTATTATTCCAAAATGCAAAAAAAAAATAAAAAAAGTAAAATAACGATGAAGCATATTAATTGTTACTACAACTGCCTTCAGTTTGAAGTGGATTCATAAATACAATCATACATGTAACTATGACGTATTATAGATATCTATCAATCTTCAAACTAATTGTTTTAATAAACCATTTGCATGGCATTACTTAGTTGTATAATATCTTTTAATTTTTTCAGTGTTTGGTTTTAAATACAGTCATGATGAATATATATATATATTTTTTTTTAAGTGGTCACATCACTTATATATTCTTTGCTAATTAATAATTTCATTTTTAACTTATTAATTTGAATATCAAAACAACTTCTACTTTCATAATCTTTATTTATTTAGAAAATTAATATTGAGATCAGGAAATATTCGAGTTCGCAGCCCGGTGTGGCCTTTTCCAGATAATTCAGATGTATTGTGGGTTGGCCGCCACATACTTCATGGTCAAAGCGAAAATATAAATCCTCTTTATTCTCTATTCCTGTGGGAATATTGAAAAATCCAGCCTTATTCCTTGTCTACATCATAAAGGGAAGGCTCTGTGCAAAATTTCAGCTTTCTAGGTCCAAGGATTTGGGCTGGGCGTTGATGAGTGAGTCAGTCAGGACTTTTCTTTTTATATATATAGATATATTATTTTTCAGTCATTGTAGTTGAAAATAAAATTATTATTTTGATTTTCAAGACAATGAAGGCCAGAGCTCATGAAAGGCCCACTGGATATATCCTCCAAGATGAACTGAAACAAATCCTTGATGTGTTTATAATGTCTCTGACTGAACCTCAATGGCGACATTTGCTTCGAATGCTTGGAGTTACCAAAGGACAAATAGGAGTTCAGCACTTCTTAGAAACATTTAAAGAGCTAGAAGAAGAGGTAATTAAATTTATTTAACAATAAAAAACGATTTGTAAGATAAAGTTATAGTTAGGTTTTAAAAGTTTTATTTACTGATAATTTGAGGACTTTTCTTTCCACTTAAAAGAAGGATGTATGGATATCTTAATTTCATTATTGATAAATCCTTCAATTTAATTTTTTTAATGTCATATATAAAATCAATTGTTTGTCTATTAATATATAATATTTGATTTCAGTCTATGGAGAGATGGAATCGTCAGATTGTGAAATGGCTTGGGAGCTGTCAGCAACCTGAGATTTTACAAGATGAGTTAGAAAATTATTTATATAAAGTAGTCGAAGAGAAAGGCAGAGAGATTCATCGTGATTTAGCTAAACAAGATAAGTTGAAATTAGGTCTAATAACTAAAGAAGCTTTTTATCAAGTTATTGCAAAGCATGTTCCTTCTCTGACAGATGAACAGGTAAAAATTTGAATTAAAAAATTAAACATAAAAAAAAATAATAAATTTTGACAACTTTCTTCCAGTAATTTTAATTGTAATTTTAGAAAAAATAATGGTTCAGTTAATTTTTAAAAAGAACTAGTATTTCATTATTACTAAGCATCATAAAATTTTATAGATTATTTCTTTTTTCAAATTTTTATCCTAACAGTATATTTTAATCTTAAATGATTTCAGAAGTTTATTGAGATGTAGGTTTGTCTGTAAATAAATATAAAAAAAATGGGGAGGGGAATAAATGTACTGAACACTAATTTGATGTAAAATTTATTATTGAAAAGTATGCACTTAATATTCTTAATAAACTTTACTTAACTTCACCAAAAATCTCTCTCCATTACAATATTTCGAATGACCTCAGTGACCTTTCTTCCTCAGGTAATTTACATAATAAACGGGAGAAGAAAATTTATCATATTTCTTCCCTAAACTAAACAACAAACAATTGTGAATTAATAATTCCATCACAACAAACATAAAATGTGAGATATTATTACATTTCAATAACATTAAAATCTTTGAAATAAATGTCCAAATCCAAATAAATTATCTTTTAAGAATCTCAAAATCGTCCGAAATTTTTTTTGCATCCAAAATAAATTACCTTTTAAATGTCCAAATCGTCCGAAATTTTTCATTATTAGTTGTTTATATCTTTGACGAAATTTTTAATTGTCATTAGTTATTCATTAGTTATCGATATTAAAAATTCATGATCATTCATTATTGGATTTGGACATATATTTCAACGATTTGGACATTTGAAAAGATAATTAATTTCGGACGATTTGAAGATTCTTAAAAGATATTTGATTTCAGACGAATTGGACATTTCAAGTACTTATTTGGATTTGGACATTTATTTCAAAGATTTTAATGTTATTGAAATGTAATAATATCTCACATTTTATGTTTGTTGTGATGGAATTATTAATTCACGATTGTTTGTTGTTTAGTTTTAGGAAGAAGTTATGGTAAATTTTCTTCTCCTGTTTATTATGTAAATTACCTGAGGAAGAAAGGCCGGTGAGGCCATTCGAAATATTGTAATGGAGAGAGATTTTTGGTGAAGTTAAGTAGTTTATCAATACAATATTACTTCTTTGCGACACTTAATTATTCTGTTTGTATATACACACTAGTGTTTGTGAAAATGCAACACAATGGAAGAATCATGCGATTAGAATGAAATTTATACCATATATTACTGATGTCTCTGTACATAAGTGATTAGATTTTCAGCACAATACAACAATTATAACCTGAAAAAAAATCAGTATCTTATGAAGCCTCCACGAACTACAATAAGAGCTGCTATACGTTGTGGCATAAAATCGAAGAGGCTTTGGATGGTGTCCTGGGGAGTTGCTTGCCAGGCTCTTTGTATAAAGAGTCCACAGTTCATTGGTACTGACTGCTGGAGGACTTTGATGGGCCAGTTGCCAGATGACCATATTCCAGACATGTTCAATAGGTGACTATATCTGGTGAATGTGCAGGCCAGGGAAGAAGCGGTATCTGCTGTGATGCGAAGAAGGCTTGAACATTCCTGGCAACATGTGGTTGGGCATTGTCCTACTGGAATATGGTATCAGGAGTGCTCTGAAATGGCTTCAGCCTCTATAACTTCTCTGATGTAGCTATCGCTGTTCAGATTGCTATCAATTCAGAGCAACCGAGATTTTTGCACATAGTACCCAATGGCGCCCCACACTATAACATCTGGCATTGGCCAGTACGATGCTCTACAATGCATACTGGAAGATGGTGCTCACCGCGATACTTTTTAATGCATATGCGGCCATCATTGAAGTTCAAGTTAAAGTGAGACTCGTCCGAAAACACAACAGGTTGCCAATCAGCACGCCAATGTCTGAATTCACAAGCCCATTCTAACCTGAGGCATCGATGCTTCAGGGTCAAGGGGAATCTGCTGCAAAGAGATGCCTGCAACCAGTCCTCAGTGCTGCAGACAGCGTTGAATTGTGGAGATAACAATGCCACACATTTGTTGTGCTAACATTTGTGATGATGCTGAGCAGTCGTTCACTGTCATGCATGTTTATCATCCTTCGGTGTTGTCACATTGTATGGTCTACTGCCAGATTTTTGATTCATCTGATTCTATACAGTCCATTGCTTCCATATGTGCATCACTGTTATGGCATTATGTCCTGTATAAGCAGCAATGAAAATCACCTTCACACAGACCAATCGTTCGTCCAAATTCAAACTCTATCGTTTGTCAATCTTGCGCCCTGCGTTGTCAACAAGCATAGTGAATCCTGGAGATACTTTTACATCTTGCTGTCCATGATGCACAACTTGTGTTGCTCCTACACAACCCTCTATTTATACCCCTACCATGACAGTTCCGAGTGACATGCTCAATCACTCTGTAATTCTAATCATTTACATGTCATACCCTGTTTTGCATATCCTATATGTTTCAAGTGATTACCATCATTCCTTCATGGTGTTGTATTTTTCACAAACACTAGTGTATATTCAAGGACAATTCAAAATTCCCTATATAAAAACAAAAATTCATAGGGGAACATATGTCTGCAAACGCCACCCGAATGTGCTACAGGGCACTCTGAGCTATCATCATTTAACTTGTATGAGTAGGATGCATTGCTTCACTAATGCAAGAGGGCAGATATGCACATAACCTATGGGGCAGAGAATGGAAACAGATGAGCTGCTGTACGATTGTATCGTGAGCGACTTCCTAATAGACATGTACCCAATCATCAAATGTTTGTGCTTTTGCACCAGAGGTTATGTTAAACTGGATCATTCGACGGAAGCAGGCATGATTGTGGTTGGTAACGATTGATCCACACACCTGCCATGATCAGAGGTCATATATTGAATTGAATGCAGTTGTAGCAGATTCCTACGTTATGTTTGCCTGCTACGTAGCTCTACTTTTATGGTTCATAGAGAGAGAAATATATTTTCTAAGAAAATTTAAAAAAATAAAAACAAAGCACCTTAACCAAGAGAGAGTAATGGAAGGTCTAAAGTTTCTTCCTCTTTGTTGACTCATGATGAGTGTTAATTCATACTCCAGTCAGAAGAATAAGACTAGAAACAAAAACACCAACTTTCCTTTTTGTTTTATATAGTTTTTCTTTTCTCATTTAATGATCTCTGTCCAAAAACAAAGGGGAGGAAAAAAACAAACAAACTATAAGTTCAGAAACTACTGATTAAATCTTACAGATTACATATTACTTAAGATAAAACCAGCATTTAACAAATATGTGAAAGTTATTTGCCTTTCATTTTCATTAAACAAAACCCAAATTGAATCCCTAGATAACAATCCTATGCAGCTTTCTAAGTAATCTTAACTAAAATGAATGGCAGTTACCATGGTAATTCACCAAACAAAATAAATAAATAAATAAATTCATATTAAATAAATTCCTTACATATTATAGTACATAATTAATAAAAACAATTGGTTATATGAGAAATTATACCTATATTAACATTAAAGTTTGATATTCTCTGAAAGCCTAAATCTTTAAATCGTTGAAAGAGTTCTTTTCTTTATTTATTTATTATATTCCTATATCAATAGTCTTAAATTTCTATTATGGTCCATAAAGTCTCTAGTCAATGCTTACTGCAAATCCAAACAGTTTAAAGGTGTCATTTTCCTTTATGGGAGGGTAAGAGGAAGTATAAAATGGTTACACATCATAACAGTTATACTATCTGGAGAAATCGAAAAGCGCTCAGAAGTGACCAATGACATCTTTTCTTGTTCTTAGGCATATCTTGCTTAACCACAAATACGCCTTTATTTAAGTACAGGAGAGAAGCAGTAATACTTTCTTCTTCCGTTTCTCCTATAAGCCCAGCTATGTGGATGCACTGAACCGAAGACCATTCTTCTCAAACATCAGAATAAATTACACAGAAGTTCCTTTTTATGCATATAGAGTGAAAAATCTCTCTCTCTATTTTTTCTTATTTTTCTTTTCACATAGCACTCTTCACCCCATATCCAACAAGACCAACATGAGGGAAAGAGACGGGAAATCAAAGACCCTTTCTTGTTTTTCACTCCTCTTTTTCCTTTCTTCTACCCTTTTCAACAATGGAGAAGAAAAAACAAAAAAACAAGAGCAAGCATCATCATCATATACATGCACAGTTAACAATGCACAATCACTTTTCGAAAGCTGCCACAAGATTGTAATCAAATAAGGAAATATAATAATGCAAAATACGAATAATTTAAGCAATAAGTTCTGGCTAAGTAAAAAAAAAACTGAAAGTCAGTTATAAGGAAAATATAGAGATGTAAAAAAAAAAAAAAAAAAAAAAAAAAAAACTTATAAATACGAAAAGATAGCAGGAAAAAAAAACAAACAAACAAGAAAAATGTGACAAAACTGATTATTTAGTTCATTACAACGTACAAGTAAACGAGCTATTATTGCACATCACCCTGCTCTCCCTCAATCGAAGCATGTGGCGAGTATTACTGTTGGTGGAAGGAACTATGAGCACCTACGTTGAACCTGTAAACACAGGGTTAAAAATCATGTTGTCTACCTTATTTCTTGTCTTACATTTCTGAATCTTAGGGTACCTTCTAGCACATTCGAGTGGTGTTTGCAGACATATGTTCCACCATGAATATGGTTGGTTTTTGTATTTTTGACCTACCTTTTAAGTTTGTACAGGGACTTCTGAATCACCCCGTATATGCACAATTTATGTTTTAAAAGACATAATTACTGTTTGTTTGTTTTTTGTTTTGTTTTTTTTGTAAAACAGTAAAAGTCACAGCTTGATGATCATTTGGATTACTTCATATGTGACAGCCATCCCATTGTTCCACATTTCAGTGACATTGTCCAGAACCCTGATATCCATTTTTTGAAATTCGATCATGACATTTTTCAGTTATGAACATGATATTACCTCATCTCAGATCAACTGATACAATTGGTTCTGTAGTAGATAATTTAGGCTCTTTGCCCAAAAACCTTTCACCACCTTTATTCTGTATTGATCTGAGCACATAAACACTGTATTTTGAAATCAGAGGTGTTGCTACTATTCTCTTTTCCTATAAAATTTACTGACTAGAAAACCACAGTTGTTAGCATGTTAATGCTGTTTCAAGAGTGTGTTAAGACATGCCATTTACTAACCAGGTAACAGATCACTAATCAGTTATGAATCCTGAGGGTTAGAATGAGGTTTAAATGGGTTTGCCTGTCTAGATGAATTTAATGAAACAACTAGGATAAAAGTTATTTCAAATTCGCTTTTAGATGTATGCAATTTGCTGTATTTAGGGAGGCAAGTGAAAATATCTGCAAGAAAACATAAAATGTAAAATTTTAATCCTAATTTTAGATGAGGAGGAAATTATGTGAATGTAATCAGTATTTAGTAGTACTCCTCCTTGTGAGTTGTGCGGAGTGTGATATCCTTTTTTTTTTTTTAAATTTTCCTTCCTGTCGGTTTTTTTCCCTTCTTTTTTTCTTTGTTTGTGATTTGTTGTTTGTCTGGGAGACCAAAAATCTGCTCTGTAGATACTGGTCTCCTTGTCCTATCAGTCTAAAGTATTTAGTAGTATTTAGTAATTTGTTTTTATTTCTATATTTGATGCTGTAGTTTGAGTGCTTGTGGAGAAGATTGCCTGTGAATGAATTTTATAATATGGATTATGTGGACTTCTTGAAGCGATACAGGCATTACTATTGCGAAGGAATGCCAAGTCATAGATGTGAATGTGAGTGTGACCTTGCCCTGAAAAATATGCCAGAAGAATCATTGCAGTGTGATTGCTGGAAGCGGCCTCACTATTCTCGTGGTGATTGCCTCTGTCGCTTGTACGGTGGAGAAAGCCAAAGTGATAGTGATCCTGCCCATAAAAAGAGGCGGCAATCTCATGTGGAACCTCAGCCAGGAACATCTAGTGGTGTTCAGAAGAAAAGTACTGTATCTCAGAGGAAGTCAATAAATACTCCTCTAACCAGACCACCTACACCACCCATAAAGCCACACAGTGAAAATGGAACTACTCATTCTCCAAACCAACCATTCAATCCATTGTTACCTAATGAAGCTCGTTCTGGAGCTGGTGAAGATCGATGTCATCCTGATGTGTTTACGGAAAGAAAATGCACAGGAAATCTGTGCCGTGGAGTTCTTCTTAAACGTCAGTCAGAAATGAACAGTAGAACAAATGACTATTTTAATGAACACTGTGATTCGGTAAAACCACCGTCTTCACAACGATATGATGATGGTTGTGAATACAGTAAACATAATGTTAAATCTACTCCAGCTTCATCTAGAATAAGAAATAGCAATCATAAGTGTAGAAAGGAAAATAAAGATTATGATTACAAAAATCTTCCGGTAGAAAAAAAGCCTCCTGCTGTGTATCATGATATTAATATACACACAACAGATGGTGATGAAGAGGAAGGAGTTTGTGATTATAAAGGTCTGATACCACCTGAACAGTATTATGAAGAGGAGAGGATGACAGAGAGTGGAGATCCGCAAGCGGAATATAGGTTTGATGATGATGAAAAGATAGCAACAACTTTCAAGAAGTCTGGAGTAACTCCATTCAGAAAGAGGGAGGGAAAGGATGAGAGTTCTGGTGATCATGACTATCATGAGCCATACACATGTTATCCAGTACGTTGTAAATGCATCTGTTCTAAAGATGGAACTCATGACAATGTATATTCAAAAACCCCAACACGTGCAGTTCCTAAAACAAAAGATCAGTTACCCCCTTGTAAACAGACACAAAATGAAAATACTGTTCCATGCCCTCATACTCAACAGACCTTTAAAAGCAAAACCTGTGAAAGTCGGCAACAAAAAAGAACCCCATCACAGCCAGCTCCTAGTTCAGAAAAGGTGAGCACAAAAACTTAGAATTAATCTGGTACCGTAAGATCAGATTTCGTATAAAGTAACTATTTACAGTTACTTTATACGAAATATATTAAAATAATCTCAAATAATCAGTAAGTAACTAGACCAGTGGTGGGGAACCTGGAGTCTTTTTCGCTTCAATTTCAAAATCAAATATGGGTTTATTAGGAAACAGTAAAGTATTAAATTGAAAACTCACAATGCAGTAATAGTGAGAGCGGAAAATTGAAAAAACTTCTTGAGCAGACTATTTACAATTAGTTAATATAGTCACCCAAATATTTCTATTTTGATAATCATAACTCACTTAATGATTTGAGTTCGGTTCCTCAAAAACATGTCTTGAAACTTATTTTTCACAAAACAAATTCAATTTATCATATACCCTCATGTTATAATTCTAGATACATTTTTAGAAAATTGAACTTTTACTACTTTATAACTAAATATATGTTTTTCGTGATCATACTATTGTTAATAGTATGCATACAATGCTTGTCACTACGTAAAACATATGCATTACATTAAAATACAATTTAATATCAAAATTGTGCTTACTAAAAAATTTAGGATTTTGGCCTTATTTTTTGTTGTTGTAAAGTTCATCACTTTGTTTGTTACTCCCTCCTGAAATAATTTTTATTTGGTTGAACAGTGCAGTGTGTGACCTGATTAAGTCTCCACTAAATAACATGTGACATTGACAAAAGACTCCCCACCCTGAACTAGACTAACCAACCATGTAGGTAGTATACAAGATCTTGGCTATTGTGAGGAAGCAGGGGTGACTCATTTGAAAAGTTATGTACGGTGGAGCACCTTTTATACGTTTTTCAAGTGACTGAGAAAAAAAAAACGTATAAAGAAATTAACAAAAGTTATGAACAATTTCGTAATAACCAACAATAAAACGTCAGAGGTAAATTAAAATATTACATGAAAATGAAATACAAGAGGTACATAATACAAAACTTTTTATTTTGGATTTAATGTACAACTAGAACTACTATTCGTATTCATTCAACAATTACAAAATATTTTGTTATTTTAGGTTGTAGGGCTTTTTTTGGAATGCACAGAAAAAAGTTCATTGTGCACAGTTAAAAGTGCCATCTTAAATTTGTCATTTAAATCACTGCTAATGAGATATTCTTGCATGGTGTTAAAAACACCCAAAGCTCGTTGAAAACTTGGCTGAGGTTTTTCATGAGGTTGAAATGCACAGTTTCTCTCTTCTTGAGTTCTTGAGAAAACGTATAAATGAAATTTGCGATTTCAGGAAAACGTATAAATGAAATTATTTAACATTAATATGCATTGGATTTTGCCAGGACCATTCAAAAAAATGTATAAACGAGAAACGTATAAACAGTCCTCCACTGTATTTTACAATCAACATATTACTATTATTAAAGTGATCACAGTATTTCAATATTCAAAGGTATAATGAACAGCGGCTGAATGATTAGCTAGTTAATATAGTGTCACCTGCTTTAAAAACTGCTTTATGAAACCAGTTTCATCAATCTCAAATCTTGATTTAATCTTAGTAAAATGAAAGATGTTAAAAAAAAAATTCAAACAAATGACTTTGGAAGACTTATTTAAAAAATAAAATTAAGTAATAATGAAATCAAACAAAGCTAATTTATCTTGTGAATTATGTAGTGCACAAATATATTGAATCTATTTTTAATTATATAATTATAAGCTATGTTTATTCAGTGTTTTTTAAGGATTTTTCTCAATCTGTTGGTTTTCACTATAACTGAGCTTACCTCTATAGTGTACTTGTTTTTAAATTAGCAATTTAATGAAAATTATCATGCTTAAAATAAAAAGTCCTTATTTAACTCAAATTTATATTTATTATGGGGAAAGGAATAAGGTAAATGATAGGGTTCTATTAATGACATTTGAATTTTCTTGATTAAGATGTAAGATAATAAAAAAAAATATTTAATAAATAAAATAAGAAAAACAATAATGAGGCAAGTATTATTTAAATATAAAGAATTATTACATTTAAATGTGAGTGCTTGTCATTGCTCCTTCTTTTTTCCAAAAAGAATAAAAGTAATTCCAGATGCTGAAAGTTACTTTCATTTTCAATTGTCGTACAGAATTTCAATCAAGTATACAAAGGCTTTATTTAAATATAAAGAATTTTTATATTTAAATGTGAGCCAAACTTTGAATTGTAGTTTTAATTATCAGTGCACTAGAAGGAATATTTCTGTAACTTAATTTAAATATGTAGCTACAGGTAAATAGACCTTTCACAATGAAGAAGATTTGATCATATTTATTAAAAAACTGTTAATAAAATACATGTATTTAAATACTTCTAAATACGTAAACTGTTACCTTATTGAATAAAATATTTTAAAGAAATCAAAATAAAAATTTCTCAAAATGTTTTAAAACAGAAATTCTTAAATTGAAAAAAAAAGCCTTTTTTTTTTTTTTTTTTTTAATCTTACAGACTGAGCCAGATACTTCAAAACTGAGAAGCTTAGATACTCAACTTTGTGTAGTTATCCAGAAACACTGGCGGGAACTTCATCAGTTGTATCGTCAGATTGACATTCAAGGTTTTGGTTTAATTGATGGGTCTCAATTTAGAGGTAAAAATTAAAAAGCATTTAACATCAGTGCTGCAAATCATTATATTTAATAAAATAAAGAATGATTTTTGATTAACATAACAAAAATTTTTAAATTGTAGTAACAGAAAACATAGTAAAAAAAAATAATAATAAATTTCATTTTTTCATTTAGAGATGATACATTGTTTCTATTTTAGTAACTTTGTTTCAAAGAAAAGTAGTTCGATGCCTTCCTCTCCTTTGCATTTTATTGCCTTGGCGAAAATTACATTGACCGTTTTTCTCACATTTTATAAAATTAGGGGAGAGGTTGGGAAGGACCTTCAATGTAAAAAAAAAAACAATTTAAATAAATTACTTATGAATCAGCAACATTAATTGAATATAAATGTTATAGCAAAAATAACATTAATATTAATTAATTAATTAATTAATTTAAATAATTCCTTCCCTTCCCAATCACGCCAGTATTTTGACATTATTGAACATATTCCTGTAAGTGAACATATTTAAAGCAGATACGTAATCTCTAAACATTCTATATTTATACATTAACATTTTTTTTTTAATTTGTAAATAAATAAAAAAATAAATTTTTGTCTTTCGTGTTTAGAGATGGTATGTCAGCAAATGGTAGTGATTGGGGAAAGAGTCAAATTTATTAATTTTATTTATATAATATACAATAGATATATTTATATTTCAAGTAAGTTATTTATAATAAATACATAAATAATACCCTGTTTTTCATTCAATGCCTGATTATTTTGTTGTAATGTTAAATGTAATGAAAAACAAAATTTTGATTTAAGCGAAACTAAAAGCAGTGAAAAACCAAATCACTAATTTTGTCTGAAAAGAAAAACATAACAAATTATTTTTTATTTCCTTTGCCAGCTCTGTTTAATATTCCATTGGTTAAAAGCTTGCCAGTCAAAAGTTCCTAAAATTGAAAGTATTTTTAAGAATAATAAGTTTGATTTAAATAGAGTTTCCTGTAAATTAACACCCTAAAGCAGGGCTTCCCAAACTTTATGGGCTAAGACCCACTTTCGAAAACGTTAATTTTAATATTTTATAAGGAAGAGGGATGGGGATTGAATAAAAAGATGTTGCTTTATTATTTTTAAATTTTGTATTGAATACACTTATTTAATACATAAATTTATTAACAGATAGACAATGTTGTGTATGCAAAGAATATGCTTTTTTTTCTGGTTTTTTTTTTTTTTCCCTTCTTAACACAACCCAACCAAAATCATCTTGTGACCCACACTTTGTGACCCTAGAGCAGTAGTGATCAACTTATGTGTCCCAAAGATCCAAGACAATATAATGTGATCTTGAATTCCACAAATAATTTTATGATCAATTAAAAATTCATGGAATCATATTATTTATGATATAAAACATATTTATTATTCAGAATGGTCTTCTGTCCATGATTGAAAAAATGAATTCCATTTTGTTAGACAAAGTTATTCTTAATAGTTTCATTGCTTTAATATAAGGACTAATGATGAAATTTTACTGTCAGTCACTAAATCCATAACTGTTGATTTTCAAAGCACCACAGTGTTGTACAATTGTCAATTTGAAACACTTCATGTAAAAATTGCAAACTGATCCTACATCCAGATTAACATAATTTCTACCATTGGAGGTGGGCTACACAAATAGGAACTTTTCTTTAAAAAAAAAGAAATAATATGATGTTTGGAATGGGATTGTAAAAAGTTTTAATTACTCCTTTTTTTGATAGCTGTTCTTGCACACTATGGAATTCCTGTGTCAGTACCTGAAATGAAGATAATTTTAAAAAAATATGACATTTCCAAAGAAGGACCTGTAAATTACTTGGAGTTTTTGCAACAGTTTGTTATTCAAATGAAACCAAAACCAGTTGGCTTACTTGGAAGACGGCGATGGCCAAGATTCCCAGAGCTGGTAAGTCCCCACAAAACATCCTTTTGGAATTTAAAAATCAAACTTTTTTTTTTACATGCACAGTCAATTTTAAGTTAAAATGTCATCTTTAACTAAAAACTAACTTTGCAGTTAATAAACAATACTGTCATCAGTGTAAAGTTTTGTTAAGAATAAAGATTTTCAATCTTAAACAAATAATAAATAAAAATAAAAAAATAGGTCATTAGGTTGTGTATTTACAAATATACTTGGAATTAACGCATGAGAGTTCTTCATAATAAACATGTTTTTGTTTTGTTTTATTTATTTCTTTTTCAACAAAACTTCATTATTACAATGTAAAATTTATTTCATAGTCATTGTAATATCAGAATGATGAAAAACATGGGGTTTAACAAAACTTGAGTATAACTTAAAGATATTGAAAGACAAAGATCAGTATGAAAGAAATACTTCTTAATTTTTAACCTGATAATCAAAGTTTTGCAATGAAATTAAACAAGAACATATTAACCCTTCAGTTTCTCTTTAAGCTTGTTGTCCCAAGGCAAATATTGGTTGTTTTTCTGTAAACTACTTATTTAATTTTTAGGTTCTGATTTTTATGATTAATAACAATAAAAATTAAATTTAATAAATGAAAATAAAGCATAATTTAATTAGGTCATCATACATAAGTTGTCAGCATAATGCTTTGATGTCCTTAATGACATTTGGTAGATGGTAACTATCTTATATAGATAGCTCAGAAAATGAAAATATAACACAGACCCTAGTAAGCCAAGATCTTCAGCTTAGTCATTGGCATCAAAATTTACAGTTACTAAAGCCTTAATCTAGAGATATAAGTCTTGATTATCTGATTAGTAATTTCAGATTAAAGCATTTTGTGCTTAACACACAACACTAGAAACTAAGGTTCTTTTCTTTTAGAAGATAGTGAATCAGAAGGGCTCATGGTATTAAAGTAAAGCTTACACTAAGTAATCATTAATTTATGTTAAAATATCTCTTTTCCTCCTGGAGTTCTACATTATTTTTATTTCTTTCAAAATGCAAAAGCAGTAATTAACAGAAACTCAAGATCAAAGAAGTGATCAAATAAATTTGTCTTCTCATCCAATGAATGGCACTGAATCACTTACTGAGAAATAAAGTGAAGAGGTATCATACTTAACTGACTCACAGAGCATTGCACAGCACTAAAAGAAAATTGTTCTATTTTTATATTTTAGCTGCAGCCTGGACATCCTACAGCTGGACTTTATGATGCACTTCTGAGTTTAAGAGCACCAATTCTGTCTCGTTTTACAGAGTTGAGAAGGGAATTGCGAAGGTAAAGTCAAAGTTTTACATTAGATAAGTAAATCATGTTAATGCAGTATCGTTAATTTATTTAAATGACAGATTGTAACCAAATCTTAATTTAAATGACACATTTGTACACGTTGACATATAGGATTCAGAGGAAATACTTACAACAACAAAATAACCTTTAAAGAGAGCTTCTAGAAGTACAATAGGAGTGATCTAGGAAGATGATCATGTGAACAAGAAGGACTATAACATCCCTATAGGAAAGTTGAAGAAATTACAAATATGGAATAATCTAATTAATAGGAATGACTGTGGTACATATCCTAAATAAGTTCAGAAAAAGGCAATGTCAATGTTGATAATTGCAAATTGAAACATTGGTGTACTACCCACACTGCACAATAAAAAGCAGGATGTGATAAGGATAAGTAACAAAATAAGTCTGGCAGGTTACTCTAATGATGAGCTTTGTAGGGTTGTATGACAAGTGTCCACAGAATAACCAGTAAGGTTTGTAGCAAATTGATACAAGTTTTTCTGACTTGTCCACGTCTACCTCCAGCAAGTATTTGCTGTGTTGAGATAGACAATGAAATGGCACATCCATGACCAGTAGCTTAATGGCAGATTGACAGTTAAGCAGATATATCGAAGAGCATTCAGTAACTAACAACAGTCATTACATTCTGTGGGAAAGTCTACATTTTCACAGAATATCTGATTAATTTCTTTCCAATTTTTTTTTTCAATTTTTATATTGAATTTAAGATAACCTATGCCTTTTTGTATCTTTGAATAGATAGATCTTTGCCCCATTACTAGACTCTTTACCAACCCATCTCCTGCAAAGTTAATGAACAATCAATTATGCTGATTGACTAATGTCTGATACAGTATTTGGATTTTGGATTATGCTATCTAAAGAATAGTAGCAGATCAGAGATACTGCCAGTTGTTACAGAATATAATATCGACTTCCTCCTCAAGTATCACTAAGCTGATGGAATCAACATGAGCATGCTGTCACACCCAGCCAACAAAAATAAGTTTTTCCTATGTTAAACATCAATAGATGTGGTATAGTGGACTATAGGGTTGACTGTTTTTATCAATCTTGATCTCTATAGATTTCCTCCTCAAGGGTTATCTGAAAGACCGAGAGGATAACAAATTATCTACAGATCTATAATAGTAAATCATTGATGTCTTTGATACCTGACAGTAGGGCATTAGCAGTGCAGCTGCATCAAGAAAAGATATTTCCCATTGCTCTCCCGCCACTATCTTCAGTGATTCATTGTTGCAGACCATAGCACATTGGTCTTACATTCTTATGGCTTTTGTTTACTTGGCATTTAATGGAGGGGTATAATAAATAGCAGTGTTTCTATGTATACGTCCTGTTTTCTCTGTTGCATGTATGTTACATGTCATCCTGCAGATTGGCAAAGTATTTTGTGATGGTTAAGCACAGAGTAACTGGATGCCATCCACCTATTTCATAAGAAACTGTGTTGCTTTAAATCTTAATAATTTACATTTTTAAAAAATAATTGGATTAATTAGAAAAAAATAATTAAATTGGATAAGTTCCTCAATTTATTATTAATGATGCTACAGTTGCAGTCATTAAATTAAATACAATCACTTCACTATACAAGACCTAAATTTGCAATTCTTAAGATTTTTCATTCAACCTGTATTTGAATGTTTTAGAACTTTTGTAGATTTCTTTATACAACTGCAATTCAATATTATCATAGTGTTATGTTTGTTTTCTCATGGTGTAGCTTTTGCATTTCATACTGATTACAACTGAAATTTGGAGTTTTAGAACCATATTTGAAGTAAATCAATATTTTTGTTGTTTGGTTTATTTAATCAAATTAGATTGCCATCATAATTATGTACATTCTGTAACGTCTTCAAAGCATTTTCAACTGAGTTTTTTTTTTTTTTTTTATATTTTAAATAAAACCTAAATGATAAATCTTTATGGAACATAAGGTAAAGTTCTGAATTGGAATTTGTTTAATTTTTGGACAAGTAATGCATATATGTTACGATGAAGTATAGGTGGCAACATTGAGATGCTTTTACCAATGAATCTTTTGAGATTTCACAAATACAGTCATTCCTTGAGTTACATCTGTTTGAAGATATGTTTCATGATCCCTTAAGGGAATAAATAACATTTTCAACTATCTTTCAAACAAGATGCAAGCGAGCGTAAAGTAAAAAGATTTCTATTTAGCAACAATGTATCATGTGCAGTGGCAACAGCACATTCAGCAGCAATTTCCCTCGGCAGTTGACAATCATCACGTCTTCAGCAGTTCCTCTGTTGATTTTGTGTTGGAGAAATAGGTTATTTGCATATTTATCATTAAAAATTTCATGATATTATGCAACAGAACCCCTATATATCCCATTATAAAACCTAATGATGAATCACAGAAAATGAGGCGAGCAATTGATCTTGAAATGAAGTTGCAAGTTATAAACCAACATGAAGCTGGTAGGCCCAACAATGTTGACTGCACATGACTTTAGATGGTCTCATTCTACAGTGACGACCATTTTTAAAAATAAGGATAAAATTGAAGAGGCTATGAAAGGATCTGCTTCCATTAAATCTTATGATAGTGATGAAGCAACAACAAGGTCCTTTTCTAATCTAAAGCTACAAAGTTCAGCAACAGTCTTGGTGAATATTATGGTCTCTTCTTCTCTCTTTCATCATTACTAATGTTCTTGATTTTTATCAATAATAACTGTTAATAATAATTCAAAATCAGTGAAATATACAGTATTTGGGACAGTATACTAATTTATGGTTAAGTCCCTAACCCCTGTAACTCTGTTGATTTAATGTATGTCCTGCTGGGTGGAACGGAACCTGGATGGAAGTCTTGGGATGACTGTATAGACATTATTATGCTCTAGACAAGTGGAATTAGAGGAAGACAAAAATCTTATGTTATTGTTTATTATTAACAATAACATTAATTTGTAGCTTTTGTTTTAATATACTGATTTTTTTTTTTCTAATTTTTACATAATTATTTTTAATCTACTTATAGGTCAGATAAGACAGGCAGAGGATGGATTCACGCACTTGAATTCCAAAGAATTCTTCGTAAATTTAAAATACCTTTTACAGAAGAACAGTTCTTTTATTTAATGGAGTATTTTGATCCTAATTTGACAGGTCATATCAGCTATAATGTCTTTATGAGGGTGTTTAACATGACACAGTGAAAAGGCCAGCAATCTTAAACTTTAATTTGTATTATTTTTAGCATTGTATCTTTATTCTGAATTAAGCAAAATGAAATGAATAGCCTTTTTTTAAGAATTGTTTCTGTCTCTCCCATGATACTGAACTTAAGAATCAGTAGCTGGAGATACAAAATTAAGATTATGCAGGATAAACAAAGTAATATTTGTAAAAGAAATTTGACATTGTATAAACAAAAACAATTGAAATTAATTTCTAAACTATGTTTTCTGTCAAGCAAACTCAAAAGGCTTTTATTGTTTTATAATTTGACTAAGGCACTGATAAAAATCCTCTAGTAACAATTAAAAATGCAGTCTGTTTGGTATTTTGTCTCTTTTAATATTATGTATTTTAAATTTCTCAACCTAATCAAGTCCCCATCTTTAAATATTAATAAATATTAACAACTTACATATTGGTTATTGTTAGTGATAACAAAAGATAATGACAAACATGAGATTCAATCCATTCTTCCTAAAGGGAATCATTTTCCCATTCTTGTCAGAAGTTAATAATGATGAAGTATTTATGAATTGTGCACAATAAAAGAAAACGGGTCAATAATGTACCTAAAATTTAAAGTACTAAACTATATGGCTCTTTAAAATAACATTGAATTATTCTATTCTTGTCGACTATAATTTTCACAGTAACTTCCACAATTTCCTCTTCGTTTGGTTAGTGGAGAACTAACATGGTTACCTATAACGGCATTGTTCAAATTCTTTCCACTTGGGAAAAAACTAAGCTTTGATGTGAATGTTGTTGTCATCTAGGTATTTTGCTATTAATCCAAACAGAACCACTTGCCACAAAGATAAGAACATTGCTTGACTCTGAGTGATGATAGGCTTCCATCCAAAAGGAAAAATTTCCCTCACAAGGATATGGAGAACAAACAGAAAGAATATGTTTGTACCTACAGAAAACAAAACAAATACATTTTACACTTAATAAGATTAAAACTTACAATAACAGAATGTTACAAGCAAATTCCTTCAGAATTCAGGTAATTATTTGAATCAAATATATTGTAATCTTAATAAATCAATTCTCCTGCATTTCATTAAAAACTTTAGAATTTAATGGGGATTTCTGAAAAGCCTAAAATAACTTTCAAATAATTGGTGATAATTGAATCTGCCTTCATTCCATTTTGAATAAATGTTCACAAAATACTGCGGCATCATTGTTATAAAAATCATCGTTCAGCAAATATCAACAGAAGAAAGTCACAAGTATAGATTGTGATTCTTATATACTATATCACAGAAGATTATGTCTATTTGAGATCTAAAAAAATTACAATTACAAAATTACTCCAGATTCCTCTGATCAGAAAGAAGAAGAAAAAAATCTATTAAGTTCATTCACTAAAAGTACAATATAAAAAAATATCAATCTTCAAAACTAACATTGTTATTATTCCAGTTGGGATTAAAATGTAAAATAGGAACTAAAAAATGTTACCGATTCAGACTTATATATACGGTTTGTTTAGAATAAAGTTCAGTCAAAATTCTGTTAACCTATCGCAGTTCACTTTAAAAAAGTTCATTTTGGACAAATAAAAGAAGGAGGGGAAAAAATACTTTTCCATGGTCTGGTAACTTATAAAAGAATTGTCAATAACATAGAAATTCAGATTATTACTGAATGAATAAATATAGAATGAAAAAGACAATGTTGAAGCTTCAGCATTTACTTGCTTGATGCAATGAAATCATTTTGATGAAAACAGATGTTCTCCAATGGGGCTGAAAGGGCACCAAAAAAAGAACTGTTGTTCTGCTTAAGTCAAGTTGAATTCTCATTGCAAAATGTTGACTAGTCTTGATCTCATCATTATCATCATCATGATGTGCGATCTTCGTAGATACGAAGTTACGCGGTCTACGGAACCTAGTGACCCCCGAAGGGCGAACCCCTAGGAGAAGCCGTAGATATACTAAGGAACAGATACTGGGGGTGGTTTCCCGTTGCCTTCCCCCAGGACGCCATTAAGGAATGACGTCAGACCGAAGAGAAAGTGAAGAAGAGGCTGGACAACACAGGAAAGGAAATTGAAACAGCCATGCCCTTGCCGGGATTCGAACCCAGGAACTGGCGCACTGGACGCCACGGCTGGCCGCCGCCGAGACCGCACGACCACGCCAGCACGGCTAGTCTTGCTCTAGAAGGACAGAAATAACACATTTCACTTGCTCTCATTTGCTTCTTTTCAACATTTTATAAAATAAAATTCACTTATAATATTATGAACAAGTTGGACATATTTCTTGAGATTAAGATTAAAATCCATCAGCCATATCTGTCAAAAAAAGTAGATGAGAAGATGCCACCTCTTCTAACTTCATTTATCAAGCCTAGCAGCTTGTAATTTCCAACGAAGTGAGGAATGTCATTGTTAAAACATAGGATAAGATTTGAAGAGTGTAATGAATGGATACATCGCACTATCTTGGACACTTTTCTTCACAGGTTTCTTTAAATTAAGCATAAAAGATGCTTCTAATAGAATATCCCAATATGAATTCAAGTAATTGCTATCTAAGAATGATCAAACAGACTTCTTGTTCTAATAGATATAAAAGTTCTCTGTTGACAATTTAATGGCTGTAATTGTTTTCTGAAGATCATTTTTTTTTTTACTCCTTTGAAACTAACGAAAAAGTTACGATTGGCAAAATTCTTATTCACATCTAAATTGAGACAGTTATGAGAAATTTTTATTTTTTAGGGAAAAATATATTTGTCCAGGATTTCTGCTACTCTTTAAGTTGCACTCAGACAATTAATGTTCAAATCAAGCTTAATAATTGTTGAATTGTAGTTCAGCATCAATTCAATTTCCCTGTGGGTATTTTAATTTGATAAAATGTATTATGAGAACAAAATATTAAAAGGAAGTTCTGTATCCCTCTGGCAAGGAAAAGAAATAAAGAAATGATAGAATTTTGAATATAAATAAATGAGATACTTCACTAAAAGTAACAGCAGTGGAAAATAAACTATACCGTAATGGGTAAAAGGATGTCCATTGGTGATTTTCTTCAGGTCAACTATGTAAAACGTAACTGCAGCACAGAGCAGAATTATCATTTCATTGAATGTAACATAAGAAACTGTCCTAAAACAAAACATTAAAAAAAAGCAAGATAGATTTATGGTCCAAATAATTAATGACAAAAAAAAAATGACAGAAATGATGGAGAATAAATTGTTCTTGCTAAAGATATGACAGCTGTAAGTTTTTTGAGATTTTAAATAAATTACAGTTTTATTTTATTATGTACAGCCTGGCTTCTGTATCAAGAAGCAATATTTTCAATTCTCTCTCTAATTTCTAACTTTGTATTATGATAGGTTTTAGTTCCTTCTAAATCTCTAGCCTGTCCCTCCCTTCAATTCTATCAAGAGAAGGGTTTGCCAGAGGCTGTGAAGGAACCCTTTGAACTAAAACCCTTTTATAATCTCAAAGTAAATTAGAAACCCTGAACTATTTATTAGGTTCATTTGCAGTGTTCCATCTACTTAATATATTGTTTGTGGATTTACAAACACATTCCGGTAACTGGATTTCTGGATTATGATAATTTCTACTGAAGATAAGACTATGGGATTCTGATGTCACTTTTCAGAGCAGCAGTTCTGATTGAAAGATATCAAGGATCTCTGATTGTTATTGCTCTTGTAAATATACCAGCAGCTCCTTTGAAACACCTACATTTTAACAATCAGATGTGGCCCTGCATAATTAGCGAAGTAAATGCGAATTGCAAAATAAATGGTGATAATCTTGATAGTAAATTCATATTCTTTATTCAAGTAAACTATTATTATTTTGAAATCCTTGAATTGCTGTTAAATATTAGAGATCAGACTTGGAGGAATTCTGGCAATAACTCCAGAAACACTAGATAAAGCTTCAGTGTTGAGGCATGAAAAGAAGTGGACAGATGCTTCAACAATTGTTTTTCTGTTTCTTAATTATTATCAAAGGAGGCTTTGTGAGACTTCACTTTTGAATGTGGACTCAAGTCCTCAATGCCTTCGTACATGATGAAAGAAATGGTTGACAAGAGGGAAGAATTACCTAACTTAATTTGCAACTACAATGATAGGTTTGGAAGTGAAACGATTATCGTCTTATTTGCTAAGTCAGTTAAGGTTAATCAATTATTCAGTTTACAGTTATTAAGCAAAGAATAGCTGTCGTAAGACGTCTTAAACAAGTTAAGACTTTTGTAAATTCACAAGGAGCTTTGATATTGGAACTAATTTTCTTAAGAGGTTATTTTTCTAGATAAATTTAAACTACATTTTGTGTTAAATTCCTTAACTTAATTATAATTGTTGTTTTTGTATCTTGGATTATTTCAACTAGATATTAGTTATTTCTAATTGGTAAACAAGTAACAACTTAAAACTGGATACTATAATTTAAAGTTGCTGTGATAATATCTATTTCATAAATTATGAGGGAGCAGTAAGTCTGTTTTTGTTAAAATGTATTTTAGATTTTTTTTTCTTTCACTACTGAAGTAATAAGGGTTCAACATTTGCATAATGATTAATAAATTCAAAAATTGAAGCAAACTTTTTTTTTTTGAGAGGAAAGAGACAGACTTTAGACTGCGCCTTTTAGTTAATTATATGAAAATTAATTTACTAGTTATTTACCATAAATTCCTATGAAGTGGGATGATTCCATCATTTTCTATGCCATTACACATAAAAGCAGTTAATATCAGCTGAAACGACAAAAAAAGAGATTTTAGAAAATGAAAGGTCGTATGAGCTCATACTGAAAGGTTTTTTGCTATAAATGAATATAATTATGAATGGGTATTCTAATTTATTGAGGTGGCATAATATAAAACCTTAAGACCTTCTATAATACACAGTTATTTATAAACAATAAGCTTAGAAATATGTATTTAACAATCGTGTTTTTAAAAAAATAGGTGATGATTCAATCTCATATATTGTAAAGTCTTCCTTACCTCTTGATTCTCATTAATTACATATGTTATCTCTCTGTTTCTGTATCAAAGAAACTACTGCCCAATCAAGATTTGCAAAGTTTCAAAACAAATTTTGACTGAAGAAGATTTTTTTTTGAATAAAGAATTTATCTGAAAAGTTTCAAAACCTAACTTCAGTATCCAGGAGCAAGTTGGAATAGACCCATGCATTTAGAAGCCTACTGTGAATTGAAATGAAAGGAAATAATATTTGGGGAACATTCCCAGTTAGCAGCCATGTGAATATCAACAACACAATTAAATATTATTTTAAACACTGTAATTGTGTGGGGGGAGAAGGACCCTGTTAACACACATCCAAAACCAAACATCTACAAGCCTCCATAACTAAATATCCAACAACTACAGACTATAATATCAGAACTCCATCAACCTATCCAAGCTCAGTTCTACCGAAAAGTAAAGTTTAACAATATTTATGTTTCAGTTTTTTAATAAATGTTCATTCCACATGTTTAAGTTGATTTTATGATTATTTATAAATGTTTGATGATGTAACTTAACTAAAAGACTAATGAATTGTGATTAAACTAAAAAAATTTTGGCATTCAAAAAACATTTATTAATTTTTAAAATTTATCTTAACATTGATAGATACAAATTTATATTATTTTACAATTACTGATTTACAGATTTCATTATTAAAAACAGTTCCACTTCAGAGCTGCCTTTGGTAAATATGGGAGCTTTATTTATTTATATTAAATATTGCATTGCATTAATCCCCAGGAATCAATGACAAAAAAAAGTCATTCAAAAATCAAGCAATTGAAAGAAACGCAGTGGAAGAAGCAAAAACATAGATTAGTTCAAAAACAAGACTTAAATAAAAGCTTCCTGAATGCCTTACGGTTTGGTTAGGAGTCAAAAGGTTTACTACTAACTTTTTGGCTTTGTGATATTCTAAGTATAATATCACAAGGGTATAGACTCTTTCATAATACAACTGAATTAAATTCCTCAAGACATTTCTATAATAAGATGCTGCCTTGTAACTCGAAAGTAAGACATCTGTTTGTTTTAAAGGTATTAGGGTTTTAAATAACTTCAAATAATTGGTACTATAATTCCAAATAGCATTAGGGCATATTTATAAATTTTAAGATGGGCAATTAACAATGGCCAAAGTAAAGTTGTGAAAGAACAGTTTTTCACAGCGATTAATAAAGGTTGGGGTTTTTTCTAAAGGGGAAAAAATCTGTTAATCAACACTTAAGTATATTCTTAACAATTCTAAAATTTGAAATAAATTGAAAAAAAAATAAAATAATCACTAACCAGATATAAAGCTGTTCCTATACAATATTTAATCAGAATTTCTGGTTTCTTCCTATGAATAACATATATTTCTGCCATCTACTTAGAAGGAAAAAAAAAAAGGTTAGCTACTTAATCATTGGCTTAATAATCATCATCAAATATAAACTTATTATTAAAAACAAAATTCCAGCGGCGAATATCCAGATGTGCACACCCACAGAACTGAAACGTCACTGATGTGATATTTTTGTATTTATTCAGTGTCAGATACAAACATCTTTCGAGTTCTGTATACAGACGCTTAGATGGTACAGTTCATCAAATTCTAAGGTTTCCATTGGTTTTAATCCATCAAAAGTAGATCACAGTGTATGCAGTGAGGCAATAGCATCCCAAGATGAACTGAATCACTACATCATAAGTAGCACAATATTTTCTATCTGACAGTTCTTTGCTTGAAATTATGATTAATATCTTTCATTTCTTCAATAAAATTTTTAATTATTAACAAAGTAAAAGAAATAAAATCAGCAAAATGTAGTTAAAATAAGTTTAGCAGCAGTCTGACAGAAAGACAAAAAAATAAATAAATAAAAACAGAAATTATTATTATTATTATATAAATGTTTCTATTCTTGGGATTCCCCAGCTGAGATAACATGATAGGTTAAGGACAAGTTGCCAAATGTAAAAAATAAATGTGCGTGGGGGTTAGGGATGTGTGATTGTGTCCATTAATTTCCTAACTATGCGTGTAGTGTTGAGTACCACAGCCTTCTGCAGTTGTGCACAAGTGTTTTTGTGAAGTCCTAGTGTGCTGAGGCTGTGGTGCAGTGTACCAAACCAGTGGTGGACAGGATGATGGATACAACAGGTACTCGATCCTGCCTCCACTGCTTCTGGAGCTGGTGTGCTAGGCTGTATATTTACTTATCTTGTCTGCGTGAGTTTTCTGCATGTTCTTGCTGATAGGCACTGCAATATCAATGAGATAGGTCTGTTTCTTGACCTTATCAACAAGTATGATGTCAGGTCTGTTGTGATGTATGGTTTTGTCTGTGTAAATGGGGCGGTCCCAGTACAACTTATAAGAGGGTGAATTATTATTATTATCAAACAGAAACTTTTCAAAAAAAGTAATACTGAAACATATTATTTATAAATTTCACTTTTTATTGGGTAAAAAGACCTATTCATTTATTTTCTATAGTATTTATTTAATATAAATACTCTTTGTTTTTAAATACCTAAAGAAAATACTTCAAAAGATGATGATTAAAAAAGATGTTTGCTAGTTACAGAAAAATAATTTAAATTATTTTAATTACATTATTTTTTTCGCATTGTTGGTAGGGTGGAAAATGGAAGAAATGTAATATTTTGGAAGGCCATCATTTATTTGTAAATACTCCTTGTATGGAAAAAAAAAAACAACAACTATTATTTATTTATTTATTTATTTTATTTTTATTGAATAGCTAAGACCATCATAAAAGTTCATCTCATTCGAAATTTCTGGTTAAGCTTATATTTGATGGGAACTTTTATTTTGTCCAAGGTTATGGATTGTATAGTTGAATTTATATGAATTAGTAAATTAAAGTATTCAATTATTCTACATTTGTATTGCACCAATTAAAACAGAAACACTGTTATTCTGTGTGCTCTTATAATGTCAGATGTAGATAAAATGCACTCATAGTTTAAATTAACATGAATTTTGTAGCGCGGACAGCACAAGACTACCCCCATTCCTATCTAAATAGCACACCCACCTAAACACTTCTGCAACACCACTGATACATCCACACATTCACTCACCAGTATTCCAAAGTAAACCAGCATCAACTGTGAAAATATACTCATAAAATTATACGTATCATAAGGTTGTCCACTTCCATATATAAACTGAGGAAAAAACAATAGATCCAATTAAAATTTTTATTAGGTATAAATGTGATACACCTCCCTGAAGTAAAAAAACAAAAATTAAGTATAATATGGCAATAGTACAAAACTGTTATGCCTGCTAAGAAAGCTGACCAAGAGTGAATTTTAAGTACATTATTTAAAATAATAAAGCACATTATCATTTATCAATTAATCTACTACAAGCAAAAATAGTAATAATAACAATAATATGAAAAACAGCATATTAAAATATAAAGTTGTGATAAAAAAATATCAAACTTAAAAGATTATCATGAAATTATAAAAATATCTTTATTTAGTGTACAGTATTTTTTTTTAGATAATTTTATGTTTAATTTAGTGGTTTCTTTCAAAGCCAATATTTTTTTTTTTTAAAGTTCAAGAAATTGATTGAAACTTATTTCAGCACCAATATAATTCTTTCCTTTTTCATATAAATGCTTTCTGTGTTGAGCATTTTTCCACTGCTCATCTTCATTCTCAGAAAAGCAGGAATGAAAGAAATTGTGTTTGGATTATAAAGTAATTATTAATATCGCAACTTGACTGTCGATAAAAACATATCTTACAAACTTGAATAGATATAACTGTGTAGGAATTCAGTTTCAAATAAACAGAAAGCAAAGAGAAATTTTCTTTCTTCAATTCTTCCATAAAACAAAGTTGAATGATAATATGAAGGTATACTTCCACTGACAAATTAAAAAAAAAATCAACTTCTATGTCTATTATATTATATTTCTTCATTATGTAGATTATTATTTAACATCTTGACTCATTATTATTATTTAATTGCGAAGATACACTTGTGAGCCTAAATTATTTATTTAATTGCTAACATTAAAAAGTAAAACAAATATGTAAATATATAAGTGAATATATGCAACAAACTTCTAGGACGTATAGTGTTGTGAAAATCGAACACTTTTTGATAAGGAACATGGATCCAGAAATGCACCAATTCCATTATTTATTCACTTCAATGGTTTTAACTGCTTGGCATATTGTGCTTAGTGTAGGGTAGTATATTGTTGCATAAACCATTGTCATCATTAGCATAATACAATGATCACGTGCAGTCAGTAAGAGTTATGTCACTCATCTGTCTGTCATTGTTTACTGAAGTTCTATTCAAGGATAAAATGACTGTGTTTACATTTACTAAGTACTCTGACAAGATATTAATTTATGGTGAACTTCAATGTAATGGTAGAGCAGCTTGTCGGTTTTATGAAGAGCCCTTTCCAAATCATCGAGAACTCCCTCTTAAACACCGCTTTCAGCAGAGGTGGTTAGTGGCTAACAGAAACAGGCACCTTCACACTTAACAAGATCAATTGTGGGGCTAATAGGAACCTTTGTAACTCAGGATTTGAAGAGGAGGTGCTTCATCGCATTGAAAAGAGCACAGGTATGAGTATCTGAACTATTGAACAAGCCATGGGCAAAAATCCCATGAGCATCTAGCAGGTTCTAAATGATAAGGAGCTCCATCCCTATCATTGAGTCCAACTGATTTTGCACCATGAATTAATTATGTCACTGGAATCTGGAAAATCCTTTGTTTCCAATGATAATTATGTTTACAGATGAACCAAATTCACCAGAGATGGCATTTTCAGTTGCTGTAGGAAAGGCAAATGTATAAGCAGAAGACACATCCAAGCCACTGTCTTCAGAACATTCCAGCACAGGTTAGCCATTAACATGTGCATCATCAGCGATCTGTTGATTCGGCCATACCTTCTACCAAACAGGCTTATTGGTGATATTTAGAATATATTCCTTAACAAGGTCATGTACACATTATGAGGTAAGACTTTGGTGACTTTAACAGATCATTCCCTGAAATTTGGCAGAAGCTCTTTGAACTTAAGTCCAATGTTGAGGAATTTCAATTAATATTCTACTTGATTTGATTTGTGAGCACTTTTGAATAATGTTCCACCAGAAAGGAAACTAGACTGTAACAAAAGACAGATATCATTATTTCAAGGTATTGAGTTGAGATACTTGTCACGCATGACATTTCAGGAAACCTTAAAAGTAAATTTTCTAGAATTACTGAATGATTAAATGTGTATTAGCTGAATAGAAGAAAAAGTGTATGTATATATGTAAATAAAAAGATAGCGCTTGACTTGAGAACATTTTCAAGTTACAGCATCAGTCTGCAACCTAAAGTGATGTAACTCTGAGATATGGCTGTACTTAAATATGATCTGCCCATTGTGTTATGTCAGTTGCTAGTGACAAATTAATGGAGACAAAGCCTATAGCAGACATTTTGAAAAGGAGTTTCAATGCTGAGAAGATCAGATGCCAATATAAGATCATCTGCAATGATCCAGTCCTAGTCTGAAGCTTTGTGAATATGAAATCATTAATTCATTTTGGCCTCTTTTTTTTGTAACAAACAATGTAATGAGAGAACATCTCAATGTTGAAATGCTTGAAACAACTATATATTAAAATTCCAGGAACAATCGACACATAATTTATATGGAAAATCTTAAAGGGCAATGAAAAAACTGAATTCCCTGCCTTTTCAGATAATACTCGAGTTCATTTTTCATGATTTTTACCATTTTTTAAAAACTTCTATCTTAATTATGAGTATTATCATGGAAACCTACTGATATGACAGCCAAATTTGAATATCAAGGTTGACTGCAAATGAGAAATTCATATCTTCCTGATTCATGATGAAACATTATAAGATGCAGATCTGTCAATATCACTCAATTGCAATGTGCTCTTTTAGGATTCTGTTTAACTTAAAGAAGCTTAGAAGCAATTAACAAATAAACAGAAAAAAATATTAAAAATTTGTAGAATTAATAAATTAAGGTATTTAGAAAACTTATTAGATATTTGAAATTATTCTTATTTTGTTCAATAAGAATTACTCTTGTTATTTTGTTCAATTTATATAAAAGCAATAACTTTCAAATTATAAAAAATCATTAAGATCAAAGGTAATAATAATTTAATGAAGTACTAAAAAATAAATAAAAGTCATTACTATTTACTTGATATTCCAAGGATTTCATCATATGATTGGATCCAAACAAGATTTTGTCAACATAGCCAATAGCACCTCCAGTGCAGTTGACAAAGAAACCATGTTTGTGGTTTCCTCCAGGGCCCAAATAACCTCTGAAAAGAAATAAAGCAATTCAAGTCAATTCATTCCTGCTACAGCATCGATAGATTTTAACCAAGAGCATGAAGAGACTATGACTATAAATTATCAATTCTCACTAAAACGATATTAATCTTCATTTATTTACAAAAAATATTTTATTCAGATAATTACTGAACTTGTTCACACTATCTCCGAAAAAACATAAAACTGTATATAAATAATAAAGATTAATATCGTCTTTTGGTAATAAAGATTAATATCTTTTTAGTGAGGATTTATAATTTATTTCAGGGAATTCTAGAAGATGAAAAGAAGACAGAAGGATAAGGTTCATTAATACATGGATTTACTTATAACACATTAAGATGTATTAACGGTTTTATGTTTTTTCAGAGTCGGCCTCAAGAAGTTCAGAAATTATCTGAGCGAAATATTGTATTTAAGTAATGAAGATTAATATCGTTTTTTGGTAATGAAGACTGACTATGTTTGCCTGTTTGGTCAATCCTTCATAAACTTAAGAAACCTAATTAATGTAAGACTCTGATTAAGAAATACGAAAAAAAAAAAATTCTGCAAGAATAGCATTTAGACATTTGCCTTGAGCCATTTTATTCTGGAATTTAATGTTTTTAAAATTGACTTATCACTATCATCAATGTTGCTGATTATTGTTATTATCAATGTAAACATCTGCTCTAGAGAGTGTTATTTCCTGACCCCAAACAAATGAAAATATAATGGCACATTTGAATATTTCACTGTTTCTATCTTTATTGGCATTCGTTTGAATAGCTTCTAGTAAATTCTCTGGCTCTGATGCAGCCAAATGGTAATGCTTTTGACTGCAGACTGGAGAAGCTGGGTTCAATCACCAGTAGAGATCGGGGATTTTTCCAAGCTGGATTCATCTCCTGGGGTCCTAGGATCCACCCAGCCCTCTATAAAGTGTAGCTTATCTCCCCACAATCGGAGGCCACATAAGCCTGTTGTTGGATACTTCAACTTTTAAAAGTCTCTGTTTCCAGATAACAGAAAGCCCATAACCTTTTCTTGAAAGTTACATTACAAGAATCGAATCACAGTACAGACCATCCACTAAGATGTCTACCAATTTTTGTCTTATTTTTTTGATTATGCTCCTCTGCCCAATTAGCCAAAGGTCACATAAACATGTCCTTCCTGAAAAGAATGTAACTTTTTTTTTCAATTTCTCCCTTTGTCTTTTACCAACTTAAAGAAAATCTAAATAATTTATTTAGAATTATAAAAATGAGAATAAAATAATGTTCTTAAAAGTAATAACGTTAGACTTTGCTTTGATCTTCCCCACCATACAAATAAAGCAATAACAATAAATTGTTCAGACACAGTTCTCCAAAATTTATAAGATAAAAAAAGATAAAGCTTTGTTTGTTGATAATTCATCCTAGAATCCACAACATCACTTCAGAATCAGAAAAAAAAAAATCAAAATATGTAATTCTTGCAACAGACAGAAATTACAAAAGAAATTCAGAAATTGAAATCTATTAAAATCATTCCACTGACAATAACAGTTATTGGTATTAAATTTTTAGTATTTCATTTAACAGCATAGTATTGTTCTACTTAGATACAATTATAGCAAAAGATCAGAAATTAGTAACATTTGGAAACAAGAATGCATGGTTTTAAACATAACTAACTAACTCCATGGCATTACAGCCCATGTAGGGCCTTGGCCTCCTTAACAATATGAGCCCACTCTTTTCTATCTTGCGCCTTTCTCCTCCATCCTCGTACCTGGAGCTTTTTCAAATCGCGTTCCACATCATCAAGCCATCTAAGTCGTGGTCTTCCTTTTAATCTTCTACCACCAGGGTTTCCAATGAAAAGTTTCTTAACTCCATGGTTCAAATTCCGAGCAGTTGTTTCAAAGCCCCGGCTCTAAAAAGGCTTAATACATTCCATGTAGCGATCCAAAAATCATTTCTTCGTTTATCGTTCCTAGGTCTAGTTCCACAAAAATCAATCCGGCTATTAATATTGTCAGGTCTCGTAGCAAGAAGGTTTTACAGAGTAGAATAGCTAGTCCTACGTCCAACCCCCAACCTGGAGGACCAGGACTCCTATTTGAAACCCCGGAGTCAGGGTGGTTTTAAGTGATCATTTAAGTCGCCTTTTACGACACGCATGAACTACGTTGGGGCTATTCTTACTCCGGCCACCACACGGAGAATGGTTTTAAACATACCAGTACTATTTAACTTTCAGAGTAAACTTGACCATTCTGGTCTTTCATATCTCTTCTATTAGATTACAAATCTTTGAGAAATTCAAAAGTATAATATTAATAATAATTAGTGATCACTCCATTTCTCTCCTGTTTGATGTGATCACTTTCTGCTAAATCCTTACTTACAACCTCAGTTGTGGACAGCTGCTACCTTGTTTCTCATTATACTTATCTATAATATGGTAAATGTTTTGATAGGAGGAATGGCTGTAATGGATAATTATCATTTATCAATTAAGAATATGTGTTTCAGTATTACCCGGAAATCATTGGGATAATGTAAAGAAAGCCTCCTGAAATAATATTAAATCCCTTTGCATCATTTAGTCTTATTAAATTGTTAATTAATAAAGAAAATATTTTTATTTAATAATAGGAAAAAAAAGCTTATGAGGCTATGTTTTGTGTTTCATTTAAAATCGTGGAATGCTAAGCTCTAACAAATGTAGAAACTGATAATTATTTATTTTAATTTAGAAAAGAACCTTCCTCACCTGCCACAACCAGGTACATCAAGGAACAGTAGCACTCCAGTATGAATAGCAGCTGCTGAGAGAATAACCATATAATGTCTCCAGAATACAATGGATTCACGAATTGGAAGCCACTGACAAATTGTATGGAAGCCCCAACCTAACTAAAATAAAAGGAAAAAAATAAAACATTAAAATGCATAATTGAATAAATTAATTGGAAACAAAGTAACTCTTAATATTGAAATCATCTTGAATAAATAAATACAGTTATCCTGATAATAAAGAAGATGAATAATATTATCAGGATAACTCTTAATATTTTGACTTGGGTATTACAGGTGTTTATGGGGTATTTGGAAGAAATAAGAAAAGTTATGAAAATTGTTGAGTTCATTGAATATTAAGCCTGCCTGAGATCGTAATTCTTGATGACACATTTGAAAATAAACAGTAAAAACTACCCAGCTTCATTTTTATTTTTTCACTCCAGCTTCTAGACCAATCACTCAATCACTATAAGGCAGTGCAGAACAAAGATTTGAACTGAAACCAGAAAATGCCCTACTAGAACATCTATAAATTCTATAACATTTTTCTTGGAAATTGCCTATAAGATCAGAATCAAATTCTCAAGTAAGTCTAAATTTATTACAAAATTTAATTTAAAATTATTACAACTTTTGTAATAAATGTAGACATGAACAGCTCTAATATCTTACTCTTTTTTCATGATACATAATCAAATCCTCATTATCTGGTTATTTCAATTTTTAAACTAATCACTGTTTAAGCATTAAAATTATGGAATGATTTAATATAAATTAAGTTTAGGCTACAAATGGTAAAATATATTTAGGACATCTTCGGCCTATTGTGTTTTATTTAGATATTGGGCTCTTTAGGCCTCTTCAGGTTGGATTAATAGTGCTTAATAAGAAAAACTCAGTGGGTCCTGTAGCCCAGTGGTAAAGAACTTGATGCAGCCTGAGGGAGCTGGATTCAATCCCTGATTCAATCTCTGCCCTGGCAGAGGTCAGGAATTTTTCCACATCAATTTCACCTCCAGAAGGGTCCTAGAATCCACCCAGCCCTCAGAAGTATGGGCAGTTAAATTTCTTTCCCTGAGTTAAAGGTGGGTGGAAATTGGGCTGAAACTCAACTCATCTTAATCATATTGGTCATAAAATGCTAGCAGCCTTACCCCCCGCAACCTCAAAGGCCTACATAGGTCTGAAGTGAGAATACTTTAATAAGAAAAACTTACAGAGGATCAAAGTTTAAACAGTAATCATTCACAGTTAAGTATTCAGTTCCTCTTACCTCACTGTTGAATTTTTACCGATTTATTTTAGAATACTCTCTTTTAAAGGAAATTAACTGTAGGACTTATAGAGATCTTAAACTTATTGATAAAGAAAAAATGTACTTTTGCATTCTAATTTATGAATTTAGATTTAGAATGACATCTGCTATTATATAAGCTAATGGTATTGATTGTAGAATTATTTCTATATCTATTACCCTTGGCAGTGTGATTTTATCCATTGGTGAAGGTGATGGGAAGTAGAGTTCAATGAGAACCACTGCAGTGTTAATTACAGCAAAGATCTGCATAACTCCCATCATAGGGATCTCAGTCAAGTCATTGCCTAAATTTAAAAAATATATATATATTTTATTGCTTTATATTAAATTTGCTTTTTTTTATCAAATACTTTACACTAGAAATGTAGTAGAATACAGTGATGTACCAGAAAAACTGACAAACCTGTCATAATACATAGTCCTCCTTTTGATCGAATTGCTGCAGCAATTGATCAAAATTGGGCATGGAGTCCAAGAGCACTCTGAAATATGCAGGTAGTGTACACCGTGCCTCTTCAATAGTGATCCCCAATTCCTTAATATTCACCTGTGGTGGAACCTTGGCACTGATAGAATATTAAAGTGCATCCTGCATATGTTCTCCTGGGTTCAATCTAGTTAGTGACTGGGCCAACTCATGATACCAAACTTAAAGAAATGCTCCTCAGCCATAATTTAGTGACTGCAGACTTATGTAGTTGTGCATTGTCCCATTGAATAATGAGTCTATTCCATCTGAGTGAATGCATGACATGAACAGGTACAGATGATACTAAGGATGGTTATATAGTGTCCATCAATCAATGATGTCTGGAGATGATCAGAGGTCCTAATGTGTGTAACTGAAAACAACAAACACCATAACACAATCACTGCCACCCTGGACTGTTGCTTGTTGGCATGCAGGATTCATTGCCTCATGGGACTTTCTCCACATGCATAATTGTCCAGTGAATGAAAAAGTTGGAACTGCAGCTTATCGGACCAGGTTTCCAGTCATCTTGCATCCAGTGGCAGAGTTCACAAGCCCAGGCCAGGCATTGAGTTCTGTGCTGTTGGGTCAGTAATGTTTTCTTTCTGTACCTATAGAAGAAAGAAAACATTGTACTGTCTTAACATTGATGTTGCTTGTAGCCCCAACATTAAATTATTCTGTTATCTGACGCAATGTCACATACCAAATTGAATGTTACAATGCATGTCAGCCAATGCTGCCCACGATTGTTCAGTGTTTTTCATCGGCCACAGTGATGTCACATGCTGGATGACTTCCCTGGCGTTGTATAATCTCGGGTATACAATTGTATAAACTCTTGAAATTGTTGCATGTGAAAATCAAAATGAAATGAATCCAAATGAAAATTTCATGTTGATTTCGGAGATGGAGTGACCTATTTCTCTGGCACCTATTATCATGCCTCGTTCAAAGTCGCTTAAATCATGATAGGTTACCATTGTCACTGTGAATTATATGACAACAGACTCCAGAAACATACGTCTTTATATGTAATTCAATTGCAAAAGATACCATTTAAATTGGGGTTGTTTGTGGCATGTACTGGTAATGGGAGCGACTGTCTCAGTTTTTCTGATACTTCGATTTTTAAAGAACAGTGAAATTCCAAATCTAAATCTCTTTTTTCTTTAATAGGTTTCCAGAGCAAATCTGTTTTGAATTTTTATATCTCATTATCTCACTAGCAGGAGTAAAGTGCTGATAGGCAAGATTCAAATTATTGATAAATATAAAGCATAGTTAGGAAACAAAGTTGAAACAAAGTTAAAACTTTCATTTTCTAAAATAAAAAAACATTAAAACAATCCCTTTCAGCAGATCTTTGGTTTATAAAGGAATTTAATACAAGATTAAGTTTTAAAAAACATTGACTTGTATGACAGGACAACAGTACCAATATAAAAGAAATAATGATTGTGAATGAACTCCAAATCAGTCTTTTTTTTAAAATAATAAAATAAAAAAGCACATTTCAGTATAATCAGAATTTTTTTATCTATTTATATTATTTTGTTTTTTGTTTTTACACTGAAAATCACCCCTGCAATCCTTTGTAGGCTGATTTAACATATAACTAAGACTATTTAAAGACTTGGAAAAAAAGTCTTTAATTTTTAAAAGAAAAAAGTTCCCTAAAACTTACTGAATGCTAAAGAATTCAAAGTGAATCCGGCAATGTAAAGTTTCATACTTCGTAAAACAGTCGTGAAAATCAAACTCTGGTTCTTCACAAATTGTCTTTTCTTCTTTTGGTTGATTATCATAAATCCCATGGATGATCCCATCAAAGCTGTGAAACTAAGGAAAACAAATGAAAAAGTGAAAGATTGAATCAATAAAAGCAATTGAAACAGATTAAACATGTTTACATGTAAATGTATATTACAAACCATTTCATCATAAAACTGTGATGATAATTGCAAGGACTTTTCAAAGGATACAATTTAAAAGAATGCGGAATTTTCTTTTTCATTTCTAAGAAAACTAGTGATTATTAATATCTTAATTTCAAATCAATTAATAATTCTTTATAAGCAAACTTGCAGAGAAAAAAATTACTGAAAAAATTAAAAGCTTTGAAAACAAAAAAAATGTATGTTAATGTTACCATCTTCCCTTTTCTGATTATGAAGTTATTACTGCAGATGAAGACATAACTTCTTTCCAACTTAACTCAAAAACCCTGACATCTTAACACCTATCCCAATTGCCCCACCTTTTTTAAATCAATAATCACTGTTATGTCAACTGCATGAGAAATGCTTGAAAATCATCCTTCATTGCAGAACTTATTAATGGTGCTAGTCTACGCAGATGGAAGCAATGTTGCTTTGATGGTCACCAATTGTGAATAGAATACCTTTCACCTCGCTTACATTAGTGTATAGAGAAAAAAATCATCTGCATTTTAAGTCATTTAAATTCTTTCCTTGTTATACAAGGTACACACATACAGTATATCTGTAAAGAAAAGAAAGTGGAAATGAAAATGCACCTTTGGAATATTTTGTATTTTCCATCATCAAAAGAGGGCACAAACATATTGGATTTATCCAACACAGTATATTGGATCCCCTGCACACAATACCCCTCAGGCTACGTGAGAGTAACAGAGCTTCCCTATCCACACACATCAAGGAACATTAAAATGCTTTCACTGTCAAACACCAATATGATCATACATAGTAACACATTTCAGTGAAACAGGACACACATGCAACTTCACAGATGCCAAACCAATCATCCACCACAACAAACTATTCCACTGCCTCCTTGTTGAATCCTTCCATATACAGTAAAACCCCGTTAAGTCGTCACTCAAGGGACCAAACATTTTTGATGACTTAAGCGGAGTGACGGCTTAGACGGAGTGGGCATTTTTGAAAAAAAAACAAAACACTGAAATACAGTATTTTCATGAATTGCTGTAGGATTCGGTTAGAAAAACAAGATTTTCAGAAATCAATACATGCAAATGAATGAGTGGAAAATAAAATAAAAAAAAAAAAACAGAAATCGGCACATTTTGCGATCTGGCATGTTATAGCCATGGAACTAAAACCTCCTCGATCGCGTCAAACTTCGATTTCCTCATTCTCTTTCGTTTGTCTTTGCAGTCAGCTTCTTCAATTACTTGTTTCGATGAAAGAATATCGTTTAATGTAGTCCTGGGAATATGGTGTTCTTTGGCAAAAGCTGTTTTCGAAACATTTGATTTTTCAAAAAGTGGAATTAAGTCTTTTTTTTTTCTTTAAAAGATAACGAGTTTCACTGGGATGTTAAAAACGTAATCGAACTACGAAATTGCAAGAGAAAAAAATAGCCCTTATAGCGGGGCTTACTCGCTATAAAATGAAGTCACACTCAGGAGCGGTCAAGAAAAACGTCTACATTCGACAGAGTCGCAGCGAGAAGTGTGCTTTGAATAATTAGCAGCGAGATTAATCCTCCGAAGGGGTAGGAAAGGAATGAAGTGACAGGCGTGGTTGAAAATTCCCCGTAAAGGCTTGGCTTTCTTAAAGTGAAGGGGTGGGGCTGAAAAGACAACACGATTTCATCCAAAATGGAGAAGAAAGATGCTTTTGGCCATTTTTGAGGGTGACGAGTTATCCAGAGTAGAATTAAATTTGGTGATGGGTAAAAGAGGGTTATTTTACATTATTGTGTATGAGACCTTGTCGGGACCAAAGGAAAACGACTTGAGTGACGACTTAACGAGGTTTTACTGTAATTTGACTTAAAGCGTATAATCTAGTCACTCATAGGCAAAGTGCCCATCCCTATACCATCAACACTTTTTTTCATCTTGTGTTGGTCTGTTTATGCCATTCTTGATGATGGAATATGAAAAATTTTCCAAAGCTATTGGATAATACTCCAATACTCCATTTTTATTTTTTATTTTTACTTGATAAAATGCATTTTAATTCCATTTTCTTTTCTTTATTCTACCAATGCACATTAAGCTTTTCATTCACAGTATATATGTAATTTTGCAAGGACTTGTTAGTCAATTGCTTTTTGAAAAGTAGTAAAGAATATAAGAATAAATTAACGTATTTAACACTATTAAAAGTAGGATAAAAACATGGATTTTGTACGTTTCTAATTCAATTTCCAGGGCAAAATGGTATTTCAGGCCAGTCTACCATAGCATCACTCAGTGACAATTGATGTTAATTTTAATAATTATTAAGAATAGAAAACAGTACTTTTAAGGATGTTGCTCTTTATTTATTTATTTGTTGTAACTTAATCTACATTTATTGCCAAAAAAATTAGAGCACCCAGAGGCAGCAGTTGAAATGGAATGACTCTTGGCATAGGCAATGAAAATGATGATGCACATAAATGATTACAATATTAGAGCAAGCGAGCCGCTTTATTTGGGCAAAACACTACAGGTCATTAGTACTTTTAGTGCTGCATCATCCTACCCCTAGCGTGAATACATGCAGAATGGTATGGAATCATAGATACATCTTGTGCTATCCTGCAGAAGATCCTCTCATAGCTGTTGCAACAGCAGCTGCAGATCTCTCCTACACACTGATGGCAAAAGCTGCCATCCCAGCTAGTCCCACATCTGTTCAATGGACAACAAGTCTTAAGAACCTGACAGACTAAGGAAGAGTGTCAATAACATGGAGGCAGTCCAAGGAAGCCTATGCTGTGTGTGGGCGGGCATTTTCTTATTGGGAAATAGACTGCTATAGCCATTCCAAAAAAGGGAAGTACATGAGGCTGCTAAATTTCCTGAACGTACAGCTGCGCCATCAATGTTTCCTGTTTCACTACCAGTGGAGATAGAGAATCACAGGAGATGGCTCCTCACACCCATGATGCCATCAATCCTGGAAGTGTGTCGCTCAGCAATAAAGTTGGGATTTGTACACTGCCCACTGCTTCTCCATTCTTAAGTATCGTGGTTAATACGTAATCCAGACAAAATCTGAATTCATCACTAAACACAATTTCTTGCAAATCCGCAGTGGTCCATGTCACCCATTCACTACATACCACTGCAAACAAAGCCATCGGTGGTGGCAATTTAATGGCAGACAGTGCAAGAGGCACCAAGAATGCAAGACTCGTTCTGCAAGTCGCCTCATAATTGTGCAGGTAGTCACAAGGGTTTCTAGTGATGCCACTACCTGTCTCAAGGATGGTGGACAGGGACATTCTTTGGTGGACAGTTCGTCTGTTGGATGATCCTCTCTTTTTAGAAGTCTGCCTAGGTCTCCCAGTGTCTTCGCTGTGGGTATGCATTCCCTCACATTTCCACTGTCCCTAAAACTGTCGCATAGTATAGCCGGAACGATCCAGATGACAGTGAATTTGATGGAATGACCAGTCTACCTCCAGCAGTCCACTGCTACAACCTCTCTCCAACTCTATAGGTTGTTCAAAACTGTGTTGAATGCATGTTGAGGCATGCTGAGACAGATAATGACACTGATTATAAAGTACACAGCAGTCATATGACGGACGTTTACATGGTCACAGCCATTGCTATACTAACATCACTGGCAGCAGTTCTGCACCACTGCAATCAATGACACAAGTACCTGTGACAGTGCAGTACTGAGTTTCATCATTCCAGATCATTCATTCTGGAGGAGCTAATTTTTTTGGCAATGAGTATACTTCCAGTTCACATGAAAACTAATTAAAGCAACATTTCGGAAATAATGTATATATTTTTTTAAGATTTGATGATTTTTTTTTTAAACGTTTTTAATTAAATTCAAAGAAACAAAAATTTAAAGCTAAAATGATGTCAAATCAAATTCATAACTTTCTTAAAAGAAAATATACAGAGGATCCCAGGAGAAAAAGTCAATTCTGGGAGGTCATAACATTTGTCATTTAAAAAAGAAAAGTCCATACGAATATGTATTATATTCTGAACGTTTTTAGAATAAGATAGAGCTGTTAAAATGTACAGTATCTTGAATTTGACTGAAATAACGTCTGTTCCTCCCACCATAATATGCCCCTAACAAAGCAACTTTTAAAAATGTATTACAACCTACAATAAATTTATTACTTATGCAATAAATAAAAAAAAGTACCTAATATCTCATTATTATAAATAATTTTGCAATTGGACATACAAATAGCTCTAATCCTTCAGTATAGGACATATGTTCATACATTCTTTTTTTTCTTAAGAAAAATCGAATTTATGGCTTTTCTTCCTGAGATATCCAGTAAATATTATCATATCTATAAAATGTTATTTACAAACCTAATATATACAGTATTTTTATATTATGTTATATTTAGTTTTCATCTTTTGTCAGCAAAAGTCTTTTAATTTGAAACTTGTTCCAAAAAGAATGATTAATAAGTTAAAGGGAAACAATAAGTAAAATGAAGAGAAGGGGTAATATTTGTTGTTATAATAATATGAAATATACAATTATTATTTTCAACCACTTGACTACCTTCAACTTCAGCAGCTGAACATTAAGTTGAGGAAACTTGAGATCTGTCTTTCTGTAGGTGTCAATCCAGAAGTCTTTCTTCCGTGGATTAAAGTTCACTTCAGCTAATGTAGTTTTTTTAATCTAAGAGCAATGACTAGTTTAACACATTAAAAAACTCAAGATTAAGAGAAAACGAAGAGTTTGTTTGTTATTAAGAAGTTAGTTCAAATGCATTGTAAATGGAAGCTAAAAACTCTAAGCCAGTGCTTATTGGCGGATAATTTAAATTCAGATTCTTACCCTGGATGTGCAATGTCTGCAATGTTCATACCAAACCAAACTGTATGGCTAAATTGATAAAGACCTCCTCCTCCACTGTTGCCAAAAATTGAAAGAGCTAAAGTAAATCTGAAAATAAATACATATTTTTTAAAAAAATTTCAGACATTTGCAAATACATAGAAACTTCCAACTCAGGGACCTGAGTAAAATGTAGGACTTTTAAAAATTGATCAATGTATAAACTTTATTTTTATTTTTGACAAAAATGGTATTGAGGTCTTCTATTAACAACTATGCCTATTGCTAAAGTTTAAGCTTTCTGGGATAAATAATTATCTTTATCAAAGATAGATAGATAGATAGATAGATAGATAGATATAGATGTAAAAATATATAATCAAATAAAAATTATCTAAAACTTTTTCTTCCAACACTGTTTTCTGATTATAATTAAGAGCTTTACAAACTTTAGACTAAAACAGACAATAGTCTACGATAACCAGCTACTGTTCAAATATAAGAACGAATGTTAGCCTATACATTTATTTTTATCATTTTTATTATTTATTTACATTTTTATTATTTATTTACATTTTTAAAATTAATTTTCTCATTTCTTAATTAATTCTGTTTTACAGAATCTAAATTTTGGTGATTCAACCCCTTCTTTTATGTTGATGATGTAAACAGTTACTTTATTTGGCAAATAGTTAAACTGACCTTGACTTCAATAAAATAGAACACTAAAGAACTTGTAAGATTTATTGTCATTATTGATCAAAACTTTCTAGAAGGATGTAGTTACAGCTTCCTCCCACCCACCCACACCCACCCACGTATTGAGGGGGAGATCACGGAACAGGAAATCTAGGGATTTAAAGATCCCCATAGAATGATCAGTTTGGTTTTTTTTTTTTTGCTTGCAGTTACAAAAGGACGAGAGATGAAAAATTCTTAAATTTGCAGAATTGTTAATATGGACTAGATCTACACAACTCTGTGTATTTGTAACTTTTAGATTATACTAACAGTGGCAATGACTATTCATTCATTAAACAGCTATAACATTACAATTCATCATTGCCATACATCTATAAGCCTAAGCTCTAGGATCCTTCCACAGGTGTCTTTCACATAATCTGATATTAAAGAGCCTTATCGAATCTTCTAATCTAACTTTCAGAGGCACTTGCTACCAAACCTGGAACAGTGCCTAAGCTGGCACCTGTGGAGACCTAATCAATTACTTAAGTGACCTGAATGAACAGAAAAAAAAACAACAGTATTTTTTACTTTTGGCAAAATTTTATCAAGTTGTAACAGAAATCCAAACGAAATGAACTGACTTACCCTCTTAGGCTATCAAGAGATCTCAAACGAAATGTCTTTTCTGTAGGATTTCCAGAGATTTCTTTGATTTCATCTGACTCCTAGTAATATAAAATAACTTTTTTCAATATTCATTGTCCAAATAGCTTAACTATCTGAAACAGCTTAACTTTACTTCCTTCTTCGTATATCAAATTCTAAAAAAATGAATTATTCTCATTTATATAGGAAGGTGATCTTCAGAGGATCTGTAGGCACATGTCATGACTCACAGTGTATCTTGTAATTTATGATATGCTGTGGTTCATTATTTAAGGTTTAATTTTTTTAAGTTTCAGATTTAAGTCCACAGACTAATTTGAAATCTAATCAAAATGGAAATTGATAGTAATATTTTACACTTAGATTATTAATAATACAAAGACCAACACACTTGCTTTAAGATTAAAAATTTATACATATTAAAAATACTATTATTAATATTTCCTTTATTACTATGGTATGTCTTGTTGTGTTCTTCCAGAACCTAAGTGACTTTAGCAGGGGAGGTGGAGGAAATGATTGGGTCTTATGCATGAGCGGATTTAGATGTTGATATCTGGGGGTGCGAGCTCACCGGAAGGTATGAGGTATTTGAGGTATCAAGTCGCCACAGGCGAGGGGTGAGAGAGAGAGAGAGAGAAAGAGAGCGTGGGGAGAGGCATTTAAGAAATAAAATATTTTTTCAAACAAAATTTACAAAATTATTATAACAGAAAACATTTTTATTTATCTGTAAAAAAAATTATCATCCCAAAAATCTGGGGGTGCGGCACACCCCTAGCACCCCCGTAAATCCGCCCATGGTCTTATGTACAGTGGGAAGATTGAGGGAGCAGCAAAATGGCATCACATTGTGTATCACTGGATTTTTTTTTTTGTTTCTAACATATAACTTGCAAGCCTTTCTTTCATTTTGAGTGCACTGGGCACCAAAAAACTTCCATTGAAACAAGTTTGTTTGTGTGCTGAAAGAATAAGTAAATATTTAATATTTTTATTTCAAGGGATCAAAATGAAACTTGAATGCAATCAAAATTTAGATTTCCCTGCATTTTTACTAGACAAACTGTTGATTCCCATTAATGGCTAATGTTCTGATAAAATACCATTAACAAGAATCAACAATCATAAATTCACTACATCTGAAAGCAAGAAACTATTTCAGAAAGAACTTAAAATGTATTGCTCAGGTAAAAACTCAATGATTTCAAGAACAGAATTTAGAATGGGATCTATAAATAAGAACATAACTGCAAGTACGAGCAAATTTATGGGCTGTGTTCTTCTCTACCTACAAGAACAAAGTTATAAATTGAAATTACAACAGGAGATTTTTTTTTTTTTTACTGAACTGAAATTGAAAGAAAAAACTGAAACATACTGATATTCATAAAATATATGAATTACAGCTGATTTTACTTATAATTTGTTCATTGTGATGCCATTGTAATAAATATTACAATATATATAAAGTATCCAGTTCTCTTTGCTTTTGTGTATATTATCATTACTTAACTTGAATGGAAGCAGAGGAAACAGGAGAGAATTAATATGAGGAAAACTACTGCACTGGATATGAAATTGTTAGAAACTCCAAAATTCATTAACTCCTGCTTAATATTGATACTAGCATATATACCCCGTCAATAATGACGGGAGAACAATGTGACAGCTTTTAGTTGAGATAGAGTATTTCAAGTAGAAGTTTTTTCTGTGTTTAAATTTTATTTTTAATTTCTTCATTCATGTTGAGAAATGCCTCTAAAGACTCTTCAGTTCAGTTCATCGCTGAAGGTGAGTTTCTGCATCTAATGCTCTTCTGACCTGCGCTTGTAGTAGGGTAAAAAAATTAACACTGAAATTTAAATTTTAATCTAGTAGGCTAAAATTAAATAGTTATTTTTATTTTTCTCTCGCTCTTCTCTTATTACATCTCACACACAGAGGGAGTGATAAGAGATATTTAACAACAATAATTTGAATGTAGTCTCACGGCTTAATGAATAAGATGTCTGACTTCAGATCAGAAGGTTGAATGTTCAATTCCAGTTGTGGACATTTCATTGTAAAAATTATTTCTATTTTTCACAGGAAATTAAAATTATTTTTCAAACACAGAGGAAGTCTGTTAGACACAGACAATCTAGAAAACTATATAAGAGATTAGTTCCCACTAGAACTTAATGTCGAATGTTAATTCCTACCTCTTTACTAAACTAACTAACTAAGTAAATAAATAAATAAATAAATAAATAAATAAATAAATAAATAAATAA
>JAFIDM010006943.1:6766489-6777102 GCA_023159025.1 Thereuonema tuberculata | reverse complement strand
TAAATAAATAAATAAATAAATAAATAAATAAATAAATAAATAAATAAATAAATAAATAAAACCAATCTTATAAAATATAATATATTACCGGTTTTGTAACAATGATTTGTTTCCTTGATTTTCTATGGGAAAGAAAAAAGAATATTTTTATATATCTTTAAATATTTCTCTAAAAATTTAAAGAAATAAATAGTTATTTAAAAAGCTAATACATGCGAAAAATATACAATTACTAACTTCAAAATTTTCACAATAATTCTTATAAATTATTTCACATAATTTATTGATTTGTTGTGTCAGTACTGAATCTCAGAGTCTCAATTTTTACTTTGCATTTTTTTTTTCAATTCTTTATTCATCATCATTACAATATATAACTAGATAAGGAAATATAGGTATTAGCAACATAGAGCACAGCCAATTTTATTTCTGTTGGTGATTATTTTTCAAAGTCACAGTCAATTATCTATCTTACTGAACTAAAACCATCTGCTATCTTTTCCTTTCCCAACTGCATTCAAATAGTCCAATAGGCTAAAAATTTTAGATAGATAGATTATAACTATTCTCCTGTCCATGAAAAAAAAAATGACTTTGGATGAATGTGTGTTCTTATTAATATTTCCTGAATGAACAGATGTTGTTGCAGGGAGAATTTTATTTTGGTGGTGGTGGTTGGAAGGGGGGGGGGTGCAAGGTCCTGTCAACCAGCCATCCAACCAAAAAGAAAGAAAGAAAGAAAATAGGGCCTATTTCATGTATTTTGAGATGGGAGGGGCAGAGCCCTTTGGCACCTTCCTCACTAAATACACCTAGTGTTGTTGAGAAATCTATGAGTGGTCAATGGGATCACTGTTTTAATGCCTTCTAATTAATTAAAAGTACGCGAGAAAATTGTACCAAAGATTGTGTAGGGGAGTCCCATTTCATTTTGCTCCAATCACTTCATATGGTTATATAAATACTTTACCATACGATAATAAGAAGTGGTGTCATACTTTTTTGGGGGGATCATGGAGATAAAAATTGTTGAACAATTTTCTTCAGTAGTAAAATATTCAATCACTAAGTCTTAACAGTCAGCTCTTTAGTATTATTATTATTATTTAATATAACTTATGTTAATTAAAGTAGGATGCCAAAAATTGTGGAGTTTGTTTTTACTCAGTCGCCTTCATAGATCATCATTCCTTGAAGACCCAACAAGAACGGGAATGTTTCTCTTAGCAGTGTCTTATAATTAAATTGTTAGTTCCATTTTTAAATTGTAATTCAACTTTTTCATGTTGAAATGGATGAGTGTTATAATAGAAGTTATAAATCCAATGTTTTTGTGAAAAAAATTACAGATGAATGGAAATGATTAATAAGTTAGAGAAGAAAATAATTATATAATAAATATTTACCTGATTAAATAAGACCATAATAATATTAAAGCAGGAAATGCCATTATTATTAAAAATTCAGGAACAAATACTGCAATAGACAAAAGAATTAAAACAATAAGAGCTAAACAAATTATTTTGATAAAAAAGAATATATTTAAAATATAGAAATGCAACAAAAACGAATGATGTTTGAGTGAAGCAATACAAAAGCCTGTCCCAAAATTTATTACAAGGTAACCTGTCACAAAATATGAAATGAAAAAGAAAAATATAATCAGAAACTGACAAACAAGTTCATCAAAGATTTTCAGATTTGTTGCTCAATGAAAGTTTACAGCGAATTATTTTAAGGATCAGAGAAATTTTGCTTTATAAATCGAAATAGATCAAGTTTTTGTTTATTTATTTTTTAAGTAAAAAAAGGGCAGGGGGGAATTCATATGAGGTAGTCATTAGATCCAGGATTATATAAATTTGCAAATTGTGAATTTATCCTGTTTCATGTCTGCATTTGTTAATCTTTGATTAGTAATAAGAGAGAGAAATCTCTTGTGTCAATACAACATAAAGTTCCTAACAAAAATATTTCATGGCAACAAAAGACATTAAATGTATATCAAAAACTGATCTAATCTGATTTCCTGAAATATTATGCAAATAAACCGTTTATTATAAACTGATCTTATTTTAATGGTCATTGTAAAATAGAACTGTAGGTCAACTGTATTTATATTTTATGACTTCTACTCAAAATATATTTTGAATTAAGTATCCCACTACAGGTCATTGTGGCTCTTCAGGTCGCGGGAGGTAAGACTTCCGCTTTTCCTGACTAACAGGACTAAGAAGATCAACTTGACACCCACCCACATACCTTTAAACCCTGAGAAAAAACCCTGGTACTCATATTTCAAAGGGCTGGGTAAACCCCAAGACCTGTCTCAAGGAGAATTCAATGTGGAAACAACCCCGACCTCTTCTGGGAACTGAACCCGGAACCCTTCAGCCAGCAGTCCAGTGGGTTACCACTAGGCTACTAGGCCTTCATATTTTTAATAATAGAATTATTTTCTTAAATAAAAATAAACAGAGAAATCACAAATTCCATTTTTTAATGGAGAATATTGCACATCAGTAGATATGGTGTAATTAAAAAAGTAACTTGGTAACAGAGTGCTCTTAAAGCCCCGCGAACACCATGCAATTTTTCAGCAATTTAGTCGTCCGATTTTGAAGTCACGAGCAGTTTTGAGCCCGTTTATTGATTATATCAGCTCGTGACGTCAAAATCGGACGACTAAATTGCTGAAAAATTGCATGGTGTTCGCGGGGCGTAATATTGACATCTTTTATATTACAACTGGGGCAGACACAGTTATTATTATAAAACTAGTAGAGTCACTGCCCAGATCTGAAATTTTTTATATTATTTAATAAAAATTTATTTTGAAAAAGTAAAAAAAAAATACTCATATCTGCGAATTATAATAAGGGAGATAAGATATATCATTTATTACAACATGAAATATCAACAAACATCTTAATTTCTTATATGAGATATTAAAAATATACTCCTCGGCTTTGAAGTAACAGATTTTTGATAAATTCTTTATTAAAAATCAGTTTATTAGCCACAAAACATTGGTAGGTGGGCAACTTGTGATCTTATTACAATAATACAGCAACATGATTAGGATTATCATCTGTCCTGTCTTTAATGTTAAAATTATGAACTCATAAATCATGACCTGCTACAAACATGAAATTTAAGCGAGGAGGAAAAAATAAATAAATAAATATATATATATATATACTGTCCGGCCACTTTATATGCTGCGTCTTTATAATAACTCTTCAAGCCAGTGTGGGGGATGTTTTCCTGGCACACGTAAGGTCCATTGATACATGCAAAAAGTAAGAATATGACTAGCTTCTTTGTTTTAATAGAAATTTCAACTTCTTGTGTGATGACAGAAGGGACATAACTAATCAGATGATTGCTATCTGGTGAAGTTTCAACTTAAAAGATCCAAGTAGCTGCCAGTACAGGTGTTAGCTATATTCTAATGCCATTAAATTTTAAAATTAAAATCATATATTTTTAAAAATATAAAATCTTATTCTGAAACATAAATAGGTTATTAGAGTGCAGCAAAAAATACTATTCATCTATGTGTTGTTTAATAAGTTTTGACTAATATTTTGTTATCAGTATGTTGTTTGGTAATTTGTAACATATTTTTATCAATGAAGAAAACTAAATAAAGGAAATTAGAAATTTATAAATGTCATCCCTCAACTACCAGTGATAAGGATATTATCATTTCATTCTCATATAAGTCAATAGACACAAGGCAATTGCTTATCTGATTTGTTTTCCTAAATAATAAAGACCGAGGTATTATTTGTTTTGTTGTTTTCTTTCAAAACCAGCTAAAATCTAAATTAGTATTTAAAGATTTTCTACTATTTCATTTTTGAATCTAAGTTAAAATTTCAACAAGAACTGAAGAACTTGAAACACTTACAAGGAGTTGAGATAAGATCAGGTACTTTTTCTTCACGAAATCGGCAAACAGCTTTTAACAACTGATCATGTGATACTTCAACATAATTATCAGTGGCATCTTTCAGAAAAACCTCAATACTGAAAATAAAAAGAAACACCAACATTGGAATGTAAAGGTTATCAAAAAGATCACGAGACAAAACATAAAAGTATATGGATCAATATCAGATTAAATAACTACAGATAAATTATAAATTATTAGATACAAGTTTTTTAATTTAAATGAAAATTTTCCCAAGATTAAAACAAAATAGTTGGTCCAACTAATATATTATCATTTGAATTTTCATATGATAAAAATCCCAAAAACTATTGATTAACAAAGAAAAAAAAAAAAAAAACACACACACACACAACTGTTCAATGATCTAAAATAAATTCAGAATTCATGAAGGAAGATAAAATATATTTGTGGAGGATAAGAATGTAAGAATTGAAAGTCGGTGCTTCCAAGGCCATTGTCCAATGAAACTTCTGAATCACTGTCCACGTGACACAATGTCTTGAAGGAAAATTTCCTTGTTGACATTTCATTCCTGGGTGTCAGACAGATCTTCAGAGCTCGAGATCTTCTCAACTGGTTTTCTTTTCCTCAGGTGGAGGTTATAGACACCTTCAGCTTGGTAATTTCCTAGGACTTGTTAAATTTTGGGAGCCCTGAAGGGTTTCTGGATAATGTCACAGAATCCTCTTCAACTCTTAAAGACTTGTGTTGCATCATGGGTAGTCAATCGAGACTTCTGAGTAATTTCTTCAGTGTTGGTATTCAGACTCTTAGTATTGGGTAGTCATCTTCTACTCTGAGGTATTTCATTATTTCTACAGCTTCTCTTATTATCCTGGGTAATATCTAACTTCACTGGCTAAGATGGTGACTTGTCAAACTTGATTGTATAGTTCCTACTTTCGGATGTCTTGAGTTCAAATGTTCAAGGTACTGCTTTTAGATGTTCTTCTCCATGTGAAGAACTCAAAGAGACTTTTTCCAGAAGATAGAAGGTCTCTGATAAAATACCTGAAGACCAAGTTGGCCACCTTTAACATCGTCTCTCTCTATCTCTTTTTCCAAGCATTCCTATACCAGGAAGCTGTGAGGATTATGGGAAGATCGCTTACCAGAGGATCTACAGAAGTTGACAAGTTACTGTCCAACGAACATATACTTCAAGTTAAACAAAGGGTTCTATAGTTAAAGAGAAGGATCAGCCTGGGATCACCGTTGTCTCCAGGAACAGCCAGAAAAGTCAGCAAGGAAGTTTTCCTTCAAGATCTAGTGCCACCTGGACAGCCAATAAACTTTACAAGAAGAGAACTTTAGCTGTTGAGACATATTGATGATTGCTTATAAATGGTAATGTACTGGATGGCTTCTTTGTCCTAGCTTTTTACCTGCAGATCGAATTCGTGGCAATATTAACAACTTTTTCTTTTTAAGATCAAAACCTACAGCTTCCCAGGACAAATAGGTTTTCATAATCTGTAATCTCTATCACAATAGATAGAAGTGCATACTTCAACTCAAAATCATATTCTAAAACTATTTTATTCAAATATTTTTTTTTTCACTAATCTAATGCTATTTAGGAAGAATTAATAAACATTATTCTGAAACCAATTTGTTGTGTATATATACAATACAGGGAGTTTCCAAATACGTGTCAAAAAACAAAACCAGATGTAGGAGCGAGGAAAAGGAACATTTTTTTAGTGATGCACCCATGTCCGGAAATGACTAATTATGCAGTACGTGTACCCAAAGGTTGCGATTCCAGAGGACAAGATGTCCTGCAACAGCCATTGTCAAATGATAGCAGGTGAGCTTACCACCTGGTGTCCTGGCTGGCCAGTTCACATTGTTTAATTCCTTTTATTCAAATGTTTTGAGTATAGAAAGTATAAGTGTCGTTAGTTAGGTAGGTATGTAGCTATTGAATGAAATAGTTACGTTATTTCTTCTGTTATCGGAATAACAGCTGTAACAAAAACTAATGTTAATGTTGTAATTTGGCGTCTTGTTTAAAATGTTTTCCTTCGCATTTTACGAAAACATCAGCACTGACGTATACCACAGATTTGCAGATATTTGCAAAACTATTAGGACTGCTGAACATCAAAGAAAAAAAAAATAGCTTAGTATTTTACGAATACTGACGATCCAAATTAAATGACAAAACAGACTCTGAGGCATATGTGGTTATGTACACAAGCATCACATCAGCAGCTGTCACGTGCTATGGTGTTAACCTTGGGTTGGAAATGGGGTTTGAGATTATTGGTGTTCACAAAGTGGAGCATGGTGTCCAACACATTACACTGACAACTGATATGAAACTGTATGCAAGGTTAGTGTTTTGTTGACATGAGTTGCTTCAGCACACACATCCATTCCAGAACCTGTTATTAAGTTACCTGTAGCTAAGTTACTGACGTGCTAGTGACCAGATACCTGCAAACCTGTGGTCTACGTCAGTATTGATGTTTACATATAAAATGAGAAGGAGAGCTTTCAGAAATTAAACATCATGAACAATATGCCAAATCCTACAACTTTAGTCACAACATTAACATTAGTTTTTGTTACAGCCATTATTCTGATAATGGAAGAAATCACATGACTACATCACTCAATAACTACATACCTACCTAACGGCAATCATACTTACTATACTCGAAACATATGAATAAAAGGAACAACTAATTTGAACCGGCCAGCCAGGATGCCAGATGGTGTGCTCACCTGTTATCATTTCATATGCGCTATTGCTGGACTTATTGTCCTCTGGAATTATGACCTTTGGGTATGCGTACCACCATAATTAGTAGTTTCCGACATGGGTGCATCACTAAAACACATACCTTCTCCTCACCCCTACACTTTTTTTTTTTTTTTTTACCCACGATTTTTGCAACCCCCTTTTTAATTATATATTTATATATATATATATATATATATATATATATATATATATATATATATATTTATATATATATATATATATACACACACACTCATGTTTATGAAAATTGCAACACCATGAAGGAACCATCAGAATGGAAGGAAATTTATTACACACATTACTAACAGTGATACAAACAAACGATTAAAAGTTTCAGAGCAATGCAACAACAGTACTTGCCAAAAATCAGTATGGTGTAAAGCTTTCACGAGCTGCAATAAGAGCTGCTATACACCGTGCCATTGAATCAAACAAATCTTGGATGTGTTCCTGGGATATTGCTTGCCAGGCTGCTTCTATCCAAGTCCACAGTTCATCGGTATTGGCTGCTGGATGAGAATGACAAGCTAGTTGCTGAGTGACTACATTCCAATCAAGTTCAAAAAGTGACTTATCGGTGAAGATGCAGGCCAGGGAAGAAGGGGTATCTGCCTTGATCTGTAGATGACCTGGACATTTCTGGCAACATGTGATCAAATGTTGTTTTGTTGGAATATGGCTTCAGGAGTGTGCTGAAGGAAGAATATGGCTTCAACCTCCACAACTTCCCTGATATAGCGGTTGCTGTTGAGAGTGATGCTGGGTAAGTGCTATAAGGCAATAGTTATTCGGATCACTATTGTCTTTGCCAGGTTTGGCAAAAGGTATAATAATGACTCGATGCCAACAATTTGGAAATAGACGTTCCAGCCAAATTTTATTAAAAATAGAAAGAATGACTTCTAATGAAGTTGGTGGTAAGTGACAAAGCATTTCATAATGTCTTCCTTCAGGACCACAGATGATGTTTTTGCTATTATCTAAAGCAAACAATAATTCCTCTAAAAAAAAGAAAAGATTATACAGCTCTCTGTTGGTAGAAGTTAGTGGAATAGCTAATGACTTGGAAATAATATGATAATGGAACAGAGCTAGAGTTGCAAGCAAATTCTCGTCCAAATGACATCAACTTGCTCTGAGATTACCTATTTCAGTGTCATTTTCTTTATGTATTGGGTTGCAAGGGTTGAGAAAAGTAGTGTCCATGCATCTTAAGAATCTTATCCCAGAGGGTCTCTGAAGAAATTTTTCTTGTGAAAGAAGATATATAATGATGCCAGGATTCTTTCTGGGTCATTGGATGTGTTCAGAAAAAGTTCATAATCTTTTGAAAGCTAAAAATTGGAACATGTGGGATAATGTCGGAAAAAATTCCAGGCTTTCTGTGCATTCATGATTCCACCAAGATTTAGGATGTAATGGGAACTGTGAAGATGTTTGTGGAATTGTTGCTTGAACAGCTAAGATGATTATATTATTAACATTGTCAATGCTATTGTTAATGGTGTTAGATAGATCAATGGCTTCAAGATTACATCTAAGTGAAGTTGATCCAATCAGCAGACTCAAACAGCCAAGAGAAGGTGAATATGAACATGAAATTGAGAGAATAAAAGGCTTTCATTGAGGCACAGGTTCAGTAAAAAGTTTAGTCCTACTGGTGTAGATGGAGCAGAAGAAAAAACTGTTGATTGTGAAATAGATTGTGTTAAAACTTGTTTAGTAAAGAGTGACAAGTGTTTTAATTAGAGCAGAGAAAGACTCGTGAGGAAGACACGTGATGTCAGTCACTGACAGGAGATGAAAGAGTTAGGCTTTGATTGAACAACAGATGTAATGATCTTATTTGACGATTGTGTTGCAATTCTCTTCTTAGCCTCGGAATATGAAAAAGGGTATTTGACAACGAACGATCTGTATCTTTCACAACACAAACTGATTGCAATAATGTAATGACTTTGTAAAAGGGTTAAAATGAAATCAATATTTGTGGTATTTCTGTTTAGTTACATTTTTAAAATTAAAAAATATGTAAAAAATATTTCTATTTTAATAAAATATGTGTACAACTATAATTATTATTACTATAGTATTATTATTACTCTATTGCCAAAAATCCATGCATAATAAGAAAAAAAAATGGACTTCATTGTTAGATTCAGCACATCAAAATTATATAACATCACTTGAGTTAGCTCAAGCAAAGTTTTAATTTGCAGACCTGTGCTATTCTAATGTCTATCTTGTACTTTCCCAAAATGAATCATTTTCAATTGTAAAACTTCCTCTACTTCAGATTCATTTGTATGATGGTGACAAACACTGCCTAACTGAGTTGACTGAGGAGTTCAGTTCTACACAGTGATAAAGTCATAATTCACCAACCATATTGTATCAATCACACATTCAAAAGCAAGCTAAATCCTTCCTGGATCAAAATCGCTTGCACAAAACCGATTACTAAGAGCAGAATAACTGTAAATCTGGAGATCAAATAGAGATCTCTGCCTTGAATCATTTTTAGCAGCCCCTAGGTTACAGCTTGCCTGTAAAACATAGGGGACCGTTCTTGCTTTTATGCTTGCTGGATGTCACATTCTGTAGTGGCCAAATGGTTAGAGATATTAGAACGAAACCTTCACCATTGTATTCGGCATCAAAAAGTAGGCGCCCACGTCTAAAAAATCAGACCTCTAGGAACACTCCCTGATCGGAATTTGGAGGGTCAAAAGTGGTTGCTTCTGATAAAGAGGAAAACGGCGATAGACGTCCCCCCAATATCGACCCTTCTGAACACATTTTGTTTATAAAATTGTTCATAATATGGGACCGCTTTGCTTTTGGCACTGTCTAAAAGCATTAATTTAGTTTTCCTCATAAGACCTTGTCATAATCATCAGAGATCACGAATTGGTTACCTTGAATATGGTTGATTCTTTAATACACTGCTGTTCATTAAAACTGCAACACCAGGAAGGACGCATCCGATCGACCCGAAATTTGCATAATGCATAGATCATGGAAGCACATGTAAATGATTAGCAGTGCAGCACATATACAAATAATGTGAGCCATTAACGACCCCCGGAAGGAGTATAAGAGAGAACAGAAAACTACTGTGCAGTATTGGAATTGTGTTTGCTCATCGTTCTTGTACACAGATGGCTTCAGTACACCTCGTTGAAGAATAAGGCAGCCATACCAGCAGGTCGAGGGAGAAATGTGGCATATCAAGACTGCAGGTTATCCTTCAGAGAAATTCGTGCTAGTGTTGGACGAAATGTAACCACCGTGATGCGAATATGGAATTAGTCAATTGAGGAGAGACGAACTCACCGACATGAAGGATCACAATGGCCCAGTCACACCACTGAACAAGAGGACAGAAATCTTGTGTGCAAGGCTATTATGCTTATCATACAGCCACATCAAATACCCAAGCTCAAAAATTAGGGTGAGTTGCACAGCAACCAGTCTCCACATGTACGGTTCAACATCGTCTGCAGCATCATGAAATTTTTGCAAGGTGAATGCCATTGCTTTGGTTACCTTTGACTGTACATCAAAGATGTCTGCAGCTGCAAAAAGCTGAGGACGTTGCACATGAAGGAACAGATGGCAAGACATCATTTTTTCTGAAGAATCCTGCTTCTATCTGTAGCACCATGATAGTTTCATCGATGTCTGGCAGCACAGTGGCAAAAGACTGAGAGAGTCCTGCATTATGCATCACCATACCGGTTCGGCACCTGGCATTAAGGTATATGGGGTGCCATTGGACTCCACTCCTGTTCACACCTAGTACACATTCCCGTTACATTGAATAGCCACAGTTATATATCTGAGATGTTGCAGCCTGCTGTTGTCCCTTATCTTCAG
>JAFIDM010006943.1:6725487-6756216 GCA_023159025.1 Thereuonema tuberculata | reverse complement strand
GTGGTGAAATTGAATTGTTATTGGGAAGGCTATATAAATGGGCTTTCTGAAGATGAATTCTCCAATTCCATCACCATACAGTGATGTAAAGAACAGGAACTTATTATTAGTTGTTGAAATGTTGCCCATGTGGTATGCAGGAACAGAAATCTGGCTCCAAAAGATCGTGGATGTATACTGAAATGTTGCCATACTTGTTGCCACCCACTCCTCAACTAATGTACGACTTGTGAAGGAAATGGCTCCCAAGGAAACCTCCACCACACAACATGCTATGGCTATGAAGCTGGTTACATCATGGGGAAACATAGGATGTATCATTCAACAAAACCTGTTAAATGGAGAGGTGATATAAAGCACGAGGTCACAAGCTGACAGAGCAACATATAGCTAAACGATTCACAAACACCCAAAAACTGTACGAATGATTTAAAATGGAAGTTTGCTGTGATAATAGATGAAGCATGGGTGTACCTAAACAATACCAAAAACCTTGGGCAACATATTATTGCTCCAAAGCAGATAAAGGATGCTGTGACTTTGCTCAAGAGTGCAAGGAAAGGTTTTCAAAGGATTTTGTGGTTGTGGCTGGTTATTGTTCACATGGCAAGTTAAAGCTGCATAAAGTTCTCAGAAAAGTGAAGGTAAATGCAGCCTATTTTCAAAGGGATGCATGATGAACTGCATATTCGACAGAGACATTTGCAGACTACGGAAACAACAAGGAAAAGGTCATTATCGACATGGACAAGACATCGGCCACACTTTGCAAACATCAATTGCTTTTTACGAACAAAAAGCACATGACACTGGGATATCCTTCAACTGGATTCATGTTAAGTCCCCCACTGCCTCACCAATGGATCATTGACCTACAACAATGGAAGGCTTTTGGAGAGTCTGGGTATAGGCTTGTAATTGATTCAACCTCTTCAGCCTATGGATGCAAATGTATTTTTTGCTTAAAACTGATGTATCTGTTTTACTAAATTTAAAATAAAACAATACTATCAAAGATGAAAGGTATTTTATTAAAAAACTGAGCTGGACAAAAAAATAAACAAGCTACCAGTACTCTGTTTTGGCCACAGTCATCAATTCAATACTCAAATGGAGAAGCTCTTCTACAAACTCCCTCACCAACAGATTACTGTGCATTTAGATTACTGAAATGGATCATTGTAGATCGTCAACCTACAACAGTAGAAGGCTTCGGGAGAATCGGAATACAGGCTTGGGACGTAATGCCTCAAAAGCAATTAAACAACAGTTTTTTACAGTGGAAATTGCAGTGTCGAGCTATTGTTTGGAACAAGAGACATCACACTGAACACAACAGATGGGGGAGGAAAGGGTTGTCCTAGCACTGCAAGCATTTCAATTTGTGCCATCTTAACTGATTCAACCCTCAGTACATGCAGCAATATGGCTTGGTATGGAGTCATAAAGATGTCTAATACTGCAGAAGATTCTCCCATAACTGCTGCTCCAGATTGCTCATAGTTGTTGATGGTCAAAAGCTGCCTTTCAGCTGGCCCCATGCATGTTCTTTAGGGATCTAGTGGACCAAAGAAGGGTATTGACAACAAGGAGGCAGTCCAGAAACTCGTGCTATATGAAACTCATGCAGGCATTATCTTGTTGAAAAATGGACCACTACAGCGACTCCATGAAGGGTAGCACGAGGCCTCAGAATCTCCTGAATATACACTGAGTCATCAATGTTCCACTGATCACTACCAGCAGAGACCGATTATTGTTGATGGCTCATTTGCATATGATTTGCATATGTCCATATTTGCAAGCATTTTCCTTTCCTTTCTGCATGTTAATACAGTTTTTGGTTTTTATTTTTTAAATATCAAAAATAGGACAAAATTAAGTTAGCATCTTTTTTATTTAATGATTTTATTAATTTATATTTAAAAGAAGCATGCTGTAGCTTTCATTGAATAAAACAACTCTTAAAAACTTTTGGGAAAATATGATGAAATTTACATAAAAAAAAAATACCCTTTAATTTGGGACCTTCTGTCTGAGAAAATCTTTAGCAATGAATATGGGAAAAAAAAAAAAAAAAAAAAAAGACACTGAAAAACTCATTTGTAAGCATCCTTGTTTCACAGAAATATCTGAAAATCTGAAATTATAAATTCTGGCTATTCCATGAAGAAATTTAGCACTATGCTAGAATGAAGGGAGTGCTTTTTGTGACATTGTGCTGTGGCTAAAATTCTTTCATGCAATTGTGTCGAGTCCTTTGATTCAAAATCTCAATAATTCTATTAATTAGAATAAATGAAAAAAGAAAATGAAAATTCAATGAATAAATCTGGTCTCTCAAATTATTAAAAAAAAAAAAAAAATCAAAGGATTCAAAATGTTCAATTCCTTTTTTTTTTTTTCTTTCCTTCTTTTAATGACAATTTGAAACTGAGCAAAAAATGACCTTGAAGTAGTTTCATCTGCAATCCATGGACAAAATGAAGTCTTTTTGTTTTTGCACCAGATTCACTTGAAGCAACCAAAATTAATAACACACATTCGATGATACTTAACTTCACCACTTTGCAATTTATTAATATGTAGAACTAACTACAGTCGGACCTCTATTTAACGAATCTCTATTTTGCGAACTTTTCTTTGGAACCAAGAACATTTTTCTAATTTCTTCTTAAAATAACCTCCCAATAGCGAAGTGCATTTTCTATTTAACGAACTTTTTCGTGGTATCTATTTTTTTTTTTTCTCCTTGAAATGTTTTTATTATTAATATTCCCTTAGAGGAAATGAAAGAAATGTGGATACAACTGAGGGAAAAAGAAGAAATTAACGATGATGTTCTGATTGCTGATTATCTTTCACTTTATTTTGAAGTTGAGACCTCGGAAACACAAACTGAATCGGGTATTTTGGACAGTGTGAAAAATAAAAACAATACAGCTATGAATTGCGATGAAGATGATGAAAATGGAAATGATCATGATGCAGAAATAAAAAAACCTTCGCATGATGAAATGCTAAAATCATTTGAAACAATCCGACGCGGATTACAATTTGAAGAAAATATGCCTGAAGGGGTTTTTGATGCGTTGCAAAGATGCGAGACGTACTAAGAGCGAAAACACTTTTTCAAAAAAAAAAAAAAAAGCTAAGATAAAATTAACAGATCTTCAAAGGAAATTTAATGTTGTATAATTAAGTAACTGAATGAGTAACAACAATTACGTAAAACAAAAATTAAAATTGTAAAAAATCCTTATAATTTTTAAATATTGTATTGTTTCTTTAAATTTATATAGTAATAGGGATTGTTGACAACATTTTTTATTATTATATAGAATTAGCAACAACCGTTGCATGTTATCAACAATCATTACAATGTATGTATGTTACCAAGTGTAATGTGTGATTCAATTCATGTTTATTATTATTACGTTTCTGTTTTTAAGAAGAGGAGTGATTTAATCATTCTCTTCTCTTTTATGTAATTCCCGAAGAAAACTTTTGTTAAAAAAATTGAAATATCGAAGTAAATCTGGTTAGTAAATATTCTTTTCTGTTACTTAATTTTATAAAATTAACAGACTTTATTAGTAAAATGTAAGTACGCATGTGATAATGTATGCTTTATGTCATTAAAATTATTACTTTTTTAATAATATTTATTGTTTATGTATTTTAAATCTGTTTTATGTAGTTTAAAGTAATTTTAAAAGGTGAATCTCTATTTAACGAATTTTCCATATAACGAACTTTTTTTCGGGATTTAGCGACTTCGTTAAATAGAGGTCCGACTGTAATATCCTTACCATTTACACAATGAATGCGTGATTTATGGCTTTTACCATTTCTGTTGTCATTACTGATGGAACTCTTTAAAAAGAAAGTGTATTAAACAATATCATTTAGTTTGTAAAGCTGTCTCAATAAGCTTCAAATGTGGTTTTAGAGTTGTACATGTTTTTCAAAAAAATTGTAAGCATTGGTCAGAAATTATAGTTTTCTAATTTAAACAGTTTCACAAAAAAATGTTTAATAACATTAAAAGCAACAAATTTTAATCAAATATTATTATCATAAAGTAACCAAGAACTTAACATACTGACACCAGTTTATAAAACATTTTTAGCTTAACCACATTTTTAACTCAATAAAAATATGAAAACTCATGTAACAAGATTATTTAAATATTTACTCATTAACTGAATTCAAAAGATCATTTTAACATTCACTTGTTTATTTAGCTTTTCTTTCAATTACATAATACAATCGCTCAACATTTTTACACATGGAAACAGCCGAACAAACAGTACTCCAATAACTAAATGATGTCACTGTCAATGATTTAGATTTAAAACCAAGGTGACTTTGACTTGCTTATTACTAAGAGAAGATGTCAAAAATAAACTATTTACAATATTTTTTTTTTCCAAAATTGGACCGAAAGAGAGGAGACATTTACATCAATACACATTATTTACATCAGACTATTCTGTTCATATATTACAGGGGATAATTGTTATCATAATGTAAAATTAACCAATATGTTAAATAAAAATTATAAACATACATAAAAAGAAATTCAATATTAATATCTGCAATTAGGTTCATTTACCCAACAATATGTACTTGCTACAAAAATACACTTTTTATCATATTTAGAAAGAATAAGATAAAAATGGGAGAGGAAATGAAATGTAACAATAGAATCGAGAATAAAAAGCAATTTCATGAGACTTAAAGCAGAAAAGAAATTATAACACAGTCTAATATATCTGGAGATAATTTCACTTAGAAATTTTTAAACAGACTTTTTGAGAAAAAATATCAAATATTAACGTGTTGAGATTTGGAAGATAGCAAAGTCATTCCTACTTGGCATTAACATTCAAAAATTAAACTATCCAGAGTTAGAGATATACACAAAAATAACAGTATAATAAAACTCAACAATGCACAGTATGTTTGCCAATTATAAAAAACGTGTTTGCTCCTAAGGTTTGTTTGATTAATTTATTCAATAAAATAAATTTCAAAGTATCGGAAAGTGACAGGCGTTTTAGACTAAATTATTGTGAAACAAGTTTTTAGCATACAATATCAGATGTTTCAATTCTACTGATTTTAATAAATTAACGAGAAGCAAATACATAGTTCCCCTTTGGCAGGAGAATTAAATGCTAAGTGATAAAGTTTGATGGGGTCTTACGTCATACTGCTCTCAAGACTAAAGAAACACTTAAAGGAAATTTATTTTATAAAATCTGTCGAATGTGTGCAGGTATTTTGGATCTAGCAAAAAAAGCATTATTTTTTGAATCATTTAAACATAAATTGTTCCTTGGAGCTTAATGATAAAGGAGTAGCTTTAATATGAACAGAAAAAAATGAACTTTCGTTGTTAGTTTCTCTAAACAAATTATTTAAGATAATATAGGTAAAAATCTTTTAAGGACAACAAATATAAAATTTTTAATACAAAACCCACAACCAATAACAATTAACTTTATGCACTGACTTCTTACAAAAATAACTGAAAATTTAAGTTTCTGTAATATATTACTAGAATGATAACTGTAAATAACAAAATCTTTTACTAATCCAAAGATCAGTACTATAACTATCTGTTTATTATGTTAATTCTTTTGTATCATGTTATTAAAATGATAATATGATGCCAAAATATAAACTTGTTCTATTTTTTTTTCGTCCTTCAAATAGTCGTACTTTGTTATCAGAATAATTTAGATGTCCAACTTCAAGTCATAGGTACAATTTTTCTTTATGTTTTTAAATTTACAACTTATGATTTCTTAGAAAAAAAAATGAAGACAGCCAATTAAATTACTATGATTATTTTTGTTCAATACTTTCCATTAGCTATTCTAAATGGCTAAAAGTTCACATCAAAGAAATTTCCCCTCAGAATACAACTGATTTTGACTTTTTTTTTCTTACGACACTTGTTCTTTCCAAAATAAATAATTTTAACAAAAATTTATTTAAGATACTAATAGATCAGAATAAAGCAAGTAACAATAGATAGTCAAAGCCATTAGAAATAAACTGATAAATTTTACGTTACAGCAGAAGCTGAAGAGATGATAAAATTCTTAAAGCCTTTATTAAACTTAAAAAAAAAAAAAAAAATAAAAAAAAATAAACCTCATCAAATAAACAATAAAAAAATATACAATATTAATAATTATGAAGATAATAATAATAAAAAATCTATAACAGAAGGGCAACATAAAATCATATTCTAAATTATTCTGTTAGTAAAACATAAAGATAACTTAATTAATTTAAGAATTTATTTCTTTTTAATTAAAAAAAATAAATCAAATAATTAAATCACTCAACAATCAATTATAATTCACAATATACAGAAAAATACCTTTCTTCAAACCTATTATTATACTAAAGGTAATGAAGATGGACGTTTTCCTTCTGTTTGATTACTATTAGAATAAATACCAATATATTAATTTTATTGTTTTAGTCATCTGATTGAAGGAAAACTTAAAATTGCTGTTAATCATTCAAAAATAGTCTAAAGAACCTGTAACTGTACAACATATAATAGGCATTTTTTTTCCTTATTTATTTTATGAATTGCAATTAAAGATGATCAACAAATTATGCTTTAAAAAAATTAACACAAGATTAGTATAATAACTGTTGCTTGCAATCATTAGTTAGCAATTGCTAGTTAAGTATTGATGAACTTTGGATCTTTGACAGACATGATTGTGTTAAAAACTTATATTTATGAAATACATAACCTTTGGCAAAATCAATATTCTATAATGTCAAAAATAAAATAAAATAAATCCATAACTAAAAGATCACCAATAAATGAACTATATTCAACAAAAACATATATAAATAAAACTTTGGCTTAATCAAATATCTGTTTGAGTTTTCTCTGTAACTGAATTCAAACAAGATAATTACTTTGACTTGTCTAAAGTCAAACTTAATCAAATAAGGTATGAAGTAACTGGAAAAAAATTAAGTTAAAGAGTTTTAGATCAAGTCACTTCATCAGAAATTCTTGTCTCTTGTATCTAAAATTTGGACACAATTAAAACCCTTCCCTCCAAGGAAAAAAAAAAGTATCAAATTTCATACTTTTTATTCCCCCCCCCCCCCAAAAAAAAAAGGTGGTCTATTTAAATTCACTGTACATATGACATATGATATTGCTTATATTTGTCAGACTCTTATTTTCTTGATAAATATTATTATTCACTAAGAGGCATAGGATTCTTGATGTATTGTATTTGGCATTAATATCTAATTAGGTTTAATTTTGCAAAAGGAAATAGCTGTCTTAAGAACTTTTATTTTTTTTTCTTCCACTTTCTAATATTAATAGATGGCTTAAAAATATAAGTTTTTATAAAAATATGGATATAAAAACATTGAAGAATTTAGAATCATTTTAAGCCGACTTTTGGTTTGTTATAGACTAATCTAAAAATTTTCTACTGCCTTTTGCCTAACTTGATTCAACTATACTTTTTTTTTTATATCCAAAGGCCAAAAAATCATTATCCATCTGAATTACTTAAAGTAACAATGAATTTTAAATATCAATCGTAACAATGAAATAAAAATTCACATTATTATTATTAATTTACAACTTTACTTCAAAAAATTGAAAATAGCATCTACAATTAATGATACAAGATTTCTTTTCTACGAAATTTTCTTATAAAGGATTTCCACCAATTTGATAAATCACTATCTTGTATTTGCATTCCTTTATATTTGTAATGTTAAGTTGCACCAGCATTTAAGGCATTTTTCTTGTTTTTCTGTTAATGCATTTTTTTTTTTTTATCTTTACAACATGTTCTTTATGAGACAATTGCTTAAAATAATCTTCTTGCAGTTTCCAGTTTTTCTGAGTCTCTCTTGTCCAAACGTTTTGGTTAATTATCTGGTTTTCAATTTGGTGGGGCTCCCCTATTATCATGTTATACTATTATTTGTCCTTTAATCTTAGATCATGATAATGAGATGAAGACTTTTCCAATAGGAAAATGGTTATGTGTGGATAGCTTTATGATTATTAAGATTTGGTTTTCTTTGAATTAATAGAGAGGAAGAAACTAAAATTAGATAAAGGATATTTGAATAATGCCAATAGATGGATTCCATTAATAAATAATGTGAGCTGTGCTGACTGCTGAGGCCGGTCGATGCATCACTTCTTCAACATTACTGTCAAGTTTTTTATAGTTACTTGTGTTAGGCCTGCGCCTTTGCTTATTCTTTCCTTCAATAATTATGGCTAATATCTGTAATGAAATAAAGAGAGAGAAAAATATATTAAACAATGACAGAAAGAAAATCATTATAAAGAAGAAGAAAAAGTTCAATCAACAGGTCTTACATAATAAAAGGGGAGACAACCCTTCCCATTTCTGCAGAATGTTCAATCAATCATGCAAAGATTTGTTAATTACTGGCAGCATTGATAATATTGGAAGGAAGCTCCTGTTTGATTGATTTAAGTCATATAATTTTTGGGATCGGACAATTCAAATGTTAAGAACAATGATACAGTTGAAATGCAAATTATCATGATGAGAACTTATTTCAAAATGAACTAATAAATCATAATTAGTTAAAAGTTAAAGTACCCCTCACTGCAGGCCTATACAGGCCTATTGGGGCGCATAATAATTAGTTACCAATGGAATAATCAAATTTTACAAATTTAATGGAAAACTTTTTTTTTTTTTTGTAGCTGTTTTTAATTCCTTAAAACAAAACACTTCAAAATAAATACAGTTTTTAAAATTCCAAGTAAAAATGTGATACAAATAGTTAATGTAATTGTAAAGTTGCTATGCAATCATTAAATAAAAGCTATATTTTTTATATGTTTGAGATACAAAGATTAAGATCATGCAGTAACTTTCAATCTTTCTTTGTCTAAAACTCATTAAAAAATTTATTACAATTTGATAAAAACCTGAAATCTATGCTAAGATTATTTTAAACAATGTTGTCTAGTTTGAAAAGACCATTTGAAAGAATAATAATGAAAAAAAAACGCATCATCATGGTTTAGTCAGCAATGCATGACTGCTTAGATATGTGGTCTATGATTTACAGTATTCTTCAATTGTTTTTGTTGGATGCTGTGACCAGACAGTTTTTTTATTATTTTTTTTTTTTTTGGGGGGGGGGGGGGGAATGGGATTGTTTGCTGTATCTTTTGATGTTCTGAATTTTATTCAAATTCAAAAAAATCCTTTCTACAGCAAAAAGGTTATTGACTAAATAGACATCTCCAGTTACAAACCAACACATCTTTATTAGGTTAAAGAATCATGGCTTAAAATAATAAAAAGTTCTTTCTATTTTCTGTAAATTCAGTAAGTTCAATGGAAGATGTTTTACTGTGCAAGACGATAGTAATTTTGCAGTTGATCCTATTAGAGTAAATGCCTGAAAGTGATGTTTTATCTGCCTTTTGGAGGGACAAGGTACTCTCTTGATCTGATACCCATACAGTACGGAATGAGATGATTGGGCACATCCGTTTGAATGCCGGCTGAATTGGCGCCAGACTTTTGGGCACTGATTCATTCAAAAGTGAAACTTTAAACGTAACTTTATTTAAAAATAAAGCTGTTTAATCTATTAATCACTAAAAAATTGTAATATAGCTTTATTTAGTTCTTCATTTGATAATTATGAGCAAGGCTCCTCATTCATATTTCCAAATTCATTATGACAACATTCATATTTTCAAATCTAAGTTTAGTTTCATGTATTCTTCTATCTGCATCCTTGTTTCTGGTTTCTGTGGTGGTTCATGCCCAGCTAGTAACTATTCATAATATGCATCTCTACCTTTCTGTACTTTATGCAGCCCATCTATTAATTTCCATATGGTTGGATGTTGCATGCTAAGTTCATACTGTAATCGATGGTGTGATGCTTCCGCATGATTGTTTCCGCGGTCTTCCCCATTTAATGTTCTATTATTCTAATTTTATCCTAATCAGTCAGTTTTATTTTCTTTTTAAAACGACTAATAGCTTTACAGTCATTTGATGTAAAAAGTTCAAAAAGTTTAGAAAAAAAAAAAAAAAAACCCTCTGTGGACGATTTTAGAATTGATTTTAATTTAAATTTATTCTTCAGATATTTATGGAACATGTATATTTTGACTAAACAAAACAGCTAAATGTTTAGTATTTGAGTAACTCAGTAGTTTGGTAATAGTGACTAGCAGAGGTTAGTTTTTTTAGTGTGAAGTTCTTAGGACCAGAACATTCGTTGGCAAATTAGATGGCATCTAAACGGCTGAAACCAAATATACCATACTCCATATAGTATGATCGGAATATAACATGATGGCATTTTTCATTCCGCCCTCTTTCTCAAATTGACCAATTATGTATCTCCAATATCCACATGTTTCACAAAGTAGTTGACAACTGTACATAATTTCATTATGCAATGCGGAAAACAAAAAACAAAAGAACAACATTCATTTTATTGAAAAACACAAATGATTGCTTTCATGTATGAAATGTGATACATAGGAGCTATTGTAACTTTTTGAAAGGGACTATTCTTTGCAGTGAGTTACAAAGAATACCACTGTTAATCAAGTATATTATTAATTATAGTACAATCTTTAGTTTCTATGATAACAACTGATGCAAAATTGATAATTATAATAATAATAAAACAATAACATTGAAATAATGAAAAAACTCATTATTATTGTTTTTTTATTATATTGCACTTTTCTAATTTTAATAGGATGAATTTTTTTTTTTTATTTTGTTGTAATTTAAGAAGGAGAATCCTCTATCGTATGTGACAATGAATTTTTAATCAATAGGATCATTAAAGGAAAAACATTAGAAAATCTGATCAAACCATATGTGTAAATAAAGTGAAAAGTTTATTCAAATACCAACATTAATTTAATATTGGAAATTGTATTTCAATGGAATCGTAATCTTACTTGTTTTACTTTTTTGTTTCGATCGAGATAAACTCATCACAAATGGTAAACTTTCCCCATTGGTATGTTGACCAGGAAAATATTCGGAAAAAAAAAAAAAAAATTTCAGTTTTGAGGTCTTACTGAATTCTTTATTATTTAGGGTAAGAACTGATCTTTCTAGAAAAAGACTAAACGAACAACTATACACTTATCATAAGATCAGTTATCCTTCCTGAATCTTGAAAACAGAAGGAAATGTCAACTACTAGAATTAAAAGATGTTAGTCATTATGTAAAACTGAGTGAGTGCATCTTATGCAACAGTAGTACCATAGAGATCGATTCAACCTTTGTAAGGAAAGAATAGACATTTTTATTTTTTATTTAAAATACCTGATTCATTTCTTTCACACCTGCTCATGCAACACACACTTATCCAAGTATAAACTTTTATGATATCAATTTTGGACTATCTTTAATGTGAAAACAGTAATTTAAAAATAAAAAATATATGGGTTGAAAATCATTTCCTTGTGAAACTATATGTAAATCTTATCATTGTAGAAAAATATTTCTTTATGAGAAGTATGGGAATTCGTATCATTGTCGTAAATCAGATTTAAATAATGATCCTTCAGCTGATCCTTTTATGGTAATTATTAATCATTGCAAACTTATACCTGTAAATGTTCACTATCTAAGTGGTGATGTAATACCACTTTCATTATACAGTAAAACCTCGTTAAGTCGTCACTCCGTTTAGGTCGTCGTTTTCCTTTGGTCCCGACAAAGTCTCATAGACAATAATGTAAAATAACCCTCTTTTACTCGTCACCAAATTTAATTCTACTCCGGATAACTCGTCACCCTCAAAACTGGCAAAAAGCATCTTTATTCTCAATTTTGCCTGCTATCTTTTCAGCCCCGCCCCTTTACTCTAAGAAAGCCTAGCCTTTACGGGGAATTTTCACGAGGGAAAGTCACTTGGGAAATTACACACTTCTCGCCGCGACTCTTTGTCAAGCCGCTACTGAGTGTTTGTTTCTTGTCTTTCTTGGCCGCTACTGACTTGTGAGTGTGATTTCATTTCATAGCGATTAAGCTCCGCTATAAGGGCTATTTTTTAATCTTGCAATTTCGTGGTTTGATTACATTTGTAACATTCAGGGAAACGAAAACTTACCTCGTTATCTTTTAAAGAAAAAAAAGACTTAATTGCACTTTTTGAAAAATCAAGTGTTTCGAAAACAGCTTTTGCCAAAGAACATCATATTCCCAGGACTACATTAAACGATATTCTTTCATTGAAACAAGTAATTGAAGAAGCTGACTGCAAAGACAAAAGAAAGAGAACGAGGAAATCGAAGTTTGACGAGATCGAGGAGGTTTTAGTTCGATGGCTAAAATATACCCAGATCGCAAAATGTGCCGATTTCAGCCATGATTCTCAAAGAAAAAGCCAAGGAAATTGCTAAGGAGTTGAACATGGAAGATTTCGGCGGCAGCAATGCTTGGCTGGAACATTTCAAAGACAGACATTGCCTTTTTTTTAAAACGATTTGCGGAGAAGCAGCAGCTGTTGATGGTGATGCTATAGAAGACTGGAAGAACAATGTTCTCAAGGACATTTCATCTAGGTTTGATGCATCAAATATTTTTAATCTGGATGAAACAGGCTTATTTTACCGTCTTTTGCCTGATAAAACTCTATCATTTAAGGGTGAAAAATTCACTTCTGGAAAAGCAAGCAAACAACGCCTGACACTTCTGCTTGGAGTTAATATGAATGGAAATGAGAAACTTAAACCACTTGTGATAGACAAAAGCAAAAAGCCACGCTGCTTTAAAAATGTTAGATCCCTGCCAGTCGAATATGAAGCAATTTCAAATGCATGGATGACTACAACAATTTGGGAACGACATATTCGTAAACTGGATTCTCAGTTTTCGCGTCAGAAAAGAAATGTTGCATCATTGTCAATAACTTTACCGCCCACAATTATTTATTTCCAGTAATCAGCACCTTCATCAATCAACACTGTTGGATTATTTTTAAGCAAATAAAAGAAAATAAAATGTGGTAAGTATAAAGTGTTTTTTTTTTTTTTATTTTATTTTCCACTCATTCATTTGCATGTATTGATTTCTGAAAATCTTGTTTTTCTCACCGAATCCTACAGCAATTCATGAAAATATTGTACTCCGCTTAAGTCGTCAAAAATGTTTGGTCCCTTGAGTGACGACTTAACGAGGTTTTACTTTATAAGAATCATTCCAATTCTGTTCGCATAGCTTAGCAGTTCACTGATTAAGTGATTGTGATTAATAATTTTCTAAATTTGGTGAACTTTTCAAAGCAAAATTATGAATTCAATTGTAACTTAAATCAGAAAACATCTTTTATTCCCTCATGTAGTAATCGCGACTTTTGATGTAAAGAGCATAAAATAAAAGGCATTTAATCACAAAACATCTAGTTTCTATGTCGTGGTCAGATTTTTATTATGTATTCTCATATGCTTCTTTTTACAATTACAATGATAAAAATAAAAGATTAAAATTAATAAAGACAGTGGGCAAAACCTAATGGATGATCTCAATTAGGATAGCCCAGGAGATTAACATGCTTCTTTTGTAACATTGTATTTTGACTACTTTTGCTTCTTGCAAGATTCAACTCACAACAAAATTATCAGAAATTAAAAACTGCTGGATTTTTATCTTCTTTAAATTTTTAAGTTATTTATTTTGTTATTAGGCAATTAAGTTGAGAATTATATCTAAGTCTTTAAGTCATTATTAAAATAGCGTATTGAATACAATTACTTTAAATTGAGAGAGATTTAATTTTTTTATTTATCAGAACACACTGAATTTGTAACAATTTCAGAATTTGTGATTCTAAAATGGAGAGGGGCAGGGAAGATCAAAATCATTAATAATGTGAAAACATTGGAAGTCAATGCAAGTCATGAAAACTAATGATGATTAAATTAATTGAAGAATAAGAATTTGAAACGACTTCCTTCAACAGCCTATCTTCAAAATAAACACACTGTCAATGTTTCCACTTGCCTTCTGCTAATACAGGTAAACTCATCCTCAACCCAGATCTTTCTTCAGCCCAACATTTATAAATCAGCAACAATTTGTTTGAAGAATTAATAATAAATTTCATCCTCTCAAAATAAATCAATAACTATCACTTTATGAAAATAAATATATCTATATGATTTTCAAAAATACTGTTGAAATTCTGACTCAGTAAGCTTGATATTAAATACAATAAATATATTACTGTTTTCATTACTGCAACTAAAAATGTATAAGGACGTCTGAATTTTAAAGACATACTTCTTATGAAAAACTGAAATTAAAGGAAAAACAAGGAAAACTGGTTTCATATTGTACACAAAACCATTGCAATCCCGTCCATGTTTCATTTCCTGTAAGACAGAAAGTGATCGTAAACTCATCAGAACTCATATTTTCCCCCATTTCTAACAAATCATAAGGGTTCCAGTAAGGTATCTCTAATGCCTGTCCAAATTATATTTCGTGCTATAGCGATAGTGACATATTTCCTTTATGGCCACTTCAAAGTGAGACAGAAAGTGACTACTGACTGGAACTTGTATTTTCCCCCACTTTTATAGTCATAAGCTTTCCAGCAAGACATCAGTCATGTCTCCCCAACTTGTAGTTTGGATTGTAGAGCTGGCAACATGTTACATGTTAGGCCATGTCCACTTCCTGTGAGACAGAAAGTGACTGTGGACCAGAACTCACATCTTACCCCAACTCTACAAGTCATAAGCTTTCCAATAAGGTGGGTCTGGAAGCCAAGTGCTAATACAGCCTTGAGTAACCAGGTTCAATGGGGATGTTTAAGGTCTCTGGGTCGAGGCTGGAAAAGTCACGTGACGTAGGTGTGTCACTTCTAAAAACATGCTAAGATTACCAAAGCACCTCTGTATATAAAAGATTTCTCAACTTTAAATATATTGAATGATCGGCATACAATTAAGGAGGCGTATGGAAACAATGTAGATACGTTATTTCTAGATGAAAGGAATAGAACAAATTTCTCTTTCAATATATTTATGCCTTTCATCTAGAAATAACGTATCTACATTATTTCCATACGCCTCCTTAATTGTATGCCGATCATTCAATATATTTAAAGTTGAGAAATCTTTTATATACAGAGGTGCTTTGGTAATCTTAGCATGTTTTTAGAAGTGACACACCTACGTCACGTGACTTTTCCAGCCTCGACCCAGAGACCTTAAACATCCCCATTCCTGAACCCTGAAGAGGTCAGGGATTTTTTTTCCATGCTTCAGATGGGTCCTAGGGTCCATAAAGAATGGGTTTCTTTCAAGAGGATTAAAGGAAGGCAACAATTGGCTCCCATTGGTCAGAAACAACAGGAGCCTTACCTCCTACAAACCCATAATTCACACCTAAAAAGATGTGAATAATTAAAAATTGTGGATAAATATGAAAAGAATTACAGAATTAAATAAAAAATAAATAAAATAAAAATTAGCAACAGAAACCCTTTTCCCATTACTCGGTTTCAGGGTTATCGTAACACATCAATAAAACTACAAATACAACAATAACGCCCAGTACATTTTGTTGAATGATGGACTTGTATATCTGAATCAATCTAACAATAATCTCTAACCATTCTGAAGATAAAAGAATTTATGGTTAGACATAATTAACTCGTACATTAATTGGAGACAGATCAAGATCCCAACTTTAACATCAAGATGAGTACTCAATTTAACTTCATTGTAAAACTTATAATCTGTTGGTTTTCTCATGAGTACTATTGGAACGTACATGATTATATTTGGAATGACTCAGCATTTTCCAAGCAAATATAAAAAAGTTAAATTATCACAATTTGCTTAATAAATTTTAATTATCTAAAGAGTTAACATTAGGAATTTGACTGACAGTTTTGTGGTTAATTTAAAACAAATTAAAAATGGATGCAAGATCTTTCTCAGGATTCATAGATTAAGTGATTAATCCTAAATTCTAAAATATCCAACAAAATAAGAATTCTGAGATAAAAAAAAAGACAACACTCAAATATTCTTCACAGTGAGAAAAGAATAATCATCGAGCCTACATGTCATATTATCGCAGTAGCTTGTAGTCTGCACCTCGTGACCCATTTCGTCGTCTCTCCCGTCCTTTCCATCCCTCGACAACAATTGCTAGAATCTGGAAATGATTAAATATTGAGAAACAACAGAATAAACATAAGAAAGATAAAAATGGAAAATCTACAGTCGAAAATTTTGATACAAATTTTCTATTTTGTCCAAAAAACTATCTTTTACTCTCCAACTTCATTTTAAAAATGACTTCATATTAAAAACCGATACAATATTCCGATATCAATATTAGATCTAAAACAATTTGTATAAAATCTTTTTCATTATACTACAATTTGGAAAATGTAATATTTAACAAGAAAAAAATGCTTTTTGATTTTAAGTTAATGATCAATATAGATTGAGTTACCAGTTTACTTAAACCCCCCTTCCAGATAAAGGTGATAAGCAGAGCTAGTAACGTTGCAACTAATTTATTTCTCATTAAATTTTCATTAATTCGAAAAAAGAAAATGTTTACTCTTAAGATATAGAAGGAGATAACTGTAGTAAAACCTATTTTTGTCTTTTATATGATCATTTAATTATGTTCCATAATTATATATAAAAAAAAAATCATTTTAGAAATTTGCTATAATGATTGAAAAAAGTAACCATTAAAAAAATCACTGTTCTGTGATGACAAAATTGTTAAAATAGTTAAATAAAAGAAAAGCTATTTAGAATCAGATTAGAGACATACATTAAAAAAAGTTTGAAACCTGTAAATAAAAACATAATTTTGATGGAAAACGAAAACATAATTTTAGTACAGGAATCCTGCCTTACAATATGACTAGTTTCAAATTTACTTTCCTTCATTGAAAGAACTACACTTATCTATAAAAACAATAAGAAATGAAGCTTTTTCAAGGTGTTTAAGGTTAAGAGTTGCCAGTGAACTGAATGGACATAAGTCAAACAAATTCCAATGATCAGAATTAAACCAATTGTCTTAGTTGAGTTAAACACCTAATGTTCTGATCATCTTCTTAATGAAAAGACTAAAGAAGACTGGTAAGAGTTTATTCAAACTGAGGAGATCATGAATACATTATCATTAAAATCAAATATTTCTTAAAGAATTTTCTCATGTTTCCAGCCAAGTAAGAATTTTGGAGTGATCCAAGCTTTCAGACGCCAACATGGGAAAGAGAAGAGAGATCACCTTTTTAAATCATTTGAGCGCCGCTCTCTGTTTGATCTATGCTTTTAGGTGGAGGTTTTTTGGCGTGAAATCAAGCACCTACATGTGGTTGGTTGTGAAGGTCGATGGCTGCGAGCCATGTGCTGGAGCCCATTGTCTCTATTAACTGTGTTGGTTTCTTCCTTTAACGGCAATGGCTTTCCGGACGAGACGATCCCAGTAGCCAGAAGACTTGGCAATGATGGAGGTGCCACAGAAGTTGGGCTGGTGTCCATGGTCGAAGCAATGCTCAGCCAGACTCGATTTCTTTTGGCTAAGCTGTAAGTCTCATATGTCTCACAATAAGATCCTCAAAGATCATGCTTATCACCTGCTTAAAAAGGACCCCACCAGTGCCATCGCCCAAAAGGATTCAAAAAGGAAAACCAAGCCCCTTCTCAAGAAATCCTCCCTTCTTCCTGACAAGATTGCGGCTATTCCGTCTCCAGGCACTGTTTCACCCGCCTCTACGACCTCCTTAAATTCACAAAACTAAGTCCTGCTGAGGCCTATTGTTAACACCATTAGAAGCCCCACCTATCAACTTTCTAAGTTTCTCACTACCTTGCTACAACCACTGATAGGGAAGTGCCCCACCATGTTAAGGATTCACAATTGTTATCGGGTTTATTCAGTCTTTAAGAATCCAACTATCGATCTAATTGTCAGTTTTGACGTTGTATCCCTTTTCATCAAAATTCCTCTCCTTGACCTCCCTTTATTTACTGATTTCCCATATTATTGCCCTTTTAAAGCATGCCCTCACCTCTACTTACTTTCTTTACAACAGACAGTTCTAGGAGCAAGTTGACTTGCAAGTTGAACATTGGATTCGCTACTCTCCTCTCTCATAGCCAACTTCTTCATAGAAAACTTCGAACAGGAAGTTCTGGAAACCACCCCTCTCAAACCATCCGCCTTCTTTCATTACGCTGATGACACTTTTGTTATCTGGCCATACTATCGTGAATCCCTAATAGAGTTCCACACCTTCTTAAGTAGTATACTCCCCAGCATTACCTTCACAATCTAAGTAGATAAAAATGGTGCCCTTCTTTTTCAGGACATCCACATCCGACACAGATATGATGGGACACTAGGTCATAGTGTCTACCGAAAACCCACCCACACCGATCGGTATTTGAATGACTCCAGCTGCCACCATCTGTCCTAAAGCTATGCTATCATCTCCACCCTGGTCCACCGTGCCTTTGACATCTCTGATAAAGAAAACATTTCCGAACTACCCTTATTGATAATGATTACCACCCATAAACAATTAATAGTCGTTCTAAAAGCTGCTCAAAGGCCTCTTTTCTCTACTGAAATTTCTAAGGAACCAGCGAAAGTAGCTTTTATTCCTTACATGGTTAATCTGTCAGGAATCGTAAGTTGTTTTCTATGATAATACAACATACATACAATTCACATCCCTCCTCCCAAACTCAAAGTTTTCTGCCATCTGAGAAAGACAATCTGGGACTAAAAATTCCCAGTGTTTATCATATTCCTTGCTCCTTCGGAAGGCATATATCGGTCAAACAGGCCATATGGTAGAGACCTGTTACCGGGAGCGTCAGTGAGACATAGGGCTTGACCAGAAGAAATCGGATCTGGCTGAGCATTGCATCGACCATGGACATCAGCCCAACTTCTCCGGCATCTCCATCATTGCCAAGTCTTCTGGCTACTGGGATCATCTCGTCCGGGAAGCCATTGCCGTTAAAGAAGAAATTAACACAGTTAATAGAGACAACAGGCTGCAACTCAGCAGCACATGGCTCGCAGCTACCGCCCTTCTCAACCAACCACACATAGGCGACGGTTTTCTCACTAAAAAAACTCCACCTGAAAGCGCAGACCAAACAAAGAGCAATGTTCAAACAATTTAAAAAGCCCATGGTGTTCTTGCTTCTCATTCCTTGAAGATGGGCTTCATTTTGACGTCCAAAAGCTTGGACCACTCCAAAATTCTTACCTGGCTGGAAACTCGAGAAGAATTCTTTAATTTTCATTGCCAAGAAAGTTTCAAGTATCATTTCAAATATTTCTTGTCTTATTAGGTGATATTTATTTTGTGATAATTTGTGACTAGATGACTTTAGATTCAAAGTCTTTCAAAACCTCAAAATAAAACCAAAGGAGAAAAGATACGTAGAAAAGTAGAAAAAAAAAAATGGGAAAAAACAAAACAAAAACAAGAGGACAACTTTATCAGACTAAAAAGAAGCATCTTATAAAAGAAATAAACAAAATATGAATAAGAAAAAAAAAGAAGAATATATTGATAAGAAAGATGAAAAGGAAAAGAAAAATGTAAGAGAACAAGCAATAGCATAGTTAGTAAAAGATAGCAATGAAGAAATAGGAGTAACATGAAACAAACATTAATAGAAAATGGAGTTTTAAAAGAGGAGAAGAAAGAAAACACTAGAAGAATTCACAAAAAAACAAAACAATTCTTTCCATTTAAGAAAAAAAAAATATCAGATCAAAGAGAAGAAATTACAGTTAATAAAAAAAAAAAAAAACATGTAGGAAAATTAAGAATCTTAATAAAAAAAAAAAAAAACCAACAACATAATAAATGTAGAAAATAAATAAACAAATATAGCAGATCAAGAGAGAAGAAATAACACAATAGTCTCAAGAATTCAAGAAAAGGAAAAGAAAAGTTAGAATGAAACAGAATATATTATTAGGGATGTTTGACATAAGATTTAATATAAAAGACATCGAAATTGAAAGATCATAGAGACTAGAAGACAAAATAAGACCAATAATTGTAAAATTCAACCAATGGAAAGATAAACATTGAATAAATGAATGCTAAAGCAAAACTCAAATCCCAAAAACATGCGAAGTAAATATACTTATATAAATTTTTTAATGTTAATTTATTAAAAAAAAAACAGAACTAATTATTTTAATCAATGAACTAATGAAATGTTGAAATAACTTGTAATTAATTAAAATGTATATCACAAGTCGAAATGAATTAGAATTATTTATTATAAAAGATTTGAAAATGGTGCCCCCCCCCCCCACACACACCAAAACAAAACCAGTTTAAATAAAGATAGACTGATTGTGTAAAGATTTATAAGTTGTTTAGTCTTCACTTTAACAAGTGTACATAATTGACAACATTATTATTAATATCAACTGATAGTTCCACCTTTGATCAACTTGCTATAAAGAGGTTCTAAATGAAGGTTTCAAGGTTAAAAGAACTTAAATAAGAATGACTGACAATGTATCATATGTAACTGTTTCAAATACCATTGTTTTGTTATGAATTACTGTCTCACCTTAATCACTTAATATATAACAGATTTCAATTCTTGAACTAAGAAGAGAGTTTAAAAATTTATATCTAGTAATTACTAAATTTACCAAAATGTAAATTGTTTTAAATTCTTAGACATTCATATCAGTTTATTCAAACATCACTTTTTACAGATAACAAAAGAGTTTCAAATTTTCTGAAGTTAGTGAAACAAGAATAGAGTGAAATAGATGAGAAAAAATTAAAATGACTCAGATTAATAAAAAAAAAAAAAAAATCAGAATTATTATACAGGATTCTGATATATAAGTAAAAAAAAAAGATTCCAGTTACAATTATATAAGCAGGGATCCTTTTGCAAAAAAAAAAGCTAAATATGAGTAAAGAAAGAAAAGAAAAAAAGGCAGTGAAAAAAAACTTTGGCAAATATGAATTTTCTTTTGCTTATCTCTAGTGAATTAATTTCTCCATTTTGCCTCGATTTTTAATTTCTCCAAATGCTTTAAAATAACATTTATTAAAACCAATCGGTAGCAGTTGTTTCCCGCAAAGAGACATTGTTATAGCAAAGTTTAACAGATGCTTAATGTAGAACACCTCTTTTAGAACATTCACCTGCATCTATGGATTTTTTTTTTAACAATGTAGATTGAAACTATAGTATATGAATCACAAAAGAATTCTGTATAAAAACAAATGATAGACACCACACAGACCACTAATATTAATTCTTAAAATATTGAAATTTTAAACTATAAGTTTTATTACATTAAATAAAAAATCAATAAACCAGGAATGATCGTTCTGAACTGTGGCTTCAATGACATGATCAATCACTGGGAGCTGAACTGAAGCATTCCATAAAGCAACTCTTTATTTTTCTAGGGTTGAATGTTGTTAAGTTCTGTAGATTCATCTAATATGCAGCAATCATTAATTTTTGCTTTTCCGGAAAACAAAAGTAGATGATTTTAACTAAATACTAAGTTTTGAATCTGAACTTAAAAAATCCTAACTGTTCTAACAGTTTTTGATTTTTAGGAAAGTCAAAAATGTCCCTGAAAATGACAAAACATTCTGTTTAACAGTTAATAAAAGCATCTTTCATAAAATTTGTAAGTAATTTACTCCTAGAAATCCTATTAAATAATATTCTTTTAATATCCACAATATTTCGTCTTTCTTTCTATTTAACAGTTGTTTTAATAAAATATCATCATACTAAGGATTGAAAATGATTCAATCTAAACAAGAAGGAGATGGAGAACACAAACCCAAAGGAGATGAAATACTAAAGCACTTATTATAACAAAAAACAAAATACAATCGACTCATTTTTGAAAAAAAAAAAATTTTTTTTTTGGAGGACTTCCATTTGCAATTGGACCCATGAACTTCTTTAATAAGAAGTAATAGTCTTTATTAAGAACCCTGACTAGATCTGTTTTTTTAATACAAAAGAAATAATTAGCACGCTTGGAGATCATTTTCCTGTAGTCATTTCATTTTTGAAATGAAAAGACTAGATACACTTTTCATTTCAAAAATGCACCAATGAAGTCTTTCTTTGTACTCGTGGTTGACTACTTCCGGGTTCAGTGGAAAGAACTCTAAGCACAAACGGAAAAATACATTTTAAGAGCTGTATTGTACCTATTGTCTTATATTAGACAATATTTTTGTTCCTGAGAGTATGGGTAATCTACTCTCATCCCGATCATCCATTTTTATGTATGTGACAGTTACATTATAAAATCTCAAAAAAAAAAAAAAAAAATTCTGCGTAGAATAAGAGAAATTTTTTTTTTTTTAGATTCTGTAATGCTGGGCGAACACGCAGCAACAACTGTGTGTTCGTGCGTGATAACGGTTGTCAGCAATAAAAATGAGCAATATTGTCGCATGTTGCTACGTGTTCGCCCAGCTTAATGTATCTGTCACATACATAAAAACGGGAGATTCAAAGAATGTATATATTGGTTTAACATCATATTTGCAAGAAATTTGTATGTCAGGTCATTAAGTGTAATGATCTGGAATCTGTTAAGATTTGAAGTTTGATGCTTCTTCACAATTTGACTGCTTATAGACATTAATAATTCTTTACTTTATCCATTAAATTCCTCTGTATTGCACTATGCAAATATATAAATCAATGCAAAATGTTCCAAACAATACCAAGAAAAAGATAAAGACGTATCAGATTTTTTGCAAATAGCACAATATCTAACATTTCCAAAAAAATTAATAATTACGAAAGTATTATAAAATGCACAAGTCCTCATCCTACATGTACAGATGTTTACGAGCTGAACAGTTTTACAAAAGATAAATTATCACAAAAACTAGTAAGCGATACAAAAAAGATAAAAAGACATTCAGCACAATTAATATGTAACAATCACCAATATTCGTGGTTAGGGCTATTTTCAGTGTTTTAAGCAATGATAATAATATATAGCTTTAATAAAGGATGGGCAAGTTTTGGGTTAACCACCCACATCCTCAAATAATCAAGAATGATAATAAAATCACACAACATCCATGAGCCAACAGAGGCCTGAAGGGTAAGCATTATACTAAAGATCAGGAGAAATTTGCTTAATTGAGGACTTAAAACAGTTTCAGGCAAATTAATCATCAGAAATGCTGTTAGTGAGCGACCTTATTTTTTGAGGCAAAATGTTTCATTATCAATGACAGGAAATTCTGCAAGTGTATAACTACAAGAGAATCACGTTATTATTGCTTTGAATGAGTTGGAATGATGTACAAAAGCCTAGTTTAGACTTCCTATCTGCTCATCCAGATGCTATTTACTAGCAGTCTCTGCATCGACCAGTATTTACTATTTTTTTTCATGAATTATCCATTCGCTTTTTTGCTTTGTAATGAAATACTGACTTCAAGGATCTTAAATATTAGATGCTCATCATGTTTTGCCAAAACAACCTTGCTTTAATCATCAATATGATATAAGTGTTATTGGACAGTTAATATATCTGAGTTTACAGAATTTGTATTAGTGGAAGATTACTAAGCTTTCTAATAATGATTTCCTTCATGATAATTATACCTCAGAAGAAAAGCCTTTTACAGCAGTTTGGAACTTAACTTTAATATGATTCTCAAATCACTCAATTACTAGTATCTTCATTCCCAGCCTGTGTAGTTATCCACAGGCAGATATCAAATTGAAACCTTTGGTTATAATCTCTATAAAGGATCCTCTGTCAGATTTTACCTAACACTATGATATGACAGAAAGATATGAAATGGTATGACTAAAAAAAATGTTTTACACTTCCGTTTGGGCAGCGTAAATGTAGACTGATATCTAGCATGTAGGTATAAAGGGTCCACACATTACTTTGATACATGATGAATTACCATATTTTTTTTTCTTTAATTCAGTCTTTGCTCCAAAAAAAAAAAAAAATAAATAAATAAATTATATGGGTTATTAATTAAGGATTAGAATTTCATAAATTCACAAATATTTATTTAAATACAACTGTATTCATTAATGAATTTTATATTCAATTGTCTCAAGTCTAAACCAAAGTCATGAAGACAAAACCAGATAGCAACAAAAAAAGAAATCGTTGAATTAAAAGAACAAAAATAAAAAAAAAGTAGAAAACTATCAACTAAATTGTCATAAAATGATTCTATGAACGATTCCAAAATATTTCAACTTAATTCTACAAACTTTTAGAAGTATTTGTATCACATTTACTTGGAATATTTTCTTTTTATCAACCACACTGTTAAGACGACCAACAGCAAAAACAGTAAAAAAATCAAAAATATTTTATTACCTTTTGTTTGTTGTGAAAGATTAAGTAGACTATAATGCACAGCACTGAAATTGTTAAAATGTAGGGAAAGAAATGGGAATCTGTATAGCCAGAAAATTCTGTGAACTCTGTATCCATATCTTGACCATCTCCTGCTCCTGCTCCTCCTCCTTTTCGAATAGACTGCCCTTTATCTGGACCTGTAAGCATTCAAATTGAAGAAAATTTAGTCATTTACAAATCTGTTGAGAAAAGCATTTTTCAAAAAAATAGTGAAGATCACCCTCTTGAAAACTTCAGAATGTTCAGATAATGTTAATGGATTTTTGAATACGAAATACCTGAATTCATAGGAATCATTTTAATATTAACCAAGAGCAATCAGTTTTGTTAACATTTTATAGAATTTTAATGTTGATTAAAAACAAGTATTGAATCAAATAATTAAAAAAATATAAATAGTAATCAAATTTTATCAATAAGAAATAAAAAATGATTTCTTGACTTCTAATTTGATTCTTTGACAACCGGAATTTATTTCATTATCTAATAATTCTCTTCATTGAGATAATATAGAAAGGAATATAAGTTGGATAGCAAAGAAATAACAAACTAGCTTTAGTTTTAACAACTAAGATTTCCTGAAAATTATTTTCTTTTTTTATTTTGGGTGGGGGAGAGACAACAATTGCTGTGCTTCAATTCTCTCCAATTGCTTTGCTTCCTTCAGTATCACAATTAAAAAGAGCTGGCAAATTTGATTACATAATGGAATTGCAAAGAGTTTTAAACAGACAGGTCGATATAGACAGATTGGTATAGCAAGAGAACAGCATCTGATGAAACCTACAGTGGTAAAGACAAATAAGGATAAAATGAGTTTAATATTAAGGAATCTTGTGATTGTGGTGAATCAAAACACAATGATATAGACAGAGGCTCATTAAACAAATCAACTTGTTAGGGTCTACAGAAAGAAACCAAGAACAAGAGATAGTTCTAATCCTCTTCTTCAAACTATTGTGTTGTCAAGTTGTAGAAGCGGCAGACAGAACATTACTGAAGGTATGTCAATGGAGACAGGACTGTGTTTAGTTGGGATGTGAACATTATGATAATCAAAAGTGTTCAGTTCTGAGTGCTTCAATAGATGAATCACAAAGGGGTGTCAGTGATAAAGCAATAAAACTCATTACAATGGCAAGGACAGTTCATGGCAAAGACAAGAAAGTTCATTGCCAAGGTGAATAAAATAATATCAGGTTTGAGCTTTGATTGTAGGATTCAAAAAATAATCCATTCACAGGTAGTCCAAACGACAAACCCTGCGCATAAACCCTGTTTGGATTAACAGCAAGAATTAATAACGAACATATGATTACCAATGGAGGATGAGAATATTAAAATATACTCCCTACCCTAAAAAGAAGTATGATTTTTTTTACATTGTGAAATCAATATTATGACCATCAACCTCATAGTGGGTATTGCTACCTTTAATGGCTAATACAGCAGGCTTATGTCAAAGCATTCACTCTATATGATTTTGTAAGCTACGTGGAGGTATGGCATAGAGATTTGTTAAGTGCCTTCCATAGCTAGGCAACGTGGTGCAGCTAATTCCTCTGTTGTATGATTCCAAAGGTGCTCAATTGAATTGAAATCGGATGAGCAATGAAACCCATCATAAGCTGGAATTCATCTTTGCATTTGTTAAGCCACTGCCATAAAAGGGTACTCCTGCAGCAATAGTCAGTTGAATCAAAGGAACCCTTGACCCATATTAAGGGTCCCAAACTGTATCACAACTTTCATATTCTTCATATTGACATCACTGGACTGAATAGGGTTGTGGTATCAGGACCAAAGCATATTGTGGATAACTATCTGATCCTTGACGGTTTCTCCATTCAGAATAGCTGGAACTGTGATTCAACAGAGAAGGCAACTTTTTCAGTCCAATGGTGGTGTTCCTGTGCAAACTTAAGGCATTTTTGCTGATGGATGCCAGTCAACAAGGATACTGATGTGGGGGTTTGATCTGGAGGCCTAGGGAGAGAAGGATTTTGTGTATGATAACCTGCGGAATATACATTACACCCTTTAGGTGAGGCTGGAGTTAAGGTCATTTCAAGTCGTCACTAGTTAAGGATTTTTCTTTTTTCAAATCATCACATCTTTTTTCCTAATGCAGACAAAACTTCTAAATTTTAAATATGAAAACCTTTAGCGATTGTAATTCCTTTTTTATCATTTGTCTTTGATTATTGGAATTCATTCTATTTAATATCACAAATAGCAAATATTTCAAGACAGCTTCAAATTAAAGCCAATTAAATACACTACAACCTCGTTTATCCGGCCCTCGTTGATCCGATTCTCCAGATAATCCAGATCAGATTTGAAGACATTTTTTTTTTTTTTATTTTAATTTAATGTTCACATAGATAATTTTAACTATGATAACAACATAACTCTAAGTATGCCAAACATTTGCTTTTTATTTTGATTAAATGTACAGTTCCTGCATAGATTGAACAATAAATTATGGTAATAAAATGCTTTTTATCGAGTTTAAGAAAGCTTTACTAGAGTGTCACAGGGCGTTGAAGCTATAAACATTGTTTTTTTATCGTAATAAACGGTAAGTGTTTATTTAAGGATTTGTTTTGCTTATTACCCATGTTACCTGGATTATCAGGATTTTCGATTTTCCGGATTGCCTTTGGTTCCAGATATTCCGGATAAACGAGGTTGTAGTGTAAATATTAATTTTTTTTTTAAAAAATGTTAAATGAAGTGTCATTATATAAAGAGTGTCTTGAATTTAACACAAAACAAAGAAAATCCTTTTGACTGCCATAAAAAAAAAAAAAAAGTAATTTACTGAAAAAAAGTGTTTGAGGTTTATTACAATTTGGTTATCATATTTGAAATCTCCAGACAATTTTACATAGGAAACTCAAAATTCTCTTTCATAAGTCATGAAATATTAAGTGAAAACATAAAATTCAAATGGACCTGTCTCTGTAAAGTATCGATTGCGACAACATTTACAGGAAAACATGCTAACTTTGAAGTGCTGCTACTCTGGATCCAAGGGCCTAGAAACCTGTAAACCTTGGAATTTGAACTAAGACCCTTCCCAAGAACAAATGTACCAAATTTCATGAAAATCTGAGACTATTGGTTACATTTCACATTTTTTCTATGTGAACTGGCATGGAATATCTGTTCACATGACAATTGAATGTGATACTGCATAGTATAGCAGTGACATTGAAAATTGAATGAAAATATAGACAATATTCTGGATAGGAAAAAGTACGGTAAATAAACAAAAATCTTAATCTGAAGTTAAAAAGTATATGGTCATGGATATAGTACAGAAGAATATTCGTTATCTTACCATATGAGTCAAAGCTCATTTAGAAACTATTAATGAGATACTAGATTAGCTTACTTAAAGAGGTCAGTCATTTTTTTTTAAGCCATAACAAAATGACAGCAAAAAGTTTTTCAAAGTTTTTCAAAGCAATGAAGAAACATATAACTGTAAGAAAAATAATTTTTTATGGTCTCTTAATCAGTAATTTAAACTGTTTTACTCAATGTTTATTTTAATGTTAAATCCTAAATATTATTCTTTAAACTTGAACTTTTACAAAATGGTTCAACCATGAAATAATAATCTACTTACTATAAACATCAAATCTGACTACATTTTTACTTACTAATAATGTCTTCTGGTTGTTCCCCAAGGGCATCTTCATTGTCTTCTTCCCCTAAAAGAACAGAAACAAAAAACAATCAAACCCATAATATTTTTTTATTGTTAAACTCATATACTGTATAAAATATTCAATGTGTTCTATAGTCAATAAATAAATAAAAATGAAACAATGTACAGAGTGTAAGTTTTATTTTAGGATAAAAACTTAAGCATCAAATTTATTACTATGTAGAATTGCAAATCGTAAACCATTTTATGCAATAATTCTAATTGGAAGAATGGGTTTCACCAAACTTATCCTTTTTTATGAAGAATCCATCTACAGTTAACTAATGTCAAGATTCTAAAATAGGAAGGAATAAGACAAAACAAAACAATGGTTTGTTCCTTTATTCTGACTTTTTTTCCTAACATAACAGAGTCAAAGTAACTTAAGTGTCCTTCTTCCTTAGTTCATCTATGGCTAACAGACGAAGGAAGAGTTATTTGGGGTTTTTGTGTCTTGTGGCCACACCAATGCCTGATAATTTGCTCTCTTAACTGCACTTCGAGTAGGTGGCAAGTTTTCCCCAAATGTCTGGGTTTATTTTAAAAACATTCACCAACACAAGTCTGATTATGTTGGTTTTTAATTGGTAAACTCAGCAAATAAATGCCTCGAGTTCATTCACTGTAATAATCAGAAACTGAATCATCCGTATCAAGCGCTTTCAAAGCGAGAAGCATATCTTCCTTAGCTGAGTTCAAATACCTTCTTACCAGTCTTCCAGTCAAGACTGGTTGTGCTGCTGCTTTTAAGGGTTCAAGTGACAGGAATACTTCTGTGATTGATATCTGCTCACAATTTGTAGCCATAAAGAAAGAATCAGGATGCAAGTTAGGATAACGTCTGACAGAAAGGACTAGCACATCAGTGTCCTGCACATGAATGAAAAGTTTTCTTGCATCTATTCCTGGCGTTGATAGCATGTTAAATTATCTTAGTGTCAGCCTCCTCTTGTGTGCTGTGAAGAGATTTTACACAACAGTGTGAGGCATCTGCTTTAGTGTGCCATGCAACAACAAATTTCTTAGCTGAATTCTTGGCATGCAGGAGCATGTTTTCAGAAAGGTATTCTGTTAATTCAACTTTTGTGTTAAAATGCGACAGGAATCTTTTCATCGGTACATTTGAGATGTTTGTGTTGTCACTAACCTTGTACTGAGTACAGGTTTGTTGATTCCTCTTGCGTCATATAGTATAATTTTTAATTGAATCAGCCACCTAGGTATCAAACATAAAATGTACTTCTTATGTACATAAGTTACAGTGGTATTTTTATTTCATTCATTCATTTTCCTTCTTCATGTGTTGATAGGTTCTGAGAAGATGACTTGAAACTGCATGTAAGTAAAATTCTTAAAATGATATTCCCATATTAGACGACATTTAATAACTTGTATGATGTAGAGTATTTAGAATTGAGAAGCAACCTATGAAAACAAAGAGTCAATTTCGCCAAACATTATGGAATTTAAAAATTGTGCAGCAAAACAAGTTTAATATGTTAATTTTAGTTTTCAAAACTGCTATAGAATACCAATTAATAAAAATAAGATTAAACATTGAATATAAAAATTAGTACTACAAATGAAATCAATTTCAGCAATGACCTTTCACAAAATTTCAGCACAGATCTTGAAATCAGCTGTCATCTTGAAAAAAAAGTCATAAACCAGGAAAAAAAAATGCCGCTGTTTACTTTTAACAATAAAAATTCTTAAAAATTTTCACAATTGATCTGAAAAAGTTTCTCTTCTTTAATTGTGCAATTGCAATAAAGAACTTACCAAAACTATCGTCGTCAATGGGTTTGGTGTTGCTTGCTGATAAGCCTCCTTCGGGAGCATCTGTCTTTTCCTCCTGAAAATCCTTTCGTTCAAGATCTTTTAAAGTAGAAGCATCTTTTATGATTTCAGCAGTGTCAGTTTTACTTGGCTCATTTTTTTTGTTGCTATCAGAATTTTTCTGTACTGGATTTGATATTTGTGTGTCAGAATTACCTTTGTTCAATTCATCCAATTGACTCTTTACTGAGGTCTCATATTTTGTCAATGATGTTAGGGTAGTTGTTACAATCTTCTCTGTAACAGAACTTGGTTGTTTGTTTTCTAATTTTGGCATAGAGAGTGGCTTTTTATTATCGGTATTAACAGGCTCTTGGGGAATGGTCTCTTTCTGGAGCGGTGGTTTATTGGTTGCAGTTTCACTTTTACCACTGCTTAGATTTTTCTGAACAGAATTAACGGCAGGTCCAGAAATATCAACAGACGAAATGTCAGTGTTGGTACTACTTGCCTCTTTTCTTGACTTATTAATGAGAGTTGTTGTTGGAATTTCATTACTGGTTGAAATTTCTACTGTGTTCAATTTTGATTTAGCTGGTTTTATCTTAGCACTTCCTCCGTCACTGGGTTTGTAGATATTGGGTGATAAATTTGCAGCTCCTTCTCCTTTGCCCTCCACTGGAGAAATACCCTGAGATTCTCCTTTGCCCTCCACTGGAGAAATACC
>JAFIDM010006943.1:6694774-6709735 GCA_023159025.1 Thereuonema tuberculata | reverse complement strand
TTTCTAATCTATCAAGTAAATTTGATTTTGTTCATTTATTTTCTTAAAATACCCATTTCCCATTGCAAGTCTTAATTATTTCATTTTTAAAACCTTGTGCTTTCAAATGACTTCTCTACAGAAAGTGCTAAATGAGAATGAAAACTAGATCCATAAAACCTCGGTAAGAGAGAGTTTCATGTTTTTCACTTTTTGCATGTTTTGTACAAAAACGTCCAATTGAAGAGATCAAAAACCTTTGTCTACGTTAACTATCTAAACTACTTTGACCAGAATCAGTTCATTGCTGTTTGCAACCGAGGCGTAGGTAGAAAAAAAAAACGTATTTTCGTTAAAAAAATTTCCGTCTTTTTCTTTTTTTTGAAATTTAAATTCTTTTCTAGATTCCGTCAATCGAAGCAAAAACAGACAAATAATAGACATTAGACAGGAAAATTCTTTTCTGAGATCTATCATTTCATTTTCATTATCACAATCAGCCTTCCTTAACTAAAATTTCTCCGCTTTTTTAAACTTATCACATAATTTTTTTTTTAATTACCAAATAAACACAACTTCCTCATATTATGTTAAATCCTTTTAATATATTTTTAAGAGCTTTAAAGCCTTACATACAAATAACTTCATTAAATAATAAAAAGAGAACCATAAAGCATTTATTTCGTCTCCTGTAGCAATCTGTACAACTTAAATAAATGAATCAATCAACAGTGGAAATCTATCTCCATTTGTCAAGGAATTCTGTTACAAAATAATTTATTTATTCTATTTACAAAGTCTTGGCTCTAAGCAAAGTAGCCCTTAACAATGACTTACATAAAACTATCGAGCCTCAGTCGTAAGAAAAAGTTAAGATCAAATGCATTCTTAGTTTCTTAAAGATGACCTTAAATAAAGTGACGCTTACATTGGTATCAAAGTTTAATCAGATTTTGACAAGATCACAAAGTGGAACGCTTCACTATAGACTATATATCAATAGGAAACGTATACGTGATATCAGACGTTAGACGTTCAGTTTTCAACTCAAAGACTTGTTAATCTTACAGGGATGACCAAAAACTTAAAATCGTCAATACTTATTTTGTAAATTAGTGTGAGCTTTAATTAAATCTTTAAATTTGTCTTTCTAGGGGTTCATCATCACAATTCTTGCTTAATAATAATAATAATAAAATATGAATTATAATGGATTCACTAAATTAGGCTTTTATACATTTAAAGTTTAAATCCTCTTTTCCAACCTTCTATTTCTTTTTCTCTTGGAATTTATTTAAAGCAAAGAAATTTTGAATAAAAGGATACGAGTTTTATCTCAATGAATATTTTCTTCGAATATTTTAAAAATGATTGTTTAGTTTTCTTGATTTTCCCCCTCATTTTTCGGAAAAAACTCACAATTCGAAAAACCACCGCTGACTTTTCTTTATCTTTTATTTTTAATGAAATGATTTCCTACTTTTAGTCATTTTCAAAGGAGAAATTGGAGCAGTAATTATCTCGATGTTAAGAAACAGTTACTTTTCAGAATTTCAATGTATTTAATATATTCTTTGCTTAACCATTAAAATATTATTCATTTAAACTATATTAAATGAATATCTTAAGGCAAATAAGCTTACATATATTTTGTGGCCTAAGATGAAGCTAAAAGAAATCGTCCTTACATTCCATACGTAAAGGAAAGGAATATAACACAATAAGCTTTCAACACTGTGTTGAAATTGTAATATCCAAGCTTTCCTCTGGTGCTGTCCAAAGAAGTGAAATTCATTAATTACATTCCAGAATGTTCCGATTTTTTACCACTTGAATAATAATTTGTTATCGTTCCAAAGTTCTTACGATTCCGTGAATGCCCTGTCCAAAAGAATATAGACAATTTATTCTTTACGGATAGTAACTGGGAAGCCAATGGCTGGACTGCGAAGATGATCTCAGCTGTTGTTCCATCTCTAGTTGTTCAAACATGGAGACCATTTCGGCGCTTTTTTTCAGGAAGGTGATGGCTTTGGTGTGGGCCTGTCCACTGAACACGACATTTTTGCCGTTATTTGCTGATGCTAAGAGGGTGACTCCTGGCAGGACTCCTTCGGTCGATCGACACTCCCACGCGCTCGTGTAGTGTTCGTTGGATGGCACGGGTGGGATCAGCACATTATCGAAATCTTGCGGGGGACAGGAGATCGGAGGATCCCAGCGACGTTCGTTCTCTCTCCTGTCACTTAACACCCTCGTCTCAGACACCACGAAGGACTCGTTGATTTCTTCGTACAGGTGGTTGTCTTCCACTTCAATGTCCAGAGGGATGGAAGTCCTCGAGATGAGTCGAGCGCGTGGAAGGGTTTTCACCTGCACGAAGCTCTGACTGCGCGGAAGAGGCTTCGGGGGCGGACTTCGGCGCTTTGATTTCCTGAAGTTGAGAAACAACTGTGAGAAGCTTTTACTCCGGTTGAGCGTAGGTGGAGCAGGAGGAGGCGAACTGTGATGCAGAGCTCGGTACAGGCTCGTGGCGATGCTCACTGCCTGAACGGAACCTCCGCACTCGAAGACGTAACACGAGAGACCACTGGCCCGTCCTGGATGACGCATCACGCACAGGAACAGCGGTGGGTGTCGCACTGGCAGCCGCAGCAGAGCCGTCGGGTGAACGGCGCTCAGCAGCTGTCGGTTCTGAGCGTCGGAGGCGGGGGCGTCGATGGGCACGAAGCCCATATGTAGAGATCTGTTCCGAGCCGTCTGAAGAACGCACTTCACTGCAGCCCACAGTGCAATGGTTCGAAAGGGATGGAACTGCTGTCGTCCGCCGGCGATGACCCGCAGGCCCGTGGCCGTCACGTGCAGCTCACAGGCGTCGTTGCCGATGCCCGCCGCCGTCAGGTACAGGTCGCGCAGCGGCCTTTGCAACTCGGGCAGCCCTGTAGGCCGCCGCGACAGAGGAACGGTTCCCATCAGGCGAACCCCGTGGTGGGCGGGAAACCCTGCGTCCGTTCCCACCATGGCGGCGGCTACGAATGCTGTTAGATGCGGTCGTGGTTTCCGCCAACTGCCGGGGTAAGTGACCAGCGCAGCTGAGCCATGACGCCAACGATTCGCGCTGTTGCGTCTTCCTCTCATGGGTTCAACCGGATTCGGAAACAAACACCTTTTCAGAATAAAGATATCAATGAATTAATCATCACCAAGAACTTTCCAGAAAACCGTTACTACACCCACATCATCATCGCTGCTACCCTTCAAATGTAAGAAAGGAAAAAATGTGAGAAAGAAAAGAAATTCACCAACGAACGGAAGTTGTTGGTGCTCTTTGAAGCTGATTAAATTGTTTTGATTTCGTTTAATACCTTATATTTAAGTCAAATAAAAAGAAAGGTTATTGGAAGGATTTTTTTAAAAAGAATTTTCTTTCTTCAGCTAACAGAGGAAAACGAAAAAAAATCTGCTGGTGTTTTGTTTTTAAAGTGTTTTTTTCTTTCTAAAAAATCCAATTACTCTTAGTTTTTTTTTTTATTTAATGAATTAATTACTGCCTTGTTTTATAATTCTTACAAGCTGATTTGCTTATAATATAGAATAATGTCTTATTTTTAAAAATAATTCTATCTAAATTTCTAACAGATATATTCAATAATAATGGACCTTTCGCCTTTCCTTATTTACCATAAAATGGTTTTTGTTACATTTTTGCTTTTTAACTTTTCTTCGTTGATCATAGAAATAATTCCACGGATTTCAAACATATTTGCAAAACTTAATAGTTTATTTACTGATTTATTGTTTCTTTTTTTTCGATGTCAAATAATTAATATTGTTGTGAAATAATTAATGTAGTTAATATAAATAATTAATAGTTATGTAGATCTACTGAATTCAGTTGCTGCTGTTACTATTACTTTTTACAATTACCAACCATTTTTATTTAGTTCGGTAGAAGCCTATAGATTTATGGTGTTTGAGCTTCAAATCTTTGAGATCTAAACGCTTTGTGTTCTCATCCCTTTGTAGAGAATTGAACGTTTGATTGCAGTTCCCTTTGGTTGTTCATTATTTTGACTGAAACAGAGGATTGCAGATCCACCACAAAAGAACCGTCTTAAAATGTTTCCCTAAAAAATAAAAAAGTAAATAAATAAATAAATAAATACTATTCAGTTATTACGAAAATTCATAAAACAAGTTAGGTTTAATTTTATTGTTGCGACCAAATGCATTAAAAAGCAGAAAATAACTTTTTCCATCATTCTATTGCACGAATAAAAATGAATGATCAATTACCATAAAACAATAATTCTCCCCCCCCCCTCAAAATGTTCAGGACCATGAACATTACACGAATACAAATTTACACTTCAAAACATATTTGGTAATGAATGAATCCAAATTATCCCTTTTCTAAAGGATGGGACTGAAATAAATAAAAATGAATTGAGTTGGAAAAGAAAAAGGAAAATGTAAACATGTATTAGGGTGATGATACGTTTGCATTCAATGATCGAAAGGATTTACAAAATTAATTAGCCACTTCGATCATAGCCCACGTTTGTAAAGTCATTAAGGGATTCAATTACTTTAATTTCAAAGGTTAAAATTTAGTCTTTTGAGATCGTGGGATTGGGAGGATCTGTGGTGGAAATAATTCTTTCTCAAAGAAAAATACTCTAATATCTTCAAGATTTGTTTAATTTCCTCCGAAAAATAGTCCTTCTTTTAACTCTGAGGTATTCAATTCTAAAAAAGTAATTTACCAAACAACTAATTAACTAATACTAATCTCAACACTAATTACGAAATTCCTAATGGCAATTATATTAATAATGATTTTTTTTCCTTTCATTAATATTTTAAGATCTTGAATCATTACATTAAAAACTAATCATTCAGTATTTCCTCAGCTTATTAATTAAACATTAAAAATAAGTTTATTAACTGTGCTAATTTAAATGCAATTAAATTAACTCCTTAATGGCGAGGAAAAAAACAACTAATTACAGGGTTTCTACTAATTCAATTTCTTCCTGCTTTTCATTTTATTGCAACACAGAATATTCCAGTCAAAACCCAATAACAAAGGTTCGTAGTCAGATCTAATCCCACCCAAAACATTTCATGTAAAATAAGTTGCCAAGACTCACATGCTCATAACGCTTTCAGTGTTAAAAAGATATGAGATCTCATGTACAGCCAAGCCCCTAACTCTACAAGGCCTAACTCTACAAGCCCCAACTCTATATCTTGGTCAAAAAGTATGGCTTGGCCGTTTCGTGGCTGTCGCACAGACAATCCCATGGAGTTATGTAAAGGATATGGAGTATGCCAAGGCATACTTTTTGATCAAGGTAGTAGGGTTTTTAGATTTGTAGAGTGAGGGGCTTGGCTCTACATGAGATCTGATAACTTTTTAACAGTGAAAGCGTTATGAGCATCTTGGCAACATATTTTACATGAAATGTTTTGGGTGGGATGAAATAGTTCCATGAAACGGCCAAGCCATACTTTTTGACCAAGATTTTTAGAGGGTTTTTAGAGTTAGGGCTTGTAGAGTTAGGCCTTGTAGAGTTAGGGGCTTGGCTGTACATGAGATCTCCTATCTTTTTAACACTGAAAGCGTTATGAGCATGTGAGTCTTGGCAACTTATTTTACATGAAATGTTTTGGGTGGGATTTCATTTCTTTTTGTAAGATGAGATCTGATAACTTTTTAACAGTGAAAGTGTTATGAGCATGGGAGTCTTCGCAACTTATTTTATATGAAATGTTTTGGGTGGGATATGCCTATCAGAAATTGTTATATAATAAAAAACCGGAACCCCTTTATGAGGGGTTGGAGGGTGAAAGTTACAGATTTCTTAATTTGTTTGTTGTGTGTTAAACCTAGCCTGCATACCAAATATCAGCTTTCTAGGACTTCAGGAAGTACCCTAGAGGTTTTGATGATCATGAGTCAGTGAATCATGGACGAAATCGACGTATTTTAGATACTAATAAAATCCAAAGTATAAAAGCTAGATAAATGAAACGTACCGTATTTCATTAGTCTGCTAACTGCATCTTATCCTGAAAATTTGAGCTCTCTAGTATTATTTAGGCCGAAGCATTGTGCGTACGACGTATTTCAGGTCTTAATAAAATCCAAAGTTTAAAAGCTAGATAAATGAAACTTAGCGTATTTCATTAGTATGGTAACTGCATCTTATCCTGAAAATTTGAGCTCTCTAGTATTATCCAGGCCGAAGCTATGAGGGTTCGAAAATATGAGGGTCCAGAAAAGGTACGTAGTGCTCTTCCTGCCTTCAGCTCGTCTTGGCGGGGGCACTGCCGTGCCCCCAGATTCCGTTTATCCATCCATTTGTTTATCTGAATTCATATTAACCAAAACTTTATCTTAAAAGGCAGAATTTTTAAAGTGTTTTTACTTTATAAAAATGAGATGATATAAATTGAATCCTTCCATGAGGAGTCAGGAATTAAAACCTTTTCCCTCTTTACAGCGTCATAGATTCCATGGAAATCACAATTACTGAAAAAATATCTATGCACTTTATACGAAATTGAATATTTTCGGGCATTAATAAATTACTTTCTTATATACAAATTTGTTATATAAAATACATTCTGTGATTTGGTATAAATTTATCGTATTTTGGAAATGAGAATGTAGTCGTTTCTATTACTGAACAGATCCAATTACTTCTCTTAATTATTTCTTGTATAATTAAGAGCTTATTTAAATATCTCTCTTTAATATAATTGTAATTAGATAGATAAGAAACCATAACAAAATTAGGAAATTTCACTAATTTCTTTTTGTTTCCTGATTTTTTTCTTCTTCTTTTCCTTATTTTGCTTCTGACGAAGCGTGAAAATCATCCTTCCGACAAATTAAAATAATTTAGAAAACAAATTCTTTATGTGTGATGTTCACTTATTTCTCAATATGAATAATGAATGTAAAGAGATTTCTGTGATTAGATGGATAGCAATGATATCAATGTATGCTTTCTTCTGTTAGATCACATTTACAATAAATCTTAATTACAACTACTTGTTACAACAACTGAATAGAAATAAAGCCTTCGTCGATGAAACATAGGTTAGCCACTTGTTAATGATACACACAAGTCTAGAAGGACTGGAATTGATTTCGTATTCTGCTACTAGATCATTATTAGTGTTCAGCTTCGATTATCTTAGCAGCAACGGTTTAGAACCTAGATTAAAAAAAAAGAAGAAGAAATTTCATTGCTACCTTCCATGTTTAGTCCTGCGAATTAGAAAAACGCTACTGGTTCCCCCAAAAAATTTACGAGAATTGCAAATTAGAATCTACTCATTATTGGGTAAGGATTTAGGTTTTTTTCCTACTGCTAATATTCGCAGGTAAAAAATGCTCCTACTTTTTACCTTTTGGAGGGAATTGGTTCGTTCAGAGTCGATTTTTGTACCACAATAAACAATGAATTAATTTCACACTGAATGAAATAAAACAATGCAGAGGTTGGTTAGAGACTAAAATGGAGTTTATGAATGGTGCGTTGCTTGGTTGATGGACTTGAAGCACAGTTTATTCGGACGCCTTCTCAGCACTGGACGAATGTCAGTCAAAAGTACAAGGCAACAACTAAAGTGTGGCAGGATTACAGCAGGAGATCAGCCTTTGTATTTGTGGCATACAAAATGGTAATCTCATTAAGCTGTTTCTACATAAAAACATCTGTTAACTAGTAATGCTTCGGGTCACCGTTTCATGCATCGTCATTCCTACGAAATTTAAATACAAAAGAAAAGAAAATAAAATACTTCAGAAAACAAAACAGAAATAAATAAAAATCTGCTCACTCGATGGAAGAACAACTGACAAGACTGACCTAAAACTAACAAATTAAATAAAACTGTTACCTAGTTTTATTTAATTATTATTTATTCAAATAAGTAATCATTAAAATCAAATGGGTAGGGATTAAGTTTTTCGTAGACAAACAGATACAAAGATAAAAGTGGTTTGGAAAGCGAAAGAGCTGGCATATTTTGTCAGGGAAGTTGGCATTCATAATAAACTATTTCAATAAAAATAGATTGGTAAACTGTGTAACTTCAATTATCTCCAGGTTTCGCGGATTATAGAGAAAAAAAAAAGAGCCACATTCAGCTGATGATGGCTATATGGTGAACAAGCCAAAACTGTCCTGATAGAGTTTTTTTTTTTTTATTATTCGTTTTAATTTGAAAAAAATAATTTTAACTGTAAAAACGTGTGTCCTGAAATTCTTTTTAGCAAAAAAAAAAAAAAAAAAAAAAAAGAGGAAATTAGAAAAATACTTTTTTTCGCTTACATTTTCTGAAATAATGATGTAGATTTTTGCATATATTTTGACAATCAATTTTTCATTTCGTTTTTCCTAGGAATATGTGAATAATTTCAGGACTTTGTAAAAGTAAGATCGAATCTACGACACCTCAATGGAGCTTCTAAATAGCCTGCCTTTTTCGTATTTAAAGCATTATTTACGAACAAATATTTTCAGTTATGTATCGATACTAATAGTTTCGTGTAAGTTTTCAAATAAAATAAACATCCTAGTGACATAAATTTATTGTACCCGAGTACGTACTTACGAGCTAATTCTCTGATCTGGATTTGAATCACTGTTTAAAAAAGTCCATGAGATTTCTCATGACAATGAAAGCCATTACTTTCTTCGCATTTTATTCGTTCGACAAAAATAAGAGGAAAATCAAGCCAATCAAATTAAGTGATTATTTTCTTAAAATAATAAAGGTGTTGTTATTGAGTGAAATTAATCACATTGACAAATAGGATGTAACAAAAACAGAACGCTTCAGTTATTTAGCAAATTACTATCGAGATCGGACAATACACGACTTCCCAGCCCTTTGTGGCCTTCTCCACACCCTATCACTTCCAGCCTTCCCCAGTTGTTAAAACATCACAACATCATTAGAACAGTATACATCGCCTAATAGAATTGAGGTAATTCGTGAGTTAATCGTGGTCCACGCCTGCAAAGAATCTCCTTAAACGCATTCATTGAAACAGCTCTAGCGCCTTCTATCGACAGTTGTGGGAATGTTTTAAATGCAGTGATTGGCCACCAACCATAGCGCCATTTAAAACTGCGATAGCGCCATCTATTGACAGGTTTGGATAGCTTGTCATTCAGAGACGCTGTGGTGCCGTATAGACCAGAGCATATTTTAAGGGATTTCCACTAGGCGACATACGGGGGTTCCCGGAAATTTTTTGAAAATTTGAAGCCCCAAAACGTGGTTTCAAGCCTTATTTTAGTATTATTAGGGAACAAGGCCGTCGCGTGGTTTGTTGGCGCCCGGGGCAAGATTTCGTCAGGCGCCCCCCCACCCCTCAAACTCAATTCCAAGTGCATCCACCCGACATTACACCTATCTGTAAGGATTCAAACACTTGATATTTGCGCCCCCACCCAACCATCCCAAAATCCTACAACCAAAAAAAAAGGAATTTCCAAAATTTTTTATTTTTGCCATAAAAAAAAACTCCTCCGGCACTACCCACAGTCACGGGCGACACTAGTGTCGCTCAGTTAACATGTTATTTTATGCACTGGTATAGACATAGCATCGTATCCCACGGGAACTACTTGATCGTCCGAGATGAAAAGTAGCCTATATCCTTCCCCGTGTAATAGGCTATCTGCAAACAAACAAACTTACAGATTTTCGCTTTTCTATTTATTTACAATTATTATTTTTGATCCTACAGTGAGATTTTTTACGTGATCCTCAGGCTTATCAATGTCCTTAAGACAGCGACTTTCAACTGTTCGATTTCCGGAGCTGATTTAGGAGATTGTTTGAATTTGTGTTTTTTCTGTTCATTTCTTTCTACTGGTACATTGAAGGTATTCCGATGTATTCGGACAAAAGAGCATCATTGCAATAACACGATATCTATTCTGACTAAACCCCAAAGATCTTTTTATAATATAAAAGTAACAAGAAATTACACTATTCTCCTTCGAATACGAAGATATGACAAACTCTAACAAATAAAAAGTCAGGGTCAGTTTCAGAGGAGTCGCGAAAAGTCATGAAATAGGTTCTGAGAATCCAGAAGGTCGAGGGGGGAGGGTTGAATTAAAAAGAGGGAGGGAAAGAAAAATTGTTATTATTGACCGAGCTTTTGTGCGACTACATTTTTTAACTTTTGTTCTATAAATAAAATGGCAATGTGCAAAAAATCAACATAATTTTATGCATATGTACTACACTTGTGTTGCTAATATTCAGCTATTCATACCTACAAACATTCATACCTATATACATAAATGCATGAATACTTACATACACACAAACATATATATATACCTACATTCATACAAATATATCTAACTACCTTCCTACATAATACATACATACATACGTACGTAGATATACACATGCATACAAACAAACACATACATATATACATGTTGAACATAAACAATTAGGCTATCAATAATTAAAGATGAGGCGATGTACACTGTCCGGCCACTTTATTAGATACATCTCTGCTGTGAGCACAAATGGTACGGGCAGTTGGTTGCAGTGTCTTGGTGTGGGGGATGTTTTCTTGATACATGTTGGGCCCATTGAAACCTCTGGAGGCACGTCAGGATGCTAGAGCGTATCTAAACATCGTAGCTGACCAAGTGCAACCGTACATGTTAACAGTTTATCCTCATGCAGATGGCTACTTCCAGCAGGATAATGCACCTGTGCACAAAGCCCGCATCACTATGGGATGGTTTAAGGAACATGACGATGACTTTTCCTTGCTGCAGTGGCCCTCTCAGTCCCCAGATCTCAGCCAGATTGAAAACTTGTGGGATGAGCTAGAACGGGCTGTTCGCTCCAGGCCTACACCTCCATCAAATCTTCAGGAACTGCGTGACACATTTCACGTCTGCATGGTACAAACATCTCAACAACGTTTTCAGAATCTTGTGGAATCCGTATCTCGACGAATTCGGGCTGTTTTGAGGGCTAAAGGAGGCCCAACACGCTACTAGGTAGATATACCTCATAAAGTGGCCGAACAGTGTATATTGTTGCGAAAACAATGCAATTTATTGGGATAAGTGCTCGAAAACCATGTATGTAAAAGAGTCAATGGTTGTTAGAAGTTAATAGAAGCTAAAAAAACGTAGCAAATGAACGATAGCAGTTCTGTATCCGGGAAATACAGTAAAACCGTAAAATATAAAGATGAGGTTAAAAAGCGAAATATGGTAAAACGTGTTTTACCGTAGGAACAAAAACCTAGATTAAGGCCTAAATCAAAGTCTATACAAGGGACATCAAATAGTGTGACCAATGGAATCAAAGTTAACCTTGATTAAAGGAACGTTGCTTAGTTGGATCAACATAGATGAACATTTATACAATAACTAGCTTACCCGGCATGCTTTGCAATGCCACTCAAAGAAAGAATGGGCCCGGTGTCGATCGCGGGTGGGATACTTAAATCCTTGTGTGCCTTCCACCCACCCAAGTGTGGAATCCCTGCTCCCCAAAGGGGATCGGATTTTTCCCTTTTTGCAATAGACTTGGGTGCCCGAGAAGGGCCCTAAATATAAGGGCCCGGTATCGGTCGGGGGTGGGACACTTAGGTAGCTGAATCGATTTCCACCCACCCAAGTGTGGGTCCTGCCCCCATAGGACCCCCATAGGACAGCGACTTTTGCACTTTTTGCAATAGACTTGGGGGGCCCTAAATAAAAGGGCCCGGTGTTATGCTAATTCAGAAAGCTTTGCGATCTTGACCACAGCAACTCCCCAAAGTTTCATCGCAATCTGATGAATGGTATACAGGAATACATACAGGATATATGAATGGCTTTAGTTCTCATTGTCACCACCAGGTGCATATTTGACTATTTCACGGATTTTCAGCCCCTGGGGGAAGGGGTGTCTCGGTTCTACGGTACCTATCTTTTGCGCAGGATCCTAAAGAGTAATTCTGCAAAGTTTGGTCCAGATAGGTCAAAGGGCATCGGAGTGTATACGGGACAAACAAACAAACATTCATAAGGAAAAGCAACCTAACAAGATATAAAACCTCATGTAGGTGGAAATCGCAATCTTCAAAATTCAATCAAGATTAAAGTAAAATAGAATGAAGTTAGATTTAATTTAAATGTACAGTATATCTAAACTGTCATCGGAGTCGAGAATCAACAAATGAGGACCAGACCGGGAACACATTGAAAGGAAATTTTAGACTATTACAATTTGCAAGTGAATGTAATGCTTCCAACTCATGAGATCAAAGTAATAACAAACATATATTCCTAATGCTATAATAGACTCTTAGGTGATCATAAATGTTTATTTGTTTTTGTTTTTTTTTCCTCAAGAACAATTTTAAAACTAAGATTAAGATTACTATTCGCTTAGAAGGAAAAACGCATTTCTTCATGAAAATCTTTCCTTTTTCAATCTCTGACGTTTGCGAAAACAAAAGTAGCACTTTTTCTCCGCTTGGCTTCCTATTTCAGTTCACCAATTTCATTGAGAATCCGTTGCCAATCACAGACCAGATCATTGGGATTTCTGTAGATCCCAGGTTTTCACATAAAAGACAAATTTCAACTCCTTGGTCGAGAACTTTCCATTGTCAGCAGCTGTAGCCTTCTGTCTAATAATAAAAGTTGTTTCGCTCGAGATGACGTTAATGACGCTCGGATGCCACTAACAGAGTCGGTTCTTAATTTCTCTCATGTGCGAAAAGAAGAATAAGTTTACCATTCTTTCTCCGAGACCCTAATCAAGAGAAGGTCAGAGAAGGGAGAAATAATTTGCATCCATTGTACATATATTAGGTAGCATTAATGAAATAAAAATAGATCACTGTGGAATTGAAAGAATTAACATCATTGATCTTTTAACCAAATATTATCGTTGTATGTTTTCCAGTTTATTGTTTTCTCTTTAGTAGGCTTACTTATAACCACATAAATGTTTGAACTTGGCTTCTTAGTTTGATGATCCTATCTATCCATTAAACAGGAACGACGAACGGACGAATGACAGTAATTGCAATCAAATAGTAAATATTACTGCAACCCTCATCTCTGCAAGTGAGTTGAATTGTAGTCAATTGGTTTCTTTCATCATCCGAGTCACCCACGTTCGAATAAAACCTTATTTAACAAGACTATTATTTTAGTGTTTATTGTGAAACCACTAAAAGTAACTAAGTGTTTAAATTGGGCGTTCAAAAGTTAATCATTTTCTTCCTTGCAATTATGTGGATGTGATGCGGAATAATTTGTAAGAATAATAACAAGGTTATTCTTTTGAGATTTTCTATTTTTGTTTTACTTACTTTTTTTTTCCTGTTTGCTTCGCCTCTCATATATATTTATCTTTGTTTCAAAGTTCTTCTAAATATAGAGGATATTTTTTTTCTATTTATACTTAATGTTTCCTTTAGAATAGATCAAAGGCCGTTCAAAAATGATGAAAACCTAAACAATAATAACTGAGATCTACGACTCTTTCTGTCCATTTCTAATACAAAACATTCCAACATTGCAGCCATAAATGTCTTTCTCGTTGACAAATTAATTTACTAATGACAAATTAATTAATAATATTAATATTTGCTAATATTATATTTACTAATATAAACAATATTTACTAATGTAACAAATATAGTATTCTCCAAAAGCAAATAAAATTTGTAATTTTTTCTCTTTAAAATTAAATAATATATTATTTTATTATCAAAATGTAATACATATACTGTAGATTAATATATTTTTCCCGAGTTCTGCGAGTCAGTGAGAACTCTGTGGGTCTATCAAAAATAAAGCGCTACCAGTGCTTTGTATCGTCTTCGATTTCTTTACTGTAATAGATTATGATTTACAAAGATGTAGGCCCGTAGTATAATACTTCAGTGGAAAAAATATGATTTCTTACATTTAATAACTACTATTAAATTATTTATTAAATAAAATCCGAATAGAACCAAAGGACTGCTGTTTAATACTATTATTTCTTTATTTATAGAAAATGAGATTTCAAGCCGATTTTAGAATCCGGGTCAATCAGTTTAGTTGATATATATTAAAATTCGTTTTTACCAAGATATTCTTCTTCAGGGGTTTAATGTCGTATTCGACAGAGAGAATAATTTCTATGTTTTTTTTTGAGGTATTACTGAGATCTCATTCATAGATCAAACATCAAATGAGGATGATTTCATCGATTTGCAAATATTATTACTGAGAGCTAATGACAAAATGTGGATTTCCATTATTAAAAGTTTCTTAATTTAAAATAAAGTATTTTAACAAAACTAGATTCATTTTGATTTAAAAAAATCCCAAACTTTTAATAAGAAAGTCAACATTTTTATTAGCAATAAATTTGAATTCCCTTATCATTGGACGATTAACATCGAACAATTTCAGATTCTCATTTTTTCTCCCATTTGTTTTATATACCCTTCAGTGTATTAAGTAGAATTTATTTTGATCAACTGTCGGATGTTTTATTATTATATATCATAACTTGGATCTAAGCTGTGATAATTAAGTACACAAATAATAATAATTACTTTGATGAGGGAATTTCTCACTCCCGGTAAAATCAATTCGTAATTCCAGGTAAACTGATGTATAATTCATTACATTATGTAATTCAAGGGACCGAACTGAAATATCGAATAACTTCACGCTGAGTAAAACTTTCGTTAAAGGTGATTAGTTTTTATATATAGGTGTGGTGTATCCCACAGGAACTCACTATGGCCCATCAGGGCGCTGGAGGTAAGGCTCCAACGTTTCTGTGACCCTGGACTGAGATGAGGGCGGGTGGTCAGCCTAACGCTCGCCCGCCTGTAATCCTGGAAACTAATAGGGAACGTGATCTGGGTTTAGACCGTCGTGAGACAGGTTAGTTTTTACCCTACTGATG
>JAFIDM010006943.1:6640416-6684774 GCA_023159025.1 Thereuonema tuberculata | reverse complement strand
AAATAATTAACAAATGATAACCAAATTAGCCTTGTGCCTTCCTTGATTGTCATTTGTTAACTTACACAATGTTTATGACGTAATGCTATAAATGATTTGAATTTTTGTCAAAAGCCTGAGGACTTTTAATTCTAAATAATTCATTTCTAATTTATTTTTGTTAATTAAACTACTATATGAATAAATTAACATAAATTTAAATAAAATGAGTAAAATTAAATTACTGTAATTTCTTATTTACGATTGCTGCGTCATCATGAATTTGAAACGAGGCTAAATAACAAGGCGGGAATTCTTGAAAGAGAATCAGGGACTCAATGAAAACAGCAATGGAAGCCTACACAGATTTGCATCAAGCTGAATCTCAGGTTTGAAAAATTGTTTCTTAAATTGATTGATTTAAGAATTGGAAGAAATATAGAAGGAATTTCCTAATTTATGAATATATTTATTTTGTAAGATCGATAGGCCTAAACATTGGCTTTTTCTATCAGATTATTGAATGATGATTATTTCGAAACTATTTGAACTTCATGTTAAGTATTTACTAATTAGATTTTGAACTATATTTCTACGAAATAGTTTAATCTAAATAATTTAAATTTACAATCATCCTTACAAACAGTAATGTTTTTCGCTTTTTATTGCCCATTGCTCTATATTTTTCATTCATTTCTATTTATAAAATTTATTTTAATTTTTATTTTAAAGTTATTGTACAACCTCTGAATCTGTTTTACCTCTTTCTGACTTTCTATTATCATATTTATCTTTTCAATTTTGATAAAATGCATATTACAATATTTCGAGGAAACACATGAAATTTAATGGCCTTCTCTGCTTAACAACTTATGTTCATTTCATTCAAAACGGATTAAAGTATTAATCCAATCAGAAGTCATCCAGACAATACAATTACTAAAATTGTTGTTGGATGATTAAATATCAGTTAGTGAATGGTTCAATAAGTTTCTTCAAATCGTAATTGATTTCATTATTAGATTTTGAATGATTATTAGATTACGTTAGTTTTTCGTTATTTTCCTTGTAGTCTAATATCCTAGATCCGAGAGCCAAGTTTTGTTTTGTTTTTTTTTTAATAAAAAAACTTGAAAAATATGTATCATATTTCTATTTATACTTTTGTGTGTAGAATCTTATTTTCCGTAGCATAGTTGTTTTACATTTTTGGAGGGTCCCAATTGCATTTGGCCAAAGAGCACAGATCTTATGAGGTATGCTGTATTTCATGTATTTATGGTGGATTTCTTTACACGTTTCAATTAAACTGCCTATAGGTTTGTCATTATAAAAGTGTGCTTGACAAATAAATATTAGCAGTTATGTGGAGGGAAATGTGTATTTCAAAATTTCAAGGAGAGCTGGAAAATAAATTTATTCCTTCGAAATCTTCCCCCACCTCCCACCGTTCTTTAGACTCCTAAGTGAAAAGAGAAATATTAACTAATTTTAAACTTAAAGAAACAAAGTAATTTCTTTTTTTTCTTAAGAGGAAGGAATTGGATGCTTACATTCTGTAAATGACGGAAAAGGAAGAACAGGATAAAGAAGGAGTTTGAATATATTAAATACTAGTCTCCTCTACTCCTAAATACTACTACTATTATTTAAATACTAGTGTTAGTACTATTATTATTATCAGTAAGGTGCTTTAGGAATATTTTAAATAACATTATACGTAAACGCTATAAGATTAAGTTTTAAAAGAGTTGTTGCTAATGAAAAATGTATTAGGTTCTAAGTTAATCAGTATTAGTTTAAACATTGAAAAATATGAAAGTAATAGCATACATAAGAATTGAGCTGAAATCAAGTTATATAATTTCGTTATCTTACTTCGAAAGAATATATTACTAAAAGAATGGGAACAAAACGGACCGATGATTAATAATTGTGCCGACAGATGTCGCTACAAATGAATTCGTTACTGTTCACTTTTTTTTTGTAAAATTTATCTCCTATAAAATTTCGAAATTTATTCAGTTAAATTGTGATAAAAAGTAAGAGTAAATAGAAAAGTTAATTTAGGTAAAAGTAAAAATCCGCTAAACAATCGGAAATTCATTACCACGTAAAAGAAAAATAAGAAAACCCCTAAGAAAACATTAATTAACACGAAATCAGTTTGAAGACGAGTACTGAATTGCTTTAATTTTTTTTTTCTTGTCATTTTTAGTTTAAGAAAGAAAATTCCTTGCATCTTAGTAATCTCTAATCTTCTGTGGTAATTTGCGGTAAATTAATTGTTTTTTTCTGATGATCAACGAATGTAAAAATAGATATAGAAGAGATATGTTTTTCAAATCTCATTTAAAAGTACAAACAAACAAACAAGCAAAGATCCTGATAGAAATTTAATCACCTATCCTTATTCTTTTTTCCCTTTTGAAGTCATAAAACAACAAAAACGAAAAAATCTAATGTAATTTTTAAAATAACAAAATCTGTTGAATAAAAACATTAGAAATTGATCTACTTCTAAAAAATTAATTAACTCCAATTATTTAAAGCTGATTAATTTTGATTATATCAAATGGAAATTCATCATTTAATCTTTAATTTGTTTCGTTTCTAATGGTTTTCCTATGGCTCTGGTTTTCCCGACAAGGACAATCTTGGAAAAGATTTTTAATATCAAAGTCATTAGCGTAGTTGGAGGACATTTTTGTCTGCTGCACTGGTCGGGGAACGTCCTATTATGTCGTTTTTGTCTATGTTTGATGTGTATTGAGAGGGACGGCACAAAGTCTAGCTACGCCACTGTCTATAGACCTTAAATATGAATAACACGTTTCAAGGAGATCCATGTAGTACAGTCGGACCTCTATTTAACGAACCTCTATTTTGCGAATTTCTCTATTTTGCGAACTTTTCTTTGGAACCAAGAACATTTTGCTAATTTCTTTGTAAAATAACCTCCAAATAGCGAAATGCATTTTCTATTTAACGAACTTTTTCGTGGTATCTATTTTTTTTTTCTCCTTGAAATGTTTTTATTATTAATATTCCCTTAGAGGAAATGAAATAAATGTGGATACAGCTGAGGGAAAAAGAAGAAATTAACGATGATGTGCTGATTGATGATTATCTTTCATTTGATTTTGAAGTTGAGACCTCGGAAACACTAACTGAATCGGATATTTTGAAAAGTGTGAAAAATAAAAACAATACAACTATGAATTGCGATGAAGATGATCAAAATGGAAATGATCATGATGCAGAAATAATAAAAAAAAAAACCTTCGTATGATGAAATGCTAAAATCATTTGAAACAATCCGACGCGGAATACAATTTGAAGAAAATACTGAAGGGGTTTTTAGTGCATTGCAAAGATGCGAGACGTACTATGAGCGAAAACACTTTTTCAAAAGAAAAAAAAAAAAAAAAACTCAGACAAAATTAACAGACTTTATTAGTAAAATTTAAGTACGCATCTGGTAATGTATGCTTCATATCATTGAAATTATTACTTTTTTAATAATATTTATTGCTTATGTATATTAAATCTGTTTTATGTAGTTTAAAGTATTTTAAAAGGTGAATATCTATTCAACGAATTTTCCACATAACTAACTTTTTTTCGGAATTTAGCGACTTCGTTAAATAGAGGTCCGACTGTTGTTCAAAAGTTATTAGAGGAACACATACACAGACTGAGTGATCTCATCTTTCCTAGTGACTAAAAAAGAAGATTGATGGAAGAGATTGACACTGACGTACCGAGGCGGAGGCGATTCTTCAATTGCATCCGGAAATGGAAGAAATCTAGGATTTTGGATCTTGTTTTTTGGCTGGAAAGTTCATTGGTATGTCTGTAACCCTCCTGCCTCATCCAAGAAAGAACATAAAGCCTTTATTTTTTGGTTGAATGACGATCATTGTAACCATTTCCCATTCCAAAATCCTGGGTTCTCTTATGATGACTCCTGCAGTGCGAGGAGTTCTTTTTGGCCGGAAAAAAAAACCGTAAAATCCAGGAAGAGCCCAAAAACTGACTGAGAGGGAAACCAGAAACACTTTATTTGTCTTTCTTCGTCATTTCGTTAATACGATATTAAATTTCAAAATAAGTTCAGGTAAAATCTGAGGCAGATACAGCCATAGGATTTTTTATAGGCAAAATATATGGGCAGTATAAAAAAGTCTGTAAATTTGTACTCTTAATGTGAAATGACATTCAATAATATAAGTATAAATAAATATAAGTGATTGATTGATTAGCCAACATCAGCTCTTGGCATTTGTGCCATCAAGAGCTGACCAGTAGAGATGAGCCAAAAGATAAAATCCAGTCTCTGTCGTCGAGTTTTGAATTTCCTCCAATTCTTTACAACTATACAGATGCTCCATATTCATAGGGGGTTGGCCGCACAGAGTACATTCTTCAGATGGAAGGACGCCTATTTTATGTAGATGAGACGCCAGATAATCATTGCCGGTTGTACTGCGGAAAACTGCCACTGATATAGATCGGGGAAGATTCCTACTAATAGGTCCAGAAGTGATCAGTCGTTGCCATTTTTTTTCCATCGGCAGCTCTTCTATATTCCATTTCTGTAAATCTATGCTCCGCTAAGTTAACTCTTGCCTTGACTGATTACAGTGATGATATTGCTTCTGGCTGTGGAAGGGATGCTCCAAGTTTAGCAAGTACATCCATTGGCTTGGTATCCATTGCAGCATCATCGTCCATCCTTGCCTTTTTAATAAATTTAATTTTTCTCTACATCTAATAGTTAGGTTACAATCAGTGAAATGATTATAGGCGAGAACCTGAATGGCGGCCTTAGAGTCTACAAATAGAATGGCTTTATTGTGTATTTTAGTATCTACTACATTTCCGTTACTTTTTCAATCGCTGCAATTTCTCCGTCAAAATTACTTAATGGTGCTCCGACAACAAAATAACCTTCAAATAATATTAAAAATTATATTAACTTGCTGAATTCTGTTTTAAATTCCAATAATTAAAGCACTAATCACATTAAAACATTAAAAATTCCTAAAAGTGATAAAAACGTACCGGTACATATTCGCGCCTCCTTACTTCTTACGATGTTAATGATCAGGGCAACAGTAGTAACAAAAACAGCAACAGTATTAGGAAAAACATGGAAAATAAAAGAGCTAAAGACGTTACCCGATATGCGGTACTTACGTATGATGAAATTATGCATAAAAAATTAAAAGCCATTCTTCAAAATTGTAAAATTGGTTTAGCGTAAAAGCCCACTAATAATGTTGCAACGTTTCTCAACCGAAAAAAAGAATCAGACAATAACAAAAATCAGGAGTTATAAAAAACAAAAAAAAACAAAAACATCATATATAGAGTAAAACGTAAAACTACTCAGAATATTAACCAATGTCTTTATATTGGATAGACTAAAAGAGCCTTGGAAATACGACTTAAAGAGCGCGAATATGCTGTCAAAAAAGGTAATATCGCATATTACACAGCCGGCCATTGTTTAGAAAAATCTCATGAGTGGATACTGCGTTCCCTATCGTTTTTGGGCAATTTAAAGACTATTTTTACTTACGCAAATTTTATGAATCCGCTATGATTAGAACCCAAAGAAGTTACAACCAGGAATTATCTACTTGTAATATCCTGGAATATGGAATTTAACCGATGTTGAGTAAGTGCATTTCTTACAATATTGGAACTAAAAATAAAAATTTAAAAAAATAGCAGACGACGCGTCTTTTCGGATAACGCACAATTCTCACGATAGAGGGAATCCCAATCTCCTTCGATCATATCCCGCCAAATATCATTTGTACTGACGACTTCCAGAGGGAAGAAGCAATTTTTAACACGGGGGGGGGGGTACTTGATAAAGGGCCCAGAAGTAAGGAGGCTCGAATACGTACGTTTTTAGGAATTTATCACTTTTAGGAATTTTTGTGGCAGAGTGCACCAAGCTTTAATTAATTGGTGCACTCGGCCATTAACGTTTTAATGTGATTAGTGCTTTAATTATTGAATTTACAACCTTCAAATAACTTGCAGCTATATCCTGCTCCCGTTGCACCTGATCCTGGATAAGAGGATCCATCAGTGTAGACATGTAGCCACTCAGATTCAGGGTATCTTGCATGAATCGTTTCCAATGTTGCTTGTCTTAATTCCTCTATTAGGGAGAGCGATTTAGATGCATTGTGCTGCACTAACTGTAACTTTGCTGCCGGTAGGCCCAAGAGGATTTTCGAAAATGAAGGGGGGGGGGTCATCAATTCTCCAAATTGTATATTATATTTCCGTGCGATAGCTTCAGTCTGAACTAAAGTCCTCCTAGCGAAAGAATGACTCTGACCTTGAACTACAACAATGATCTCGTAATCATTCCAGGACTGAAGTTTGTATAGAGAAACTATTCACAATCGCCAATCAGAAGCCAAGCACTTTCCCGCCATAAACACAGACATATACAATCGATTCAAATTCTACTATTGCGACATCTGGTGGCCACGGTCGTTCTTTGGTTTGCCCGATAGTAGTGGAGTTTTTTGTGTTTTTGCCTGAAATAACTAAACGATCAACAGGGTTCGCCTAAAGCCGTAAATAAATATAAGTAAACTAAAATACTTAGTTCTAATAAAATTTACCAGTTTTCTATCTTTTAGTCCTCTTGAGAGAAATCTATGATTTTCATTTAAATTGAAAACTACAGAATGGGACAAAGACCTCCCCACTTGCCCGTATGTGCGTACTCCCATAGGAAAATAAACAATATTCTGTAGCATATTATTCATTATCTCATAGGAATAGAATTTGGTTTGGAATCTTATTATAACTCCAGATCTTTTGATTCTTTTCAGTCGAGATTACATTTTATTATTCATAATTTAAAAAATAATTTGCTGAATAGTAAATAAATGAAATGAAAGAAAAAAAAATAACACAAACAACAGAGTTAAATAAAATTTAATGAATCTAAATAATATTCAGTGAAAAGTTACAATGAATGGCACTTTGTGTGATTAAAGTCTTTAACAAATTTGTTTAATCGTTACTAAAAGTGCTCTTAGATTTATTTGTCATTTATTTGAAGGTGAAATGATATGTTTATTTACATTGTGACAATAAAATATTATTCTTAGAAAAAATTTGCAAAAACTTTCTCATGATATTTGTTATTTAAATTTTCCTTTTTTTAAGTCAAATTCGTATTATTACTATTATTTTAATTTTTAGAAATCTAGTAGTTTTAATATTGAATTTTACACTAAATTGAAGAAAAGGACAGCGATCCGATTTAGATCCGATATCTGGATCTATTCGCAATGAATTAGAAAACAATTACATTTACGACGGATTAATATTCTCAGACAACAAATACAGTTAAAAAAAGATAGTTAATGAAACAGTAAAAAGACCTAACATCCAATGATATGATGCGTTATTACATAAGATTACTTGAAAACATGAACGAAATTTCTTCAACTTTTCTTTAATTTTTCTTACGATTGATTCTTCAAGAATTCTTTAGTACACATGATTAAGATTCACATGATAACATAAGTAATTACAAAAGAATGATCTATTTTTTCCGTAAGATTTCAGGAAAGCATTTTGCTCATTAAGATCTTTTTTTGTTCTGTAGCTTTTTAATGTAATAATGCATCAAGAGATGGTAACGGATAACTTGTCTTTTATTGCTACTACAGTATTAACATTTTTTTAAATATTCTTGAAAACTTATTGATGTTGAAAGATAATTATATTCCTAGATATTTCAAATTGTACTGATTTCATAACATTTGTAACGCAAATATCAGAAGATGACATCTTGAACACTTTTGCCAATCCTTTTGTAGGTCTTGTTTTTTTATCAGATTAGTAATTGCATGTACGTTTTTGTTAACAATAACATTCATGTAGTCCTAATGTTACCGTGGGTGAAGTTACTGTATAAGAGACACTGCGGTATTTCTCTCATAGTTGAAAGGCCTCGTTGAAATACCCCAGTATCTCGTATACAATAACATTCTTATTAGATTTTTACTATGTTTCTATTGTCGACAACAGGTAAAGCAAAGCAGCGCCGAAAATTCAAAGCTAAGGATAATTAATGGATGACAAACTCTAATGCAATGTTTCACTCTAAGAAGAATCACACTGTGGTTGCACTGCTTGTTTTAAATGTGGTAGTTTTCAATAGCTTTCTGGCTAATTTGATATCAGAGTACATTATCAAAGAAAGGAATTAAATGGTGGGCGAGGGAAGGAGTCATCCCCCCTCTCTTACATTGAGTTATTGCTTAAAGAAAGAATCTTGAAACAATCTCAAGAAATAAGGAATGAAAGATAGATTTGTCCTTTAGCTCTACTTCTCTCTATAATCCGTAGAGGTAAAACGTCGTGAATCCCTGGCTTGTAAATCGTAACAAGTAGAGTTTATTTTCCTTTCCTTTTGAAGACTAGTCAAACAGTATTTATCTTTCTTCTCGTGCAAGGTTCTGAAAACAAAGAAAGGAAATATAAATACTTTAAAATGTAGAAAGTAAACTTCATTTCATAAAACTATTAATCGTTAATTAGCATATTTCCTTAAAATAGTAGTGTGTAACTAAAATCATTCGCAAAAAAAAAAAAAAAAAAAAAAAAAAACAACAAACAAAGCAATTGTTAAGTTCTTAGTTTGAATTAAAACAAAGAATATTTACAAATATATATTTGTTTTGTAATAGTGTGATTGTATACGACTATTGTTTATAACTGTCCAACATGTATGACTGTATAAAAAAAAAAACCCAGAAAAATTGTCCTCACTAGATTAATTACTTAATTTTCATGAATGTGACAAACGTTCTGTTTCTTGCCCCTCTTCTTCTTTTGTGCCAGTGCTCTTGAGACGCGAGAAAGGTTTTAAACATTAAGAATACCTGCAAGGAACCCATGTTGATTGTGGCCGTAAACTCTAGTATTTACCACTCCGGTCCTTAAAATAAAAAGGTTCAATATAATTGAAGCGCGAATTAGTTTTCATGATATTAACTTTAAAAAAAAAACGTAAATAACTAAAGACAATATCCAATCTTGAATGATTCGTCGTCAGATTACATCACAATAAACGACAGGTCAGACGTTAAAGCATTTTACCTATGATGTAAAAGAGACAGTGATATGAAAAATAAAATCAAGATATGAGAAATTATCCTATTCTCTCATGAATCTAATATCTCATTATCGAAACGAAAGTCATTACGACATGTAAAGTAGATTCATTGTTAGTTAAAGAAGCAAATCTTTGACATCGAGTAAAATTTCATTTCAACGAGTAAATATGGATCACTAACATTTCCTCTTTGTTTGCTTTTAACTGTTCATTATTTATCTTGAATAGAAATTAAAATAAAAAGCGTGAGAATTAAACCAGACAAAATCAAGCAATGGTTTAATTTGCTGTCGTTTTGATGATAGGCTAATTACAATATCAGAAGCCTCCTTCCTTTTTCACACTGAATTAGTGTAGAAATATAAAACTCTTCTTTAATCAGAAACGTTTAATGAGAAAAAGAATGATCGTCTCTATTAAGTAAATCTACTATTTGATAGTTCTAATGTTGATAATGCTATTAATCTATCTATATAAAAAGAAAAATCCTGACTCACTCACTCATTCACTGACTCATCAACGCCCAGCCCAAACCCTTGGACCTAGAAAGCTGAAATGTTGCACAGAGGTTCCCTTTATGATGTAGACAAGGAATAAGTCCAGATTTTTTCGATAATAAATAATAAAATTTACCTGTGCAGAGAAACGATGTAGAGTTGAGTGGGTTTCGTTTGGGATTTCAGTCATCGTTGTCGTAGTAACGAAGCAATTCAATCTCTCTTGGGGTCAGAGGTCGATGGTTGCCATGTCCACCTCCACCTCCGTACATTTGCAAGGGAACTAGTGGGATGGGAACGAGACCATAGCTTCCATGAGTTCCATAACCACCGCCGAGTTTCAGAGGCTGAAGGATTTGGGGGAGAGAGAAAGCAGCTAAATGGAGAGGAGAACCCGGATAACCAATCATTGCCATCGAAGTGGAAACGCCCATTACAAGCACCAACACACAGAACATCTGAAAAGAGTTAAAAAAAATTAACAGTACTTAGATAACGCTGTAGTTACGATAAGGAGTGTCCATAGCTTTAGAGATCTTCTACTCTTTAAACATTAAAAAATTATATTTTTAATGCCAACGAATTTTCGAAAGCATATCTTCCTTGCTTTCTTTCTCAAGTTTGTTTGATAACAATATGATTTCAGGTGAACTTACGTTGCTTATACATAGTTATCAACAATCACAATAATGCAATAACATCTACATTCTCACGTTAATATTACAATAATTGATAATTTACATTTCATTGAATTCCTTAATTATTACAGATTTTTTTGTTTCCTTTGAAGCATTAGAAGTAGAGAGTATATTTGTAAATTTAGCTAATGAAATGGTAAAAAAATGCTTCAAAGGAAACAAAAAATCTGTAATAATTAAGGAATTCAATGAAATGTAAATTATCAATTATTGTAATATTAATAAAAAAAATCTGTAATAATTAAGAAATTTAATGGAATGTAAATTATCAATTATTGTAATATTAACGTGAGAATGTAGATGTTATTGCATTATTGTGATTGTTGATAACTACGTATAAGCAACGTAAGTTCACCTGAAATCATATTGTTATCAAACAAACTTGAAGAAGAAAGCAAGGAATATGCTTTCGAAAATTCGTTGGCATTAAAAATATAATTTTTTAATGTTTAAAGAGTAGAAGTAGTTTTTATTTTAATTATGATAAGCAGAAGAGATTTAAAGAAGACATATGGATTAGTGGCATTAAGAGATCTTGTTAACTTTCAGGAGAAAATAATAAAATTTCATTTTGTTTCCATATTAGATCAATTTTAACAAAAATATTCGATTTAACAAATGTTGGTAGAAGAAGTTTTGATAGGTTTGTGATCTTTCGTTTTTAATAACCACATTCCACACTACAAGCTGCGTAAAACAAAGGGATAACCAAACACTCTGTAACCCATTCTGATATCCTCTTCCTTAATATTTTAACTGCAGTTAAAAAGAGAAACGCCTTTCACGTTTAAAGTTTTATTTTGTTTTTATATCAGTGGCTAAAAACATGATCGCGATCCGTGGATTTCTGTGCACCCAGTATATAAGCCTGTAGTGGAAGAATCCGGATACATAACTAACCGAAAAAGTGTGAAAAGTGGATGATAATCTTGGCCGGGAAGCATGAGTGGGAGGTTATTTGTCAGCGTAATAAAGGTTGAACATTATTTGTGAGTAACTGTGTCGCAGACAGATTATCCTTAGATTTCGTGTACACCATAGGATAAAGTAAAGTTCCGTTAGTGAACAGTTCATAAGCGTGTCGCCTTTATGGGAAGTCTTCAATCTTAGAATTAAGATAATCTAGTATTTTACCGCCCTTTAATTCAGCAGTAGTTTTTGCTTTAAATACAAAAATCGTTATTTTCTTTTTGTCCAGTATTTATATATTCACTTTATTAAGGTAATAAAAACGGAAGCTTCTTTGATATTTTTGTTTATTAAACTCTTTTGAATCTAATTAACATTAAAGTTCGAGATTTTTCTTTCTTCTTTTTTTTTTTTTAAAGGTTAATTTTTCGTTATCCTTCGTTGTTAAATGTCTGCTATTAACTTTGTTAGAATTGGCGCCTTAAGAAATCCATCAACACCAGAGACTCTAAAAGAGCGATTTAACCCTTTACATTTACCTAGAAATTTAGCAAGTTTGTTGTCAATTAAGCTTAACCATTATGTTTAAAACAACTATTTCCATTTAACTAAATCACACTTCCGTAAATTCTAAACTTCGAATATCAAACTTTTCGTAAACAGTTGTAACATTTAGACAGAATAATTAGACTTGAGTTTTTCTTAAATTCTATTCTAAGAAGTTTTTTGATTATCAGAAAAAAAAAAAGTTATTTAACTTACTTTATTTATTCCTTTGGAATACATAAAGGAATACTTCTAATGTTACAAGGAATACCTCTAATGTTGTAAAATGCAAATATTTTATATTGGGATTAAAAGTGGAACATTTTCCTGAGTGTGCTTAATAATAAAACGATACAAACGGTGCCAATTCCTATGTTGTTTGATGGTTACGTCAGTAATTTCTTGTTAGGGCTTTTTTACATAGTATATTGGATGTTGAATGGCTGTGACTGATCAGTGGAAGGAAGTTCGTCATGCGCACAAACTGTTATTAATATTGTAGATAACTCCTGCGTCACCGACCAGAAAGCAAAGACAGCGGTTGACATTGATCGCCACGAGAATCAGAATGGAAACAACACATTGACATCAATCTGTTGACAATGGTTCCGTCAACCACTTATTTAATTAGTTACGAATGGTGAACCTATTGAGATCAACTTGTGATTATCTCCTTTAAAAATAACGAAGTTGACAGGTGCTTTTAAGCCCATTTACAGATAAAGCAGGCAATGAACTTCCTCTCCAAGAAAGTTACAATGCAGTCTTTTAAAAGAGATCTCTTCACACTTATAGGAGGAGGGTTAATGAGGTAAAGTGTCTAGTTTGAAATCTCCTCACTTTGTCAGGTATTTAACGAAAAGAAAAAAATAAAGCTAATGGACTGATGGCTAAAAACAAGGGAAATAAAAACACTATCATAGATCCATGAGGAATATGAAATTCAGGACAGTAATTCTGCCTTTCTTTAAATCTTAGAAAATGGATTCGTCTTATTATTATTGGACAGATCCATGATCTCGAAGGATTAATATTATCACGAATTATTTATAAATTAAATGTTATGTTATTTTATTTATTTTTAATTATCTAAAAGCAATCAATTAACTGTATTTCTAATTTGCGTATTTCTAGAAGCTTCTCGAATCCAGAGAATTCTTGAAATTTCGTTATAACGCCATCTGGCGAGTATAATATAAACTACCGTATTTGCCCAGAGAAGGCAGATCACGTGATAGTCCGTAGTCCGGAAACTTCTTCAGAATGAATAAATTTTATTTCATCGATTCGTTTTATAGTTTATGCTTATTTATTCCAACAAATACGTAACAATATTTTTCTGATCATCAACTACGAGCTTGTGATTCGGTTTTTAAAACTTTATAAAAATATTATAAATTTTAATAAAAAAATTGTACGGAGGTCAAGGTCTTGATTCAAAGAAGTGAAGAAAAAAAATTAAATTAACTAATTAAAATATCAAAAACTCTTTCTTCCATTTTAGTGATTTGAAATCTCAATTTGAAAATTGTATTTTGATGACTTTGAGTTTTAGTTAACAAAAACAAATTAATATAGATTTAATCTGATGCTCTTTATATAAACTTAATGGCTGATCCAAATTAAAGAGGAGGTGTTTAGACCTCTCTATAGGAAAAACTATTGCGCGAATCGCAACCAAATTTCGTACACATACTGCAGTGAGTATGCGGTTTCGATTTCTGAAGAATAAAAAAAAATAGTTCAAATTTTGGCCGTTAAAAGTGAATTTGGCGCTGCTGTCCCCGTAATTTGCGGATTGAGCTGACGTGCAATAACTTTATTATGACTCCTTTTATTGGCGTAGGTTGTTCAATTATGTCGCAGTATGCAAATTATGGGGACAACAGCGGATAATTCACCCTTAGAGCCGAAATTTGAACAATATTTTTTTTTCTTCAGAAATCGAAACCGCATACTCATGACAGTTTGTGTACGAAATTTGGTTGCAATTCACTCTGTAGTTTTTCCTACAGAAAGATCTAGAGAACTCTTTAATTTGGATTACCGGTACTTCATAGTAAGCAAATTCTTTTTGCTTCAGAATTGCAATAACTTTAGAATATAAATTATTGAAGTCGAAATAATTGTCTGTGTATCTCTTTGTCCGCTAATAAAACCGGAAACTGAAATTTAACGCAATTACTTCATTATTCAATAATAATTGATGTCTTTTAGGCCATAAGTAAGAAGCAGCTATAAAGATCTAATTTGGACATTCAGATATTCACTTTATCGCCAACGATCTTCATCTTTTATCTTTTTCATCTTTTAAACTAGGTTTCCTATAGAAGCCATTTTCTAAAGCAGACTATCATTATATAGTATTTTTTTTTGTTAAGTATTTACACAAAAAAAAAAAAATGAAAAAACAAAACCAAACGTCTCCTTAAGCTGTTTTTAATGTATTCTTCCGGTTTTCATCATTTCTCAAAACTACAAAGAAAGTGCCGTGAACTTGTTTTGTATGAGAACGTAACCTAAAAACTTTACAGGGTTTTTTTTTAATTGAATAAGATTTACACTTTAAGTTTTTCTTCTTAACTGCGTTCAAATTGGGGAAGTTCTATAAAACAACAATGTCTTCCAGGAAAGTCAAAGTATTTATTTGGGAATAAGAGGTTTTCAAGAATAAAATGATCTTATAAATAATTCTCTTTTTATTATTGTATCGAAATTGCCTAGGAAAACAATACGTCCAAAGCTATTTCCGATGTAACTTCATAAGACGTATTGAAGATGTTTTGATTTTTGAACAGGAAAACTGATGTTATTTCCTGCATAATAACACCAGTTCTTCCTTTATTCATTTCCGATGAAATTCCTCCATTATTATTCTCGTACTTTTATTTTTGTATATTTTCTCACAAGACATTCCTTCCTTCCTCTTAAGAAATCTCTTTCCTTTGCTCAGTTCTCAATCCAAAACAGATGCAGAAAATGTTGTAGGGGAAAAAATATTTTAGTGATTTTATTTAAGATATTTTTTTTTTAATTCGTTAATTTTGATATTTTAACTCTTTAATTTGTCTTATTTCAGAAATGATAAAGTATTTTTCATTGCTGAAGAAGTAAAATTAAACAGTAGATACTCATAAGTTATCAAAATATATTTTCATTAAAAATATAACGATCTCAATTCATTGTTAAAATTACGTACATAATGAAAAATATTTTCCAAATATTCATTCATTTGTAATTTAAAACTTCAGTAAGTCCTTAATTATGATGGAGAAGGATTAAAGTAATAATTAGTTCTTCAATATATTAATTGTTTTCTTGGAATCCTATAGAGATTTCAGCATTTATTCTTGAGAGTAAGTCAGAGATATTTGTATGAATCGGATTTTACTCCCTGGTCATCTGATGGGTTGTTAACTCCGCCCACCGAAATCACATGACAGTCTCGATAATTTTCACTGATTCTAATAAGTTTCGATGTCTTAACATTAATATTTTTCGTAGTATTTCTTTTTTGTTATTTTAGACAAAATATTTGCCTTCAAAGATGGAGGCAGTCAAAATAAAGTAGATAAATTTGTCTCAGTGTGTGTTGATTGGGTGGGAGCCCTGGTGTTTGAAACTCCCAACATAACCCACCAGTAATCCCTTGGAAAGAGGGCTGGGTGGACCATCTGGTGGAGAGGAAAAAGGGAAAGTCCTTAACCACCTCTTGACTCATTGTTTCGATTGTATTTTATGGAGGAGGTTTCTATGATTCTGAGATTGGAATCAGATCCTGCATTATTAGATTAAATCGTCGTAAGGAAATTATTTTCATCCTTTTCGCAATTTTGAGGTGATTGACATGGGTTCTCCCTCCTTTAGAGCCGTATTACATAAACAGAATTACAAATCCCTATAAACCTTATGGAAACTTCTGGAAGTCCGAGAATAATTTTATATTTTATATAACTTTTAAGGAATTAGGATAATGAAGCCGATAAAAGCTGCCGAACAGGATTAAAGCAGAAGATTAGAATACTAAGAGGAACCGCTTTTCCTCAGGAAGTTCAACGACAAAGAATAGTCTTGTCACGCGCCGAATCTACCCTACGTGCCCCTAAATAAAACAAGAACAAGCCCCCATTCACACGCACCTTTTTTAGTTAGTGTTGAAAATAATGAAATGGATGAATAAAACTGATTTTTTTTTTTTTTTTTTTTCTATCCAATTCAAATTGTACAGTCCACTAGAGAAATTTCCGTGTCAGTAGGTTCTGGAGATTCATGTTAACAATCTGGTTAATTTACATATAATCTACAATTGTTCAGCTCAGTTAATGTTTTGATAGTTAAATTGTTGTAAATGTGAATAAGTTCTTGCTTAAAATAGTCTTTCAGTACTAGATTATCCTGATACCATCTTTAAAATCTATCATTTCTTATTATTACAATCGAAAATTGAATATGTAAAATACTGCTGTTGCCATCTATTAAAAATCCAATGATTAATTTTAAAATTAATTTCAAACCTAAATTTTTCAACAATTGAATGTTACTTTAATTTGCTTAACCAAAAATTTTATTATATTACATTTTTTTTCAATATATGCAAAGAAACCAGATGTTCTGATTAATATGAACGTTCCTGTGAATGTTTCTTACTCAACACTCATAAGTCTAAGGCTCGGATTATATGCAAAATGCATATTTGTTATTAAGAGGTATATCAACAAAATTGTAAGTTTCTATGCATATCTAATGTTTTTCAATTAAAATAGGCCATTCTACCAAAAACCATTAGATATGCATAGAAAACTTACAATTTTGTTGATATACCTCTTAATAACAAATATGCATTTTGCATATAATCCGAGCCCTACTGAGTCATAACACAGAAGCAGCTACTGTTCGTTTTGAAAAGCGAGAGCTACGACAACACAGATGATTCTACTCCGCAAAGGGGTGATACGCTGAGATGGGCACTTTCATAAGACCTGTTTTTCTTTTAGTACCTGTTATTTTTGCAATAGTATTTATTCTTTCCATAATTCTTTCCCGAAAAGCGCAAATAGAACGCAGCTTCTAGTAAACTAACACTGATAAAAAGTAAATATCCTCTCTATTTTTCCTCAACCCTATTTTCATGAAATCGAAGGAGACCTGACGCATGCGCAAAAGCGTTGAAGGCTCTCGTAAACGAAAACTAACAGTAACAGTGTTTTCAATTAAATAATAATAAAAAAAAATCAGTATAAAATAAGAATGTAATGAAATCTTATTTGGAATTTTCTATTTCCGTTATAATTGGAAAATTTGATGATTTCACACGTTAACAATAAAATGATAATGAGATTCAGTTGGAAAGAAAAATTCATTTTTGTGTTTTTTGCAACAGGTTTAGAAACCAAACAAAATTATTGGCAGAGATTCAATGAGAATAAGTTCCCGAAAGAAAAGCTCCTTCTAAGGCAATTAATTACATCATTGTTTTTCTTCGGATTTCGTTGAAGATGTCAATAAATTATGTAATTAAGACTTATGAGACGAAGAAATGGGTTTTGTTTCTTTGTGATTTAACAGAGCGTGAGGTGAGAATTCGACTAAACCACCTGTCTGTTCTCATACAAACGTTGAAACACCTGAGTGGGCCATTAGACGCGACCTGTTAACAAGGCTTATTTTGAAAACGTGAATTCACGTCTTAATTTTGTTTGGGAAAAAAGTGAAAATGAAATTCACAGATTTAACCGAAGCTTCAGAGAGATATGTAGGTTGTTCCCGACTGTAATTAGCGCAGTTACATTGTGTAAAAGAAATGGATTCATTATGAATGGTTTTCATCGCGGAAACCCACTAAAAACAAACAAACAAAAGAACCCCAAAAGAAACTAGAATCATGACTGTGATAGCCCCTGTTGTCTCTCCTGTTCGGCTGATGTTATTGTCCGCTGTAGTTGCATAACAGCGGAGCGAGCAGGAAGAGCGTCTGGGGCACTCACCTGTTGTTAGGGTGGGAGGAGGCACAGCGGGTTCGACCCATTAAGTGAAAGTTTCCTCGTTCCATCTAACAAGAGAAGAATCAAATGACTCCAGATATCTGCGGTTGTTTTTCAAGTGGATATTTGCGAAATGATTCCATCAACGAATAGCCAAGAGGTTCACTTTCTGTTAAGGGAATAGTTTAAACCTTCCTTTTCTATAGCTGTATTCATGATTTAACTATATTAATTTATTTTTTTTTTTTATTTCATTTTGATATTTTTATGGTTTCAAGATCTAATTTTTTTTTTTTTCTTAAATCTTTCTTTTTCTTTTTTGTCACATATCTGATGACGAACAAGCGATCTTCTGTTGCGTAAAACACTTGATACGTGATAAACGGAAAGGCTTCAATTAAGATTCGATCTTTTTTTTTTTTATCTTTCAGACGAAAAACGCCTTTGGAGTTAATTTCCGGATGTTAAAGAGACCAATTAATGATTGCGTAATAGAGGAAAAGGAATGCCTTGTTATTGTTTTCTTTTTTCTTTTTTATTTTTATGCAAAGATTAATCGTAATGTTAATGTTGATTAAAATAAACATGTTCGGACTAGATTCTATAAAGCAAAAAAAAAGAAAAATATATAAAAAAGTTTTTTTTGAAAAAGTTGTATTCGAATGTTATCAAAGTAGTACAACATGAGTATTTTTAGAATATACTTATGTTAAATTATCTCACATAAACTACATTATAATTATTACTAAAATATGTAAATAAAAGCATTAATAATAATAATAATAAATTCCTCATTTTAGTTCTTTTTAACACAAAATTGCATTGGAAAAGGAGAAAGGTAATTATTTCCTATTCTCTACCTTCCATTTCAAAATTTCTAGAAATATAAAAGATATTATCGGAATAGCAGTGTTGCCTCAAAAGCAAAAATTAACAATAAAAAAACTCACTAATGAAATATTAGTGAGAAAATTCATGTGCCAGCAGTCCGCCGGCCTCAATGAATTTTTTTAATTCATTAAAAAAATTCATTGCGCATTCAATTATTAATAAACAACAATGGGTGTGACCAAATTATTTACCAAGTGACATCTTGGAACAGCTGTTTCACTCTCTTTGGCGATCATCAACCAGGAGCAGTAACTAGTAAACAACGAGGTCTCAGCACTGAGGCTAATAGAAATAATCGTTGGAAACGCAGTGGCGTCTGTTAGCCTCAGTACTGAGACCTCGATGTTTACTGGTGACTGCTCCTGGCTGATGATCGCTAAAGAGCGTGAAACAGCTGTTCCAGGATGTCACTTGGCAAACAATTTGGTCTCACCCGTTGTTATAAACGATATTAGTTTGACAGTTTTTCTCAGTCTCACCAATTGAAATCTCTCTACTTCCTATTTTGAAAAGTTGTTGTTTCTTTTTAAAACGAACTCTAAATAAATTAGTATCCCAAAAATCTACAAATGAATAATCCCTTTTAATAAATAAGTTGTTGTTTTCAAAGATGTCATTACTTAAGTAACTGTTTGCTCCAATCAACGAGGCACAGGTGTTTGTTTTTCTATAATAATTTATAATCTCAATCAATAAAAAATCTCTCCTTGTATTGTAAAGATTTCTATTTTGTTTTCAGGAAAAAAAAATAATAATAATGAAAGAAAAAGGATATTCCTGAAATTGTCTTCTATTTTCATTGCATGATGTCGTAGTCGTTCAATACTACGTCATGTTTAAAAAGTATCTTTGACCAATTTATCAAAATTATTAATTTTCTAAATCACAATTTTCCTTCAAAGGACCATAAAAATATGGTGAGAGAACAAGAATGATCACATATTTAACAGCTAAAAAGCAGAAACTTGTCTTAATTTTTTTTTTTGATAGATAATAATTTCTTTGGAGTTTAGTCATCATGATTTGAAGTTCATTGTCACTTGATGGTCAAAAAGTGATGATGACAATGCATTTGCTCTACTTTCATGGCCGCATTGAAGAGAGGATGACTGGACAGAATTAAGGATTGCATCAAAAGGGTTGACCAGAAAACGTGTTTTACTTGTCAATTGTCTTTATAGTAAGACAGTGAACTCGAGTGTTAGAAGGTGCTTGATGTTTGATCAGTAGATTTACAATTGCTTCGAACTCAATGCTTAGCACAGAAATTAGACTTACTGCTTGAATAGTTCCTAGATCTTAAAAAGGAATGCTTTTTCCTTTAAGAAATAAACGACCTTTACAAAATGAAGACTAGAATTTATTTTTAATCAGTACACGATCTTTTAGTTAATAACTTTGAGTTGACCATTATGGTAAAGAAAGATCTTTTGAAACAACATATTTTTCCAGGCTTTTTTCCAGACTTGAATTTTAAACAAAATTTCAGTTGACTAACAATTGAAAAGTGATTATTTAAATTGTTATATATTAATGATTGTCAGAACGGTCTTAAACAGATAATTGAATATAATTGAGATTTTATGTTAATTCACTTAAGTTGAATTTTTCTGTTGGAATTGCTAACATTTTTTTTTTTTTATTTGAAATCTCTGATTCTGTGTCAAATACTGATTTCTCGGATGTGCTGTCAAGCGACGGTTGAATTAGTGGGCGGAGATTGTCAGACTCGTCAACCTAACAGCGGAACCATTCTCCTAGAAACCGAGATGTCAGCTCTTTAAGAATAATGTCATTGTCAAAATGTTCTCTTCCTAACATTAATGCTATTGACCTTTCTTTAGAAAGTAAATTCTTATCAATCAGATCTTCTTTGTCAATCAGATCCAAAGGCCACTTCTTCTTACTTGCAGTGAACACAGCAAAGCCTCATTACTTATATAGTTCGAAAACAATTTTCAAAACAGGTAATTAGATATTGGTAATTGTTAGCAAACAATTCAGTGGATTGAAATACTAAGACAGGGAAGAAAGTAGTTGAATACTTCATGTGCATTGAATTCTCGTTTGAGGGAACTTGGTACTCTCTTCATTTTCCTGATTTGCTATTTTTTTAATGCTGGTGCCAGTAAAGATTTTATTTCAATGCACAAATAAAAACAATTGAAAACAACGTTCGATTACATCTTCTGGTGATCCCATTAATTTCTTAGTTTAAAAAATACTCTCTCATTTTTTTAGACCTACTTAATCGCCCTAAGTCATCTTACGTCATCTTTTTTTTTTTGTATGGATTTTTGCTTTGATTTTTCTATTTAAAAAGAGAACTACATTTTTAAATTCCGGTGGTTGGCTTATTTTTATTTTTATTATTATTATTTTTTTTTTGTTAACGTTCACTTCCGGTTTAAAATTAGGTATAATCTCATTCTCTATTTTGTAAGGTTTCAAGATATTTTTTATCTTTCATTACAACTTTTTATTTTTTTTATTAAAAGAAGAATTTATTTTTAAAAATTAAAAAAAAACCTAAAAACCTATCTACATAAAATACACCTCAACAACCTACTCGAAAAAAGAGCCTAAGTTGCTAGAGCTTTTGTCACGCTTTAAATTGCATCAATAATAATTATGTTAATTTTAGTGTATTTTAAATAATTCCTAATATCTTATTATGCTCTTAAAGATAGTCTTAGTTTGATAATTTTAGATTTATGTAAGTTCACTTCGTTATTGTATTACATTGTGTCCAATATATAATATTTCTTTCTTTTTCTATATCTTTCTATAAATTATCAAGTTATCATTACATTTAAGTGTATCTTATAATTAATAACATTCTGTTCATATTATGATTATACGATCATTTATTTTAGTGATACGTAAGAGATGATTTCTCTGTGGCTTCGTAGAAAAACCGGAGCACCTGTTGATAGAGTAGATTCATTTTTCTTTTCAAGACGGAACTTTGGGATCACAAACAAATGAATAAAAATTTCTAGGGTTATTGGGGAATATTTCCTTTTAAACGTTGGATAGAAAATAAGTAATAAGATGAAAGAAACTGTGATGCATCGGTGGAATTAATAGAAAATATATTTGAGTAAAGAAAAATATTCGTGATTTTATTTCTGACAGCTGTCGCTATTGTTAAAGAATTATTAGATTTTTAACTTATTACTATTTTTATTTTTTATAAGACACAATTCGACTTAAAATTATTAAAAAATGACAAAACTATCGTTAAAATTAAGTAAATATAATATTAAGTTTTTAATAAAAAAAAAAGTAATTTATTAAATTAAGTAAATATAATTCCTGTTTTTGAAAACAAGATGCTGAATATTTAATTTTGATGATACTTCTTGATTTATTGGAGGAAATGAAATTAAATTTCTTGACAAAAATGTTTCAAGAAATGAGATGAGTATTTTAAAGATTAAACAATGAATAATTTCTTAAATATAATCAAAAATAATCCAACATTCACTAAAAAAAAAAAATACTGAATAGCAAATCTTAGAACTGTCGTATCTCACAATAATAGTAGAATCAGTTAGATTAAATGATAGGAAAAGAGTTACTCACGGTGTGTTTGTTCATCTTGTAGAGAGAGGCAGAGAAGGACTGCTGTGTCTGAAGGGAAGACAGTTAATGTAGGTCACTGGGGAGTCCGGTGTGCTTTTATACCTCCGCGGTATACACCCAACTGCATTGCCGTGCGAGGAGATGGCGCTCCGAGATCATCCCTTAAACAAGTCCCGATGGCCTGTATCTAATTGCATGGACTGATGATTGGCAAGTAGGGTTAAGTGAATATACAGGCTACTTTACAATAACTCAGGATTAACAAAAGATTAGGCTGGTTTTTTTTTTATCTTTTTTTGTCAGTAGTATATTGTGGATAGTGGCTTGTGGTAAGCGCTTTTCAACAAGTGAAATTTACTTATTAGAGACTGGAGGTATTGAATTGGTTTGTTTTCAAACGTTTCATTTAAGCAAATAGATTAATAATTTATGATTGGAATAATAGTAACCATTAATGGAACAGGCTTCGTAACCACATTCTCTCCTCAAAGGAAAACAAGGCAAGACAGAATTTAGATGCAGAAATAATCTCTTTAGATTGGTTTACAAATGTTATTTGTAACATTTTTCACATATGAGGAGTCTGATGAAAAAGTAGGATTTGTTTCAGACTTTGAAATGTGACAGTGAAATTAATTCAATTAGTTTTAGTCTTCCTGTTACCAATACAAAAAGAAAAAATGCCACCCCTTTAGTCGAAATTTTAATTTGAAGTCATTCTAACACGTTAAGTCATTGCAAAACACACTTAATACTTTTATGATATATACAATAACTCTTCTCTCCGATTCAGATACTGCGAATCATTGCTATTGAAATCATTTTTTTTTAAATAATCGTTATTGTTATGATATTTGAATCACTTTTCTTTAATAACAATTTCGATATCCCAAAATTCTTATTACTGAATTGATTCAAAAGAATAATTGTCATTTCAAGATAAAAAAAAAGAAAAGAAAAAAAGACAAAATTTTTGTAGTAGTTTAAAAAAAGAAAATAAAATAAAAAGCTGTGAAATATCTTTTTGCAGATTTTGGAAATTCTTTATTAAAATTTGTTGCCATTTATTTTTTTAACTATAGAACTACTTAATAATATTACCATTATTGGAAGCTTAACTGCTGTACAGTAATCAATTCAACTCTGATATTTGCGATTTTTTTTAATGTCACAACTAATTTTGATGACGTTTAGCATGGAATATTGATAGAACATCTAGAATAGATCTAGTAAACTTTATTATTTTTTTAGTGCATAATCGGGGATAATCTTTATAATCTATCCGAAACTACTCGGCCTATTGGGCTAAATTTTGGCATTTGAGTAAGTTAAAGTGTAGCAGATGGTTTATTTCAATAAGATCGAAAATAGTTTTATATTTCATGAATAATGGCAGTTGATAAAACACGCTTAAAATTACCAGTAATCCTAATGACCTTCCTGATTAACTATATTGGATACAATCATAAATAAATAGCTGTTTTAGCCATATTTGAGTTTTAGAGTTATTTATATTGTCTCATAATTTACTTCATTGATCTGTCGGTAATTGAGATGAATTAATTTTGTGATTTGAAATAAAAATTATTATTAAACATTGTTGAAATCTATGTCTGTCGTCTTGTGCAGTGTTTTTTTTTTTTTCCTAGTGTTTAGATCAGGACCGTGAAAAATTTAGAAATAGCAATTTTAAAATGATTGTTTTTAATTTACGTCATACCTTAGACCACGTACTTCTTCTGATTATTAAACTTATTAGTAGTTAACATTTATTGATTTCTATTTAACGAATCTAACTAGATCTGTCTTGGAGTGTTTTTTAAGTTTTAACAGCCAAAGTCCATTTTTAATGCTGTTAAATATCTTTCATATTTTGGATTAATTATAGCAAATTAAAATGGAGAATTTTATTAAGATGAAATGTCATTTATGTAAACTTTACGAAAGCATGGTTCTTTTTCCTTTGTACTTTATACAGTTTCAACCTTCGTGTCATTCTTTACGACTATAAACTTTGAAATCCCAAGAATTTTATTATTTTTAATTTTAGGAATTTTCTATTATCTTCAAACTAGCTAACATCATAATTTAAATCTATGTTTCATTTCGTCCAATAATGTATTTTGTCGTCGCATTAAGTTTGTGTTATTGAGAATTAAATTCCATTTGCCTAAAATGATGATGTTCTCGTATTCTAACTGACAAACTTCCCTAACATTGTCGGTAGGAAGTAAAATCTCTCAGATGTGGATAAAATCTGAAGCAAGGTTATCCAATGGATTGCAACAGGTTTTCGACGTACTATCTTTTGATAGTGGTATTTCTAATTCTAATGACTGTACGACATACAAAAACCAGCTACACTATTTGCTTACTTTCTGCCTGACTTTGAATCTAAAGTCTGTATGAGCTGAAATTCAAGCCACCAAAACCAACGCTAGATATACATACAAGTTTGAATCGCTGTGAATTGACTGATGAATATTATTGAAAGGAAGCAGCGTTGCTCTTCTTTTTCTCTTCTTTTTTTTCCCCAAACTTACGTTAACAAAGGTGAAAGAGACCTATGTAGACTTGACAATTCAATCGTTCTGTTGGACAGTTTCATGAAATGTTTGATAGACATCGAATATAAATTCTATAGAATATTAGCAAAAATACCCGTGCTTCGCGCGGGTTACAAAAGAGTTGTCCTGATGTGGATAACATTGTAATTGTGTGACTATTTTGAAGCCTTTCGAGTTGGTCTAGAAAGGCACGTGGTAGTTTACAAATTATGTTATAGATCGCTACAATCGCTTCGCTCCGGAAGCCTTGCTATGTAACGTCAAAAACAAAAAAAAAAACCCGCTTTATTTCTTCAAAAACAGCAAAGTACATCAAGTAAACTAAAAGCTGAAACTTTCATGTCAAATTTCATGTTTGCAACTCAAGCGGTTTTGGAGATACACATACCCTGCAGGAAATCCCCCTCTCCCGCCTTTGCCTCCGTTTCCACCCCTTAAGATCCGAATGTCGAAAATTCGTCGAATACGAATACTTCAGATTTAAACAAAGAACCCTCACGTGAAATTTCGTGTTTGCAACTCAGTTTCGGCGATACGCATATCCTTGAAGAAAGATGGTCCCCACTCCCTCCTCCGTTGACACCCCTTAGAAATCCGAATATCGAAAATTCGTCGAATACGTATATTTTAGATTTTGACAAAGATCATATCAAGTTTCATGTTTCCAACTTTTAAATTTGTTTCATGACAAAATCTCAAGAGGAGACAGTGTAATGAGAAAAAGCAGCTCAAATAAAAAAAAAACCCATCAGACATCTGCTTCAGTGAACAACAAATGACAAAAATGACCATGTAGAGACGCCAGTTGTCACAACTGCAGTTACACCATTACAAAATAGTTCAGAAAAGTTTTTGGAAAAAATAATGACAATTGAATAATATTTCTAGATTTATAAAGTGGTTTTTTTTTTTTTTTTTTTTTTTTTTTTATTGAAGCAATTAACTATAAATGTAAATAAGTTTTTCATAAGCCTTCTTACGTTTCTTTACTTTCATCTGAATTTATAAAAAAATCAACAGTTACAAGAGTGCGAGAAATGTGCAAGTTCAGAAAACGAAAATTGTTGTCTGCTTCAGAATGATGTTTTATCACATTTTTATAACTCAATAAAACTCAGTGATAACGTTTAACATTTAGTAATAACCAAACGTTATATCACCATTCTTTTATTTTTGTTATAAAGAAATTATCATTAAATATAACATGGATTTATTTATTTATTGGGATTTGATTTGTTAAATTTAAAACATTGTCTGAATGTCTGACGAAGGAAACTTACTTGTTAGTGATAGCCTCTTTTTATCTTAGCCAACGCTATTTTATTTTTTAGTAAAAAAAAGTAAAAAAGACATGAACAGCTGGTAAATATGATGTCGTAATTTAGATTACATTTTTAATAATTGAAAGGTTTGCAATAAAAATATGGCCGTTTTTGTTGTTGTTAAATCTACATTTCAATATTATTTTAATCATCATTCAGTAAAAAAACAACAACTGAAAATTGTATATTTCATAAATATAGTAAACGATGTCTGCTGTTCAGAATAGTTCAACTGCTGGGGGAAAATAATGATTAAACAAAAATCATAGAGAAATCATTGGAATCAGTTCAGGGCAAAAACCTTACTGAATTCAGAACAGTCAAAAGAAGAAAAATATGACCAAAAAAATAAAAACAATAGTTATATTAAAAAAAAAAAAAAAGCCTTTTGGTTGATAGACCTAATTAAAGGTATTCACAAAACTGTTAAATCATCTCTGATTTACGGATGAATAAAAAAGAACCAAATTCTTCTTTTTGGTAACAATAAAGGTTAATAATATTTAGAACGTGAAAGATCAGAAAGTTTCTCCGTTGAATTAAATGATGCATAGCCTTTAAATAAATTGTGAAAGTGATTACAAAAAAAAAAGTATTTAAAAAATATATAGAATAATATATCTCTATAATTATTATAGAGGTATCTATAATATCTCTCGTATAAATGGGAAATTTGTGGATGTGTGTGTATCTGTTGAAAATGCACTTGAAATTTCGCATATGATAAGAATCCATACTATGGACAAGTATAAAAATGAACTTTTTTATTGAGGGGTGGGTGGTAAAGGACCATGAACTTTCTTGAAAGCGCCACATATGCACCTGGAGACGACAATTGGAACTACAAAAATATTGTTGTTCAACAATTGGAACTAAATATTGTTGTGCATAATAACGCAACACTATGAAGAAAACATGAAAACTACTAACAATTCTTAAGAACCAACTACCTTTGTTCTTAATGTGTCAATAGATTCAGTTACTATTAATAAGCTAAAGTCAGGAATATAGAGACCTGTAGGATGTAAACGAACGTCGATGAGGGGATGGGCAAACATTGTTTATAAGGATACAGGAGTTTCGGGATAGCTACATATTTTCGCGATAGATGTAGATTTGTAACAAATACATGATTTTTTTTTTTTTTTTACGAACTGGGAAAGGTTTAAAGAGAGGAGTGGGAAGTTAGGAATCTCGATACAAAATTCAAATATAACTTATCACGTGATTTTTGTACCAGGTGGGGAAGTTTCAAAGAGATCTCACAATTTCAGTTTCTTTCTCATCAGACAACTCTTTTTTTGTAACCCGTACGAAGAACAGGTATTCCGCTAGTATCAGATAAAGTAGAATTTCATTAATGAAACTGGTGTATTGGACCAGAAGGTTTGAAATTCTATTAAAAATTTAGAAATAATTAACTTGTTTATTCCTGTTCAAAAAATAATAATAATTTAATTCGTAATGCTTAAAAAAAAAATTAATGTACAATGAAAATAAAGAATTTTTGAAATTCAGAAAAAGCATTAAAATTAATCATTTGCTGTGAAAATATTCACATAAAATTTAAATGAATTAAAAAAAATTAAAAGAGTTGTAAATTTTTATGTTTAAAAAACAAACAAAACTTCAGAAAAAATCGACAGTTTCGGTAATTACATGATCAGCAAAACCGTTTAAACTTCCAGTTGTATTTTTTTAATTAATAACTACCAATATTCACTGTAAGTTTAACCAAACAGTTATTAAACTTATCCCCACTCAATAAACTATTCATTTTTTTGGAGAATTTTCTAAATACCAATTGCATTGATTAAAATCAGATCCAATCATATTTTTTTTTAATTCCTTTTATCATTATTTATTTATTTACTTTCAGTTGAATTTCCTTTGTCTTGTATCGTTGGTCGTTTCCTTTGATCTCAACGCTGTGTTTTATTGTAAGAGGAAACCATCAGGGGAAGAGAAAGCGAGTGGTTTGGTTGTTTTTTTATCCTCAGAAGTAAAATCTTTCCTCTTTCTCTAGAAACATAATAAATCACTGCGTGGGTTTCTTTTTAGTTCCGAAAGATTTCCTCGGAAGAGCAGCGTTTGTGTTCATCTCTTTGTGTAACCGTTTATTTGCTCCTTGCTATTCTTTTTGCTCTGAATCGATGAATTGTCTGAAGCAAAACAGGTGAATTGGGTTCAGACACCGCCTTTGGGTCAATGGGTCTCCCACTCTCCTTATAGCAAATACCTCATTTGGTTTCCACTCGCATTTTTTGTTTTGAGAAGGTGGATGAGAATTTTTAAAAGTGATTCGTTCACACCAACAACATTTTAACTAACATTTTTGCCACAAGTACCGCAATTTTTAAAAATAACAGCACAATGAAAAGAAAATTTAATTGGGGCGGTTTAAGACCTAACAGGTAAAGTAAATAACATATTTCAAAATTATTATGGAAGAAACACAAATTTACAGGCATCAATTATTATAGCTTATAAGATTGGGTTGTTGTAGTTTTCAGGATTGTTGATGTAAACAGTCATTTTTATTCGTTGCTTTCACTTAGATGTAGCATTAAGTTAACATTGTAAAACATTCAATTAGTTGCAGATTTATACTTTTTGTTAGAAAATTATAATCGGCAGCTTTCGAAGACCAACATGGATTTGCAAAAACAACGGCTTCGACTTCTTAGTGTTGTGCTCTTTTGATATTGTAGAAAACCTCCCCGCTTTACATTGATTAAAATAAGAACAACAACCTTATGAAGATTATCTTAAAGCATGAAAGCTTATGTAATTAATTAGCAAGAAGACTACAAGGACACCGCAAGGACTTCCTGTCTTCTCATTTATTTATTAAAAATTGTATAAATTCTCAGTTTACTGTATTTAAGTCCACTAGAAAAATTATAATAATACAAAACTATAATAACCTCGGTTGAAATGGAAACCGAGGTTATATTGTATTATTATGTTGGCATCGGCTACTTTTATTACTGATTATTAGAACATGGAAGCTTCTTAAATTTTGATTCAAACTCAAAGTAAATTTATTCGAAACTGTTTATTACCTCGACTTATTATTTATTATTAAAAAAATCAATAAAATAAAAAATAGTATCATTTTAATACCACATTTGGTGATAATTTTCCTTCCTTCTATCAATGAAAGATTCCCCCATCCCCATGAATCCCCTCCTCCTTCCCTGAAAGAAGGACATAAAAATAGAACCCACTACAATTCAGAATCTACATTTTTATTTAAGAGGGGAAAGTTAAGTGAGAAATGTCTTTAAAAGCAGCTGAGATAGTCCAGAATTATTTCTTGTACATCATTATGTTATTTTTAGTAGTCTAACGCGATTCCTACTTTGAGAAGCACTGTATATTGTTTTTTATATGTAAGTAGTAGTAGTAGTCTATAGAGAAGGTTTTTTTTTTTTATTTTGTTTATTCGTACTTATTTTCGTTGAAATATTTATTCATATAATTGCTTTATATAGTTTTTTAATTTACCTCAATGCTACAAATCGATTAAAGCCACTAAGCACAATATAATTTTAAGAATATTTAAAATCTATATTATTATGAAATAACGGACATTTTATTAAGACATTTGAAAGGGCTCGTGATCTATAATTATCCCCATAGTGAATTTAAATTGTCGAGAAATATTTACATATGTTTGTATTTATTTATTTTTATTCCTAAGATTAAACTAAATGCATTTATAAAACTGATATAAAATACATAATATTTTATAAGTATGTAAATTGACAATAAAATCTGTATTTTTTAGTTATAATTTAATTATTGTGCAAATTTCGGCTATTATTCAAATTATGGCAGTTATTCACAACCAACATTGTTTAGTGAATTAAAAATTTACTTCTTCATTTAAAAGTTTACCTGTAATTTATTTTTATGCCTAAGGTTTATTTTTGCAATTTTCCTTTATATTAATATAAAGAGAATTTGTTATAATTATGTATTAATTGAACTAAATGCCGAAAGCAAAAAATTCTTTCTTTCCCTTTTTTTCTTAAGTAGAAATCACACAATGTTGATCCATTTCCTGTTCTCCTGAAAGAATTCGAACGCCAATGACTCATAGGAAGTAGAGTTATTCTGGTCTAACCAGAGCTAAAGTCATCCATTTTTCTCGGTTTTTATTCGATTGTTTTTTTTGACACGAGGTCTCGAGATCTTGTTGTTGTCATTCGTCACAGTGGAACGACTTTTCTTTTATTTACTTTATTAAAAAGGCTTATTCGCAAACGAGATTTTTTTTTTCCCTTTAGGATTTTTCTTATTAAATCTCAAACTTTGAAAACTTCGACTTGTAAACAGCAAAGGATGCACGAAATAACTTATTTCGTCCATTACCATTATTACATAGTATCAATAGTAACAATAAAACACATTACATTATTGTGAAGACTTTTAATAACAGTTCATATTTGATTGTTTTTGAAGCATTTCGGTTTCTATTAGCTGCATTTAGATGAAATTGATACAATGTAGAACACGATACTAGCAACAATGGGAACTAAGAAAGCATATAAATGCAATATACAATCCTACAATTATATATAGGATAATTAAATGTATGAAATAAAGAAATGATGATAACTTAAGCTTGAAAAAAATAAAATTTTGTTTATTTAAAGAAGGTAATAATGATGTGTCAGCCGAGGCATTGTTGAAACAGTTTCGTAATATTGTCCCTTAACACGTTCATTCATTGATGAAGTAGGCTAGGAAATATTTGCACTTGCAGAGAATTTAGTAGGAGACATCGTCCCAGGATGCGCCAAGTATCTAAATATACTTGAGAGTGAAGGAAAAGTGTTTACAACTTTGTGAGGACCGTTGGACAATGTGGTCGTACATTATTCTGCTACAGAAGCCACACAAGAAATGCATGGAAAAGAAATGAACAGCCTGATCTCGGTGATGTGTCGCTGAGTTGCCAACTCTAATCGCTCACACGGATGTATCGCTATCATGGCTCCAAATCCTAATGCGACCGAAAGTCTTAACACAAGCTGAAGAGTGATTCAACGGAGAAAATAATACAGTGTATTCTTGCTTCCACGACTGAGTATCAGAAATATGTCTAGTGATAATGAGTGATCAGACTTTGTAATCACTCGATATTTCTTGATCTAGCGTCATGAATATGGGGAATACGATACAGACCCCAAAGAACACTGCATTGTTGTACTTGAGTCTGAAGTTAAGAGATTTGTTCTTTCTGTGGTGCATTTTGGAACTAAGCAAACATATACTATCTGTAACATCCATTGCTACAGATACTAACTTAGTTTTGTTGTTAATGGACTGTGTGACTATCAAACAAACTGGCATCAGGCATCCATACGGCTTCGTTCAAACGGTTCAGTTGCAGCTAATTATGTTTTAAACAAAATTATTGCTGTAAACATTAAAAATCACACAAACTGTAAGTAAACAACATAAAAATCTGTTACAGATTTTAAGTGGAAAAAAATACAATGTAAGAATTAGCAAATTTATTAAATAGTGAATAATATACATAATCAATTCGCGATAAGAAGCTACTGTCTGATAAATGGTTCTTGATGATCGCGTTTGCGCGGGAATCACGAAAATCACGAGATTTGGCCATTAGCCTCTTCAGCAGGTCTCAAGGAATGTAGTATTGTGAATGTCTGTCACTAGGACAATGCTAGAGAAAAAATGTTAAAGTTGGAAATTTACCTTCAGCGTAGAGGCGATGGATGCAGCGGCGAATAAGGCATCGGTCAAAATCGTCGACATCAGTAATGGGACTTGCTGAAGACCGCTTCTTCCCCGGAGTCGATAAGCCTTCTTTCTCGCCATTTTGTGAGAAGACATGGATAGGGGCTGTACTCGCGTCAATCACGTGAAATCGCGGAAATTCGGGATCGTCAAGAACGATGTGTCGGCCTATAGTGCTGAATTTTTGATCATAGTATTTTTCTTCAACACTGAATTTAAAACATGACAATGTGTATATGAACAGCTTTTGATCGCCTGATTTTAACCAGTAAACTTTTGATTAATGAAAATATGGAAAAGAACCATTTATCGAGGCTTCCCTCACTCTCTTCTTTCTATAAATTAAGATTTCTTTTGGCCGGAAAAAGTAAAGCAAAATCCGATTTAGTTGTAGCCTATTGATCTTCAGCAATCGTTCATATTCTGATTTAGGATTTTAACAACATATTTGCTATCGGCTAAACTTTGTGTGACCACTGGGAGATAATTCCATGTTAAGACATCTTAGAAGGATCTTTCACTAATTGAAAAAAAGTTTTTAAGATGATATCTAAGATATCTTTTTTTTTTTGGGGGGGGGGGGCGGAGGAGTTAACTTAATTGAGTATTTATAAACGTTGTTGAATAGATGCAAGTTATTTTGTGAGGATACTTTCGTTTCCTATTAAATAAATGTTCGTGAGAGAATAAGGATTCCAAAGGCCCTGAAAAACTTTCTCTTTTCAAACATTTTGCCTAAGATAAAACTGGAAATTGAAAGACTGCACATTGGCTTATCCTACCTTTGGCTAAGAATCCAACGAAATCGAAGACAGCTATAATCAATTAGTATTTTTGAAGATACTGTTCCTTTTGTAAATTAGAGTCGCTCTTGTATTGGTTTAAAGAAAACCAAATGTCAAATATCGGCCAACCTCACAGGACACATCCAGGATGGCATTGAAGAGACGTAAGTTTAAGTTCGACAAACATTTTCCTCTCTGATCTACGAGAAAAACATCAACAGTTCTGCGTCTCTTCTATAATTTCAGGGTTTGTTTTTAACTTTCTCCGTTCTGTGATAATGATTACGCAGGCAACTTTCACATTCATTTTTTCATTATTGTTATTAGTTTTAATCCTTTTAATTTCTCAAAGGGATTAATCAATCAAAATAAGCGCATTTTGTTAGAAATCCACTTTTTCCGGTCTATAGAAAATAATGAGACGTTTTAAATGATATCTGTATGTGCAGGATTTGAAGTTATTGTGTCCGAATATTTTCCAAAGTAATTCTTTGATCTACATCAGACTTCACTTTAATCATTAAGGTATTGTCCAACCAAAATTTTATTGTTCAGATTTTAATATTTGTAGATCTATTTTATATAAACACTTTGCATATACTGAAAAGTTAGAAAAAAATATATAACAATACAGTGATCATTGTCTTATATCTACGAGATTATTGCTTTGATATATAGCGTCGGTTTATTGACCATTTACAGAATGTGCATTAAGTAAATGTGATAGTTTTCTGTAATTGAATGTATCTGATTACATTTATAACAAAACCACTTTTAACTGTCACAATAAACTGTCTTTACGTAATCCAAAGAACAAACTCTTCATCGACATGAAAGAATAGAAAGAATATATTTACTATATTTAGAATTTACCATAATCTCTAGATCGATTAGATTTCCAAGCTTTGTTTTAAACACCCTTTATTTAAAAACCCAACAATTGATTCTCTTTTTTTTTTTTTTAAGATTTTAATGTAATGTTTTACGTGAACTTAAAAATGATTAAAATTAATTGAATTTAAACAATTGAACTAAGTCTTTTGAAGTTTTAATAAATTTAAATAAAAAGGAACAAAAAAAAATCCTTCTGTTTATATTCAGTAGATATTTAAATAATACTATAAAAAAAAAAGATTTTTCTTTCACGATCTTAAGAAAAAAAAAAATACAAAATTATAATGGAAGTAAGCTTAAAGTTCTTTCAGAAACTTCTTGTTAGATTAAGATGAAGGGATGAGATTTAATTTTGTTACCTTAATGGGAAAGACAATTTTATGTAGAGTCGAAGTTTTCTGACTGAACAGCTACAAATAGCACCGCTGAAGATCTATGTAGTGACTGCACTTCATTTCATCCATCTTAGGAACTAGGGTAACCATCCAACAACCAAAAAAATAAAAAATCTTGGTGCGTCCCTGACTGTAAAACATTTTCTGTTGGATCTTCTTGAAATTACCTAAGTCAGAAGAAAGTTTTACTGTGATTATGTTTACTTTATTAGCTTGTTTGTATTAGTAAATTTCTAAGATGTTTTAATAAAGAAGAATAGCAAAAGAACACAATATCTTTTATGAAGCGACTGTTTGCACAAAAACGGTCGTTTCATATTTATTACAGTTGCATGTTATTACATTCATCTTATGGATATCTTTAAATAGAAATGGGAACCATAGTAAACTTACATCAAAATAAATCTTATCATACACAATGTAAGGTTTTAAAAATACTTTTTCATTTTTAAAGTTAGCTAATAGTTATTATTTGAGTTTTCTTCTTATTTTCAGATTTTATTTCCCTTCATATCGTAGATTGAACGAAATAGATCATTTTTGATTATCAGTAGTAGCCTATTCAGTTAGGGGGGAAAAATGCAAATATTATTGATACGAAAATACTATTTGGTGTCTCAAATGTGGAAACGTTTAACCCTAGGCTCTTCTGGTCGTAGACTTATTCCAGTCGTCTGTGGTTACCAGTTTATCATGATCCCAGCCTTCGAAATGTCAGGTGCTGCCTACTTTCATAACCTTTAACCTAAATAAACCGTGTTGTAATTGTGCCAGGCTAAGGATACTGAAATACAGGTATCTTCATTTTCCCTGAATTTCTGTCTGTTTTTTACAGCATTTGTCTTTGTTTTTATAAGGACTGTTTAAAAGACTTAACTGAACTGTTTGATGGCTTTCACATCAATAACAAAATAGGAATAAAAAGGGTGAATGTACAGTAGACATTATATAATATACAGTCGGACCTCTATTTAACGAACCTCTATTTTGCGAATTTCTCTATTTTGCGAACTTTTCTTTGGAACCAAGAACATTTTGCTAATTTCTTCGTAAAGTAACCTCCAAATAGCGAAGTGCATTTTCTATTTAACGAACTTTTTCGTGGTATCTATTTTTTTTTCTCCTTGAAATATTTTTATTATTAATATTCCCTTAGAGGAAATGAAAGAAATGTGGATACAGCTGAGGGAAAAAGAAGAAATTAACAATGATGTGCTGATTGATGATTATCTTTCACTTGATTTTGAAGTTGAGACCTCGGAAACACTAACTGAATCGGGTATTTTGGACAGTGCGAAAAATAAAAACAATACAGCTATGAATTGCGATGAAGATGAAGGTGATGAAAATGGATGATCATGCTGCAGATATGAAAAAAAAAAATATGGTAAAATCATTTGAAACAATCCGACGCGAATTACAATTTGAAGAAAATACTGAAGGGGTTTTTGGTGCATTGCAAAGATGCGAGACGTAATACTATGAACGAAAAAGCTTTTTCAAAATAAAAAAAAAAAAAAAAAAAGGGTCAGACAAAATTAACAGACTTTATTCGTAAAATTTAAGTACGCATGTGCTAATGTAAGCTTTATGTCATTAAAATTAGTACTTTTTTTTAATATTGAATAATAAAAGGTGAATCTCTATTTAACGAATTTTCCATATAACGAACTTTTTTTCGGGATTTAGCAACTTCGTTAAATAGAGGTCCGACTGTATGTATATTGAATAAAAAATATCAAATCTTGTGCTTTTTTTATTATTATTTTTATTAGTGTATGCTTAATAATTTTTTTAAGTAAATGAAACTTTTGGTTTTTGGCTACGATAATACTTTTTTTTCTTTTTTTATTAGACTTATAAAATCTAGTAAATAGGTGAATATGTTGTTGGACTAAATTGTAAGAAAATACAAAACAAATATTTTTATATTTACTGAAGGAGACGTTTAAATTTTCCCATGTATCGACCAATGATGATGTTGTTACCAAGATGACAACAGGAATGCGAAGAGGAAATAGGCCAAAATAATATCAATGGTAAATCTTGATAAATCAAGGCATCTTCGCTCTAATAGAGAACAGCTGATTTCGAGGTTATTACACTGATTCATTGGATCAATGTATTTTTCGTTATTTTAGGTGTGGGTGGGATTGTCTGCAAATCAGATAATAATGTTTCAAATTTCGATCGCCCTTTATCGAAAAGTGAAAGCGGGAAAAAAGAGAATCAGAAGCTCCAGGGAAGGAAAGAAGGACAAAACGATGTTCTTTTTCCTCCACCAAGGAAAAAAAAAAACAAAAAAACCAACTGTTTCGTTCTTTCTATCTTTTGGATAACTTGTTATTATTTTGTTTGTTTTTTTCTTCTTGGGTAAGATTTTAAATGAACGAAAATTAGACCTAAATGTTAAAAAAAATCTAAAGAACTTCCTACAGCTAATTATTTCAAAATTATTTCTGCCTCAACAATTCCATATTTTATTCTTGCTAAATTTGTGTTGATCGATTGAATAATTAGTGCTTGAAAACAAAGCGAAGACAAATTCAGTCCATGGTTTCTTCCGGATGCTATTTACAGTAGGACTCCCGTATCCTTATATAGTCAGACCTCGATATAAGGTCACCTCTTGGGACCTCGCGAAAGTGACCTTATAACCGAATCATATGCATTTGTCAATAAATAAGCATTATATAAATACAGTATAATTCTTTGCAAAATTTAATACGTACAAAATATCAGTTTATTAGATTATAATTTTGTAATCAGCTTTATTAGGTTATAATTTTTTAATTTAGTTGAACCAATTAAAATTAATGGAATCAGAAAGAAATTATTTTGTAAAAATTTTAATTCGGAGTAAAGTTGTATACAAATAGTACTAGTATGCTCAAGCAAAGTACTGATGTACAACTGACCTTACTTAAAATAATCCATAATACAGAACTGTCGCGATTTTGGTTTCTTCTTTTGTACAATGTTTTTTAAGTTTTGTAGTTCTGAAAATGCTTCCTTCAGAAGCTTACGACATTTAATGCTCTGAGGGCTTCTGCTTGCATCACCGCTTCACTTTTAGTATCACTGTCGTTATCCTCACTTTCTACTGCATTGGAATCTAAAACTTGCGAAACAATTTCAGAAATCGAAGCTTGAGAAGTAGTAGCAAGTTCATCATCAATTCTCACGTATTCACTTTTCCCTTCTACAGCACAGCTTCGATTTCTGAGATCTTGTATTAAGACAGCTAAAGGAATATCGTCTTCATCTGTTATTTCATCTACACTATTTGTAGAAAATTGATGACCAGCTTGTCGAAAGCAATTTGAAATTCATGTGTTTGACACCAAGCTCCAACTTTTATGAATATAAAAAAATTGCATCTAACACAGACACGTGAAACTTTTTTTTTCTTATCAATTGCTGAAATCAAGTCTTTCAGAAGGAGCTTTCTGTAGTTCATTTTCAGATTCTTGGACAAAATTGTTGGAATTGAATCAGTGTGGCACTGAAATCACAGAAAAAAGTGACCTTATATGCGATTACGTATTTAAGATATACCATATATCCGATAATCCATATCATAGAATTCCTTTTCAATGAGCCGGGACTTTAGAAAAGTGACCTTATATGCGGGTAAACTTATATCGAGGTCCGACTGTATATAGTAGTAACTTCGCGTGATAGTAGCGAAGACTCTGTCTATGCTGTACATACATATGATAAAGTTTTATTTACAAATTAAGCACAATGAGACATTAACGACATGATATAGAATAATAGTAATACAGTAAAACCTCGTTAAGTCGTCACTCAAGGGACCGAACATTTTTGGCGACTTAAGCGGAGTGGGCATTTTTTGAAAAAAAAAAAACACACTGAAATATAATATTTTTATGAATTGCTGTAGGATTCGGTGAGAAAAACAAAATTTTCAGAAATCAATACATGCAAATGAATGAGTGGAAAATAAAAAAAAACCAAACACATTTTATTTTATTTTACTGGCATTAAAATAATCCAACAGTGTTGATTGATGAAGGTGCTGATTACTGGTAACAATTCGAAACACTTTGTAATGAAATGGAACTCCAACTTTTGTGTACATAGTTAATCGTATCTAAAACCGAAACTTCTAGCTTTTCGTTCCTACCCAAGGCTTTTATCATGTCCTTTACAAGCATTTTTTTGTATTTTCGTTTAAAGTCAAGAATTATCCCTTGATCTAAAGGCTGAAGAAGTGCAGTTACATTTGGAGGAAGAAAAACAATTTCGATCGCTTTTAAATTTTCGGGGCTTACTCGCTATGAAATAAAATCGCACTCAGTAAGGGTCAAGAAAAACGTCTAATTTTGACAAGAGTCGCAGCGAGAAGTGTGTAATTTCCCAAGTGAATTTCCCACGTGACAATTCCCCGTAAAGGCTAGGCTTTCTTAGAGTGAAGGGGCGGAGCTGAAAAGATAGCAGGCAAAATTGAGAATAAAGATGCATTTCGCCATTTGAGGGTGACGAGTTATCCGGAGTAGAATTAAATTTGGTGACGAGTAAAAGAGGGTTATTTTACATTATTGTCTATGAGACCTTATCGGGACCAAAGGAAAACGACGACTTAAGCGGAGTGACGACTTATCCGGGTGACGACTTAACGAGGTTTTACTGTAATAAAAGTTATATGAATAATTGTAATAATAAAAGTCCTATTTGGTTATTGATGTGAAAGCCATCTAACAGTTCACTTAAGTCTTTTAAACAGTCCATACAAAAACAAATGCTGTAAAAAACGGGCAGAAATTCAGGGAAAATGAAGATACCTGTATTTCAGTATGTCTCTCTCCCTTTCTCTCTGGACAAAGGGATGATTAATGTCCCTTGCGGGACCGAACGATATTTGATCATGTTATTCAGAACTGCCCACAATTTAAATTACGAATGTTTGCTGTATTTCTGGAATTTTCTATTTAATTTCTTCGGATCGCTGCGGTAACTGAACCAGCGGATACGGGGGGGCATTTATATACATATCTTAGGGTGTTCGATGTTTTCTAATAAATGCAGTGGTACTTGAACATCATTAAAAAGGATCATGAAAGCATTGATTATATAAATTTGCATTCTTTTGTTTTGTTTTCAAATTCCACATGTTACAGCAAATTTTAAAAATTGATTAATTCAAATTCAAAAATTTATCACAACGTTTCTTATACCCTGTGAAGATGTCTTTCTCAAGTGTTACATTTTGAAAAGATGCATACCGATCAGTATATTTTTTTAAACTAAAATAAAAAAATAAATAATTAAAAATTTATCTATTTTAATTTTTTTTTTTTTGCTTTATATAAAATAATAATGCTTTGAATGCAAATGTTTTGGATAACACTTTAGAAATGATGGAAAATATTAGGCTGTGATTTCTTCTGCTGAATTAGATCCTCTTCAAATCGAAAATGAATTTATTATATTTTGGCATTTTAGAATAACGGTTAACTATTATTATTATTATTATTATAAATCGTTATATCCTTTTTAGATAGCATTACTTTTGGGGGTATTTTGTTATTTTTACTTTGTTGAATTAATTCAGGTAATTTTGTTGGAATTTAATTACTGAAGTTTAAATGGGTGTAACCTTTTTATTAAATGTTTTAAAACTAAGGAATGGAAGTAAAGAAGCTAACTTTCTATTACATCTTTCATTTTTTTTAGTAGATTTGAGAATAAAGATGCATAAGGAAGATCCACACTTTCCATTAGATTAATTTTAATTTCGCCATAGAAGATAATCCTGGAGATTAGTTGATCTGAGATTAGATTATTCAGTTATTATCACCGATGAGAGAAAGAACTGTGAATAGAAAATGATTTTTTTTTCTTCTAAATTAATAATAAATTAAAAAAAGAAAAACATAAGGTCAAAGTTTAAAAAGCGCCCACTGTGTTTTATGTGACAGTATGTAAAATAAATAAAAACAACTTTCTAGAAAGAAGTTTTTCCTTTCCAATGGTTTGATTGCAATTTACAATAAAAATTAACGGGGAAAAAAAAACAAAAAAAACCGAGAATGCACAAATTCGTTAAATTCGTTTTCCTTTCACGCATTGAGCCATCATCCACAGCAATCTGGGACAGCTGATTCGTCCTTATTAGGACTCATCAGCCAGATTTAGCTTCGATGATCAATCTCGGAATGCGTGAGTATCTATGGTTCCTTCTCCTGATCTCGGAAGTGGGACCCGGTAGAAAGCAAACGACGAAGCTAAATCTGGCTGATGAGTCTTAATAAGGACGACACAGCTGTGCTCAGATTGCTGTCGATAATGGCTAAAAATGCGTGAAAGCAAAACAAATTTGTGCATTCTCGTTTTTTTTTTGCACGTTACAATGCACGTTAAACCCCATTAATTAATAAAAATTAACATAAGTTTTCTTTTGTTTTTCCTGTTATAATGTTTGTCACAGAGACTTAATCTAGACGATAAGACAAAGACTAAAACTAAATGGCTCTGTTATCTGTCTACTCTATTTGATTTTTTCGATAAATTGTTGATAACTGGAAAATTATGAGTTCACTAGCTATCGTCACGCATCTGCCAATGGATATCATTCGAATCTGAAACATGAATTAAAATGTAACTCAAGCTGATGAGCTCTGATTAGATCAAGCAATTCTTTTAGAATCCCATTAAAATAACAATATTTTATTTTTATTTATTTATTAATTTTTGGCCTTTTATGTCATTTTTAGAGTTGCTGATATTTCTTGGTCTTGGAGAGGTTTAAAGTGCATTTCCAATCTTCTCCGATCTTAACACATTTCATTTATCGTTAATCTTTAGTTTGATGATGGCATCTATCCCTCGCTCTTATATGAAATGGATTCGTTTGATCCACATATTGAAGCAATTGACTGAATCCGCTTGTTTTTCAGTCACTATGACACGTGGTTTACTGAAGGAATATAACTTCACTCAGCTGCAGCTTCTTTAGATGCTACATTGTGATAAATAGATAGGCAGGCCCTACGAAAGAGGGGGTCCAGTAGGACCATTGGTCCGGGGCCCGAGAGCCCTTGACAGAGGGGCCCATGACTGAAGGACCATTTTGCAAGTCTAAGGGGCCCCAAATGGGTTTTGTACCGCCTTAAAAGATTTCTCTTGGAGGCCCTGTAGATAGGGACTTACGAATGAGCTGTCAGACTAAAATAGCACGTTAGGAGGGGCATAGAAATAAATTCCCATTTCAGAGAAGACAATATATCACTCCGACTGATAGAAAGAATTGAACGCAAATCAAGATATACAGACTGAATCGGATTCGAATCCCAGGCCCGACATGGATGTTTTCTTTCTTTCCTATGTTTATCTGCTTTTTTTCCTCTTTCCTTCTTCCGGCTGACTGTGATCTTTTCTAGGTTCTGTAAAATAGATCCTAGGTATCATTACTAATAGGAAACACCTATGGCCCTTTAATGAAAAAAATGCAAAGATGAAAACGAATTTGAGTGAAATTGAAGGAGGATATTTAGATACGTCTAAATATTTACATTTATCCTTCACTTATTTAAATTTTAATGCAGATTAATAAAAAAGATGCTTACGGTGGAAGTGACTACAAAATACAATATTGCATCTAGTTACTTAATTTTCTATTGATTAAGAATTCGAATTTTTTGATATATTTTGATACAGAAAAATAAGATGTATTCAGTTTTTGTGGCAAGCTTTTTGTAATATTTATAGGGTGTTATTTAGAAACCCTGTGTTAACACAGGCGATTTCTTTTCTTTATTTGTTTTGGTAGGATCTCATTGGCGGGAGAGGTTTTGGGTTCCGTTGCCTTTCATGCTTTCCAATCTTGTCGTTGAGGGGTAACTCTGGCTGAAGATTCTTAACAATGGTGAAACGGCTGTTCCAGATTCCCCGGGTCAATGACAAAATTAGAAGCATGAATTGGTTTTGTTTACATTAGTGCTGATGGGAGCTTCCCTCTTTTTTTCCACTATTTCGTTTTTCTTTACGTTAGTTTTGTTGAAATTTATGATTTCAAGATATTAGTAATAAATATTTAATATATGCTAATCAGGTACTGCAGTTAATAATCCCAACCATTTTGAATAATTGTTTAGTTGTTTGTGATAATTAAAAGCCCAAACCCACTTGTTTTCTGTGAATGTCTGCTGTTTTTTTCCTTTAACAGACGACCTACACTTTCTCTCGATACCTTTTTTTTTTTGCCTGCGGACCAAACAACCGTCGCAGGTGAACAACCTCCGATCGGAAGCAGTGATGAAACAAGAGGGGTCCGGAAGTGAAATCAGGGAGGAGTAGATGCCCAATGGCCAATTGCTGATCTCGTTTCTAACACTTTCGCTTCCGAAAAACAACAACAATCATTCTGAAAATTAGGAAACACGATGGGAACAAAAAAAAGACCAAGAGAAGTTGTTCACTGATATCTGTTCCGATATTCATAATGGTGCGAAACGAACTCTTTAACCTATTAATCCTGGAACACAGCAGCGTCATAACACCTTCGCAAATTGCAGTCGGAGTCGAGAAAAGAAAATGGGAAAGTCCAATGAAGTCAATTAGAACAAGAAATAGCTCCGAATTGCATGAAGGGATCAACATCTAAACATATTTAAAAAAAGATAATCTGAATAAGTTTTTCTTAAAATACTTTTTAAAAAGAAAATGGTCTGCGTTGGAAATAATCAAAATGAATTTCCAGAATTCATTTCATTTGTCCATTTTATTTTGATTATTAGTCCTTTTACGAAGCATTAGCATAACTTCCTATCAACTGGTTAAGTACATATACATTTTGATTCCATTCAATTACTAATTACATTGGTTAAATTAAATATTGATTAATTACGGCAATAATAATAATATATAAAATGCTTTAAGAGTTCTATGTACGCCTATCCTACATACTTCATTTGCATGTTATTTTGTTGAATTACAGTTATCATATTTTTAATAGTTATTTTTATTTCTTCTGTTATGTTTCGTTGAGCTACATTTTACTTATTTGTTTTCGAGCTGGATTATATTTGATTTGATAAAACAAAGGTTTTGATTTGATAAGAAATTGGCTGTAAAATAGAATTGAATAATTGTTTATCATAATTTGAAGATTATTCTGGTTTTAATCGATACAATTATGTGCAATTCCTCAAATATATTATCCCCCCCCCCCCCCCAAAAAAAAAAAAAAAAAAAAAAAAAGGTGAGTCAAAAGAAAGGAGATTTGTTGAAAGTCCATGAACGGAACAGACCTAAGCGGTATCTTCAGTCACAGAGATTAATTTCAAACAATTTCTGGCCTCTTATAGATTTTAATGAAAGTAAAAAGATTTTCTTCGCTTGGGTTGTTTAGAGGTCGTCATGGCTACGATTTCATTTACATTTTTACTTGATTTTGGACTAAATTCTGTTTTGCTTTTTTGTTGGTAGACATTTATCGTGAACAAATAAATAGAAAAAAAAATTGTGAATTAAAATGAATCAAGTTGAATTCGTGAATTAACTCCTTTGCAAATAGATAATGGCGCCACCGGATGTCCAATAACACAACGGAACAATTTATTCGTTAGCCACGTCCGTCATTCATTTTAATTTGATCCACAAATAAACAAATTCGGTTTTAATAAAAAGAGATAAAAACATTATTTATTAAATAAAAGTAGTTAAATTGTATTTCAGTCCTAGCTGGTCCCTCAAAAAATTTCAGTAATTCGGATTTTGAAAAATACTTTCCGTATCATTAAGGTCTATATTTAGTATTTATATTTAAATAAGATTAATTTTAATCAATTTACAAAAGAAATACAATTTTTTAAAGGATTTACTGAAATGATGTGAATAATAAAAATGACTTGAGTTCCAATGTCTCTTTTGCTTGACTTTTTAAAGCTGAAACTAATTCTTAGTTTCCAAACAACTTAGTTTCCAAACAAACTCAATATTAAGAGAGGAACAAAGCTCATGAAATCACCATTTGTGTTCGTGGGTGTTTGTTCTATACTTGTTACTTCTGAACAAGTAAACGGATCTTACGAAACTTAATATACAGGCAGGCCGCGCAGTTGGCGTTGTCGCTATGACATCGGCCTCTCACCTCTGAGTACTGGGGTTCGGTTCTCATGTGGGTTTCGTGATGGTGGACGATCCGCGCTGGGCAGGTTTTCTCGGGGTTCTCCCGTTTCCCCTGCACTTCTCCCACCATACTTTCTCAGTCTTTCTGTCCATATTTCCGTGGGATAGTACAATAGACCTCTGGTCGCAGTGCTTGGCTTCTGCCACCCACCTTCATTACATACATACATACATACATACATACATACATACATACATACATAC
>JAFIDM010006943.1:6626730-6636915 GCA_023159025.1 Thereuonema tuberculata | reverse complement strand
AACATATTATTCATTTTGAATTTAATGAGATTTTTATTTGTCTGGAAAATGTAGACTCCTTTAAAGTTTCATTTGTTTAATTAATAAGAATCATTATTTTGAATCATAGAATTGGTTTTAAATTTCAGAAAAAATTTTTAGAATTGTTTTTAATATGATTTTAAATAGAAATGAATTAATAACTGTTCCTGTAAGTCCGTTTATGCGTCACTCAGTTGCTATTTTCCTTAGCAAATTACGTTATATTACTTTTATCTTACTTTTTTTTTTAAGTATTTTAGTTTTAACTTTTCATTAATGTTATAGAACCCATGGTAGGGAGAATGAAATGATGATTACAACGGAACCCTTCCTATACGAATTTTTTAATTACTATTTAATTCTTTATTATTATTTTCTAATATTCAATTACTTAAAACGTGTCATCTTTGAAGGACGAAGCAAATGTATTTGTCATTTCTAATGCAAAAAAGAATGAAATGATCTTCAATGAATTTATTTAAACAATTAAGACAATTTCCGTGATTTGTTTGTTTACGGAAAAGCCAAGTTAGTGAATTGGAATTCTCTTCTCGTCGCTTTTATATGTGAAGACATCTTCGACGTAAATGAGTCATTTTTAATTTATTCCTTGATAAATGTTTTACCTGCAACATGATGGGAATTAGGCTGTTTCGATTACAGCTAATGGATTTTAAAAATAGAGAATCACTCCCTTCTTAATCACAGAATCCATTATTTGATTACAAAGAGCTATTTAACAATTCATACAAATGGATTCTTGCAAATCATAAAACATTGGATTAAATGTATTTATAGAGAACGAGTTACAGAGAGGATTTTAGACTTTGCAAATCCAATGCTGTTTCTTTGAAATCCAGCTATTATAATAAAAACAAAATTGTTTCAAATTTTTATTATTCGAGATAAAAGGATCTCAAAATACGATAGACAAGAAGTAAGCATTACAAGAGAACGGCAGACAGATACATTTATTTTTCTTTTAACGGCTAAGTGAGTTGTAGTGAATAAAGCCTTGTTAGCTAACTGTTTAAAATATCTCCTCTCATCAGCTGGAATGAGTTAACAAACTCTCTACTGGTTTTCTTATTGACTATAGACTCACGTAATCACTCTGTAAAGGATTTTTATCTCCTTTTAATTCCGTTCCTATTTTAGAATAAACATTGAATTCAGTTGATGAAATATCAGGAGTTGATTCCCCAGCTGAGGAAATGAGATCATCTTCAAAGTAGCTACAACTTTTCTAGAAGGGTCTACATTCATTAAGTCTCTGTAAAGAATTAGATTGTTGAATTAGATAAGCATATATTTAAATAGCCATATCGCGAATACTTTGGAAGAGCCAATTCAAAATAGAAAAAAGCGGATCGACTCAATTTGCAGAATGTTCTCTAAACATGATAATAAACAATTAATCAAGACTTAATATTTAGGTTTGACTTAACATAGACTATTTTTTTTTATTTGATTGGTGCATCAATCAATTATTTGAATATAGCATCGATGTTAGCATTGATTTTTTTACATTAATGATTTTTTTTCTATTACTTTTCTATGTTTATTGTATTACGTACCTTTACCACAATCTTTGGTCAATTTAAGACATGTAAGAATACAAAAGATAAAAAGTGAAGTAGACGCCTTCGAATTCTAATGGGAAAATGAACATTAAATTTATTACAGTTTAAAAAGTTTGGTTTCTTCCACTATCTAATGTTTGAAATTGTAAATGAAACATTGATGACTGCTTGTTTTAAAATGTATGAGATAAAAGAGTTGGCAGGGAAATGGACCCCACCCATAGAAAATAGGGTAAGTGTTTTATTAATGGAGTTGGAGACAGAAAATGCGTAACACGTTCTTTAAGAAAAAAAAATCAACATCACAAAATTCCAAAAAAGAAAATAAATAATTTTGATGGAACTAAAGTTATTTTAATATTTTTGAATATTTATATTTTTCCTAAATAATGTTTTGGGTTCTTGATCTAAAAAATGTTAAAATAAATACCAAATTCTAAGAATTTTTTTTTTTTTTTTAAATTAAAAAAAAAAAAAAGATACCTGATTTTCTCGTAAACAAAACTATATGTAAGGTTAACATTAGGAACTAGATAACAATTAGAAAGTGTCTTTGGAATGTAACAACTCAGGCTAGTTCATAACTGAGCGACATGAAAACATTTTTCACGATATTGGAACAATTTTGTTTTAAGAAAACAACAAAGTTTCGTTTTAAAACACGTTAAAAAAAAAAATTACGTTTTTTAGTTGACGATAAACAAATGTAACTAAATGTGGGTTATATTAATGAATTGTAAAATATTTCGTTAAAAGATTGCAACGTTCGGAGTTAATCATGTGAACAAACCATATTCTTTGAAAAAAAAAAAAAAACTTCTATTTTTCCGGAAATTTTTATGAAGGTAATTAGTTATTTTAAATTTATAGAGATATCTTATTTTATGTTTTTATTTATTTATTAATTTATTTTTCTGAGTTGTCCTTTTTTTTAATTTACATTAAAAAATGAATTCACTTCCGATCAACGACAGACCCTAATACATATATGTATTATATATAAAATAATAGAATAGCAAAATTTATAAACAGGCGAATAATTCTTTGCCGATTTTTTTTCTTTTTTCTGTTAACTGGAATTGTGCTGCCATCTGTTGGCAAAATCACGCAAAACAATAAATATGGACCATTAGACTTTGTTCAGTGATCCACCTTCGTTGATTTATTATGAGAACAGCTGAATACACAGTTTTCCTTTTTTATTTGTTTAACAAAGGGACCTAACTTCCTCTCCTCGAGATTCGCCTTCTAAAATTACTTTTCAGTTAAACTCTTAAACCAAATAAATATAAAACTCATTGTTTCATGTTTTATGAAATTTGTTGAAAGATTCGTCGAATCTCAAGTTCTATCTCATAAAAGAGAAATGATGTATTTCAAGAAATAAATTATTTTTATTGTTCTCGTATTGGGAAAATACTTCACTCGTATTGGGGGGGGTGGGAATCCATCTTCAATAATTATGTTTCTAAGAAAATAAGGTTTTGTTTTGTTTGTTAATGAATTTACTTTAGTCATTCTTATTTACCATTTGATTTCTCAAAATCTGCGGTTATTTAATTATTATTATTGATTAGTAATGCTTTACTTAACCTTTGTTTCATTTGATTACATTCAATCCTAACAGAAATCAGATTTATAATTGTAAAGGATCAGGAAAAAAAAAAAGTTTCAGAAAAAAAATTAAATCAAAAATTGAATTGGCGCAGCTTAGCCGCAGCTGCTTTTGCGCCATTAAACACCAACCAACCAACCAATCAAAAATTGAATCAATTGTGAAATTCCAATAATGTTGGCAACTGTGCACGTGGTGCCATCTACCGACAAAGAAAATAACTATAATAATTTTTTCTAGTTTTTTTTTTTTTCTATTTCATAATTACAAAACAAAAGTAAATTGTTAAATTTATTAAAAAAAAAAAAAAAAAAAATTGTTAAAAATATATTTTGAGACATTCTAATAATTATTATAACAGAATGTTGATTATCGATCGTTCGAAAATAATTTTAAACCCCATTATTACTATATTACATTGCAATTAATATGCACAAAAAGGGTCAGTTTTCGAAGTTTCATTAAAAGAAATATTAATAAAACAATTTATTATGTGTACCGTAAGTTTGAAAGAATGCTACCATGAAAAGTTTTTAGAAATTTTTTTTTTGGTAATTTTATTGTATTTTCCTAAGATAATATTTTGTCAATGAATGCTAAATTGCTAATTGTAATTAAAGTAACAATTCTTTCAATTGAATATGTTTGAAATTACAAAATCAATTTATTGTAGAAAGTTCAAGAGGCAGTGCAGACTTTTACATCCATTTTTATTTTCATGTTAATATTTTGTCAATATTTTAAAAATGCCTGATAATGATTATTAGCAGCAATGAATCTGTAAATTTTTAAAATTTTTATAAATTACATATATATTAGTTTTACAGATTCTTTACTGCTAATAATCAGGCATTTTTAAAATATTTACATATAAATTGTGAGCGTGACTTTTAACTTTTTAATAGACAATTCCAAAACCAAGACTTGTTTATTTTTGATGTTTTTTTCCTTCAGTTAATTCCCGTCATTTTCAAGAAGCAAATCTGAACGTCATTAGTTTTTACCGGAGCTCAATTGGAAATATCCCTTCGCATTTTTCGAAATTAATATTTCCTGAAAATAACATTTTAGAAGAGTAAATAGTTGTTGATATGATAAAGACGTTGATTAGGATGAATAAATAGTTTAATCACGACCAGAAAAGAACCACGAATTAAAATAGAAGCTTTTATTTCATTTGATGAATTGGTTGGTGCTAGGATTTCGCTACAGGAGAGAAGTAGAGTTTCTTCTAAAGCAGTGATTCTCAAACTTTTTCAGGCCACCGCCCCTTTTTGTCCCAAAGTATTCTCAACGCCCCCGTTCTTGATGTATAACCCTTTGAATCCTGCTTGCCCTATGAGGAAATATCCTAAAAAGCGATTTTTTTTTATTGCTAAAATTTAATTGTTAATTCCCTGTGAAAAAAAAAAATTAATTTCTACATGGAATGTTCGCGATGGGAATCGAATCTGTAACCTTCTTATCCGAAGCCAGACGTCTTATCCATTGGGCCATGGGACTACATTCAAATTATTGTTAAATATCTCTTATCGCTCCCTCTGTGTGTACGACGCAATGAGAGAAGAGTCAGAGAAAAAAAACAAAAACAAAAACAACTCATTAATTTTAGCCTACTAGATTAAAATTAAAATTTTCATTTTTTTAATCTAATACAAGCGCAGGCCAGACGAGCATTAGATATACAGTAGCACCTCGATTATCCGACACTGTTTTCACCGGACCCTCGTTTAACCGACGTCGGTTTCCTTAATTTTTTTTTTGGTAAAGAAACAATTTCTTCCCCTCCATCCCCCTTGTGCTCTCTCTTATGCGGAATTTTCGAGTTACCGACGGAGGTCTGGTCCCGACAACTGCGGTTAATCGAGGTTCTACTGTAGAAGCTTGTCCTCAGCGATGACGGGAGAATCGTTAGACACTCGACATAAATAAAGAAATTACAAATGATGGGCAAATAAATACTCTTATCTCAATGAAAAGCCGTCACATTGTTATCCTTCATTTTTGAGGGGGAGCGTATAGTAAAAAATAATGTATGAAAAAAAATATCGAAAAAAAACCCAAAAAACTATACATCCATTTTAGCTTGCACTTTTCACAAAAAAAAATCACTACTAATAAGTACATAATAAGAAACTAAATTTTGTATATGGAAATACGAACAAAACACACAAGAATACAAATCTAACGTATGTACATAATACTTGAATATTGGTAGCAAATATATAAACAAATTTAATATTACAAAAAATTAAAGAAAGTTGAATGTAACTTAACACAACAGATTGTTCTGTGGTAATGACTTTTGCTCGATATATATTATTACCATTTTATAATAATTAATGCCTCTCAGCTAAAGCCGTAAATCTCCATGTTCAACAATTTGCATACGATTTGGTTAAAATTTGTGATACAGTACTAAAACTACATTCGGCTAAATATGATATTGAAACAGATAGAAATAAATGCAGGATTAAGTTCTGAATTTTCTTTTGAACCAAAACTCTTAATAAAACTTATTAAAACTTGGTTTCAATTCAATATCATTTTGTAGCTGAGTAAGTTCTTCCTCTACAAAACGTTCACTAACTTTGAATGCCTCGACCGCCCTCTAGGGGGCGATAGCGCCCACGTTGAGAATTACTGTTCTAAAGGCTTTTACAAAGTTCGTATAAAGTGTATCAATTTGTAGTCCGTGACTTTTTGCCGTTGGCTTTAGATTGAAATCTTCATATTAACTCTTTTACTTTTGTTTCCCTAGAAAGCGGAAATTTTATTATTCAAATATAGAGGGATTCTTGAGCGCAGTTCAATTTATGAGCTTGGCTTATCGCAAATCTTTACTACAATGTTGTAATTTGTTAATATATATATATATATATATATAAAGTAAAAAGGTAAGTTACTCCAAATGTATAGATTTTGTACTCAGGCTTTGGACTGTTAAGCCTAAGGGCGAAAGTTGTTATTTTTGATATTCGAAAGTCAGTAAGAATTGAAAGCTCAGGGCAACTCAAAAAAGTTGAGTTAATGATAATCAATGTTATTAAATTTATATTAAATCTCTCATTAGGAAAAGGAAAAAAAAAATAAAAAGGCCAGTGAGCAAATTGAAAACAACTTTTCACCAATATTTGATGATGTCTTAGTAAAAACTGTTGGTGCTCTTTTACTTAATTTCAACTCATCTTCGTCATTATCATTTTCTTCATTCGAGGCATTTTATGTGTTTACTTCAATTTATAAATTTCCATTTTGTGGTATACAGTGTTTCTCAAACGGATCGCGCATAGACTGATAAAAGGAAAAAATATTATTTTTTTTAGTTGTTTTAAACACGATATTATATTAATATTGTATTTTTTTTTAAATCAGAGGGAAATATCGAAATTACTTTTAAAGTGAGGACCGGGACTGTCAATTTAGAGATGTATCAAAAAAAAAAAAAAAAAAATAGTTGAATCAGAAACGTTCTATCCGAAAAAAAAAACCAGGATGGTTTTAGTAGATTTCATTCCTCCATGAGATCATTTTAGTTTCTTCCAACACGAACGTCGTCTTTTGTAAAACGCTAATAATAAACAACTGCGAAATAATACTGTTACGACAACCCATTGCCTTCAATAAGCTAACCTGAAATTTTCAGTTGATATCCATGTTTTTATAGAGTTTTCTCACAACTTGTTTCTGATGCCTACTTTCGAAACTTTTTGAATTATATAAAGGGTGTAATTTACTAGTTTCAAGAGGAGAACACTACATTTATCACCTTTTGCTCCATTGTTACGTGGTATTGTATGTAAAAAGAATACTTTTCCTTTCTCTGAAATCACTACGTTTTAACTCTCTTTTTTTTTTTTTTTTTCAGTTTTATAATTTTAATAATTTTTACTCTGACATTTTTTTTTATTTTTTTTTATTCGAGTTAAAAATAAGAACTATTAAAAATATCGCACACAGAATTGATATTGTAATTGTCTTTATAATTGTATTGATATCAATATTAAATGACATATTACTACTCTTATAGGTTATATAAATATCATAAATATTAATTAATAATTCAACTATAAAGACAATTAAAAAATTAAGAGCATCTGTGTAGTTTCGAATTCTTCCACTAGATGGCGGTAGGTTGTTAGTTTTCGATTTTCTTTCTACAGTAGTTCTACGTCATGGATGACAGATTCACATCTGTTTTTGTACTCTATACAATTATTGAGACAGATTTATGTAGCTCGATTCCCACGTCACTTTCTAAAATAAAAAAAATAAATAAAGTTTTGGTCTGAAACTAATAGAAATTTTATTAAAAAACGACTTTTGTTTGGTTCGGAAGAAATATCTTGAAAAACAACTCGGCGATTTCTTACTGGAGTTTCTTAGTTTTGATATCGAAAGATTTATTTAAATTGGACGGCTTTTATATAAAAGGAACCAAGCACCATGAAATGAAAAATGAGAAAAATTATTAAACTATATTATTATAAACCCTTACATAGTTTTTTCCCTTTGTTTCTTTATTTATCTTTCTCTATTTTTATTTGCACATTCAATAAGTAATTTATTTATTTGAAAGAGATCTTATTGAGGATCTATCTTTGTTGTAATTTTTTTGGGCCCCTAAGCATGTCTTGGAAGTTATCATTAATTAAGCAACCAATTACTCATTTATTTACATCGTCCATTTCCATTCTTTCTTCTACCATTTACTGATTAATTCCTTGTTTATTTTATTTACTTAACTATTTATTTATCTTGGGAATCACAATGGAGTCTCCAAAGCTTAAACAAACAATAAAAAAATTCACGAAAAATACGCTGGCTTTCCTCCGGAATCAAATGAATTTTTTGGCGCAAAAAAAAAAAAAAGAAGAAGAATAAAAATGCGCATATAAATACCGAAACCTCGCAGTTTAACTAGTGACTACTCGTAGGTGACGATCGCCAAAGAGCACGAAACAGCTGCTCTAGAATGTCACTTAGTAAACACTTGGTTTTACCGTTGATATTTATTTATTTATATTTCCACTGTCCTGGTTAAAAATCACCCACAATATATTTAAAAAATTTTACATGGTGTAACCCCCTTTTTTTTTTAAACAAAAAACAAAAAAATCCCCTTCGTTACTCCCCTAATCTATTTATGCTCTAACCCCCAATAATTCCCGCTAAAGAATATCTCAATTTAAAGCTCCATTTGTGCGAAGTAACTTGAGAGTACAGAGATCTCATTTCCCAAATGAGTACTCCCTCATTTCATTGATGACATCTTAAAAATCAGTAAATCAATCAATTGGGTTTCAAAATATAACAATTTTCACAAGTGTAAATGTATAGTGGATTTCAAATCAGAAAAACCTCCTTATTTGGCGAAATCTGATCACTTATGTTTCTGATCATGCCGTCAAACATATAAATGGCGTATCTGCAACGGCGAGTTATTGTCAGTACGCGAGAGAAGGTATATAAACCTATAATTTGGAACTTTTTCAATATTTCAAGAGTCAGAGTGATGAAATATGTATTTCTGAATCGCTGGATAGAACGGCTACCGCAACAAATGTGTCTGCTTAGACGGTGAAGAATTGTCTGCGAAGGATCTTTCCGCGTTCACCGTTCCCGGCATGAAGAGATTCGTGTAAAGCGAGTGGTAGATATAGATGAGTTTGACTTATATTGTTAGAACCACTATCAGTGAAGTTGTTCGAGAGATGCTTGATATCATTCAGTCAAAGGTTGAATTCAACAAAAGCACAACATGTTTGCTCTTAACATGGAGCTGAAAAATGAAGTATGGAAGAATTAATATGAGCAAATTCATCAACATTACGTAGTTAATCCAAGTTATTAAAAAATTATGAAATTATTTAAATAATAACAATAATATAAAAATACATTCGTAACTATAGAAAATATAAAAACCAGAATGTTTTCGTGATGTTTATAAGATTCGGTCACAAATTTGAGCAATAGATGTCGCTGTTACGTCCTGGAAACATCAATCTATAAGCATATTACGTCATAAAAATCTTTTCTTTTGTGAAGTGAACTTTAATTCTTACGAAATTGCTATTCGGATAATTTTATTCATTTAAAACTTTTTATTCTATCTATTTAGAGTTTTTATTACCATTTAATAACAAAATTAAAGATAATACTGTATTTGAATAGCCCTTTGCAAGAGATTAATTATTTTCTTTTATAGTCTCTCTGAAGCACTTTGACCCTAACATAAGATTTGATGAAATCAAGGAGAAACTATCTAGAAAAAAATTAGCCAAAATTATATAAAAAGAAAGAAACCTAATTAACAGACGGATATTTTCTTAGATATCAAAGGCTGTTCCATTGAAAGAAATACCATAAGGGGGAAATATCGTCATTGATTTAAAAAAAAAATACTCGAACATTGTATTCCTGAACAAACAACCAAGACCAAAGGAATGCGTCTACGCTAAGCCAAAGACATTAAGAGTTACTGTTGCTGTATCTTAGCTCCATTCAGTTTGAGTTAGCCTGGTTAGAGAAACAATCATCCTCCAGTGGCTCATTGTATATTCACCAAAGGCTCCAATTCCAAAAGAAATGGGAAAGATTTTGTAGCCAATGGAAGAGTTGAATGAACGATTCCAATTGCTCGAACAACATATAATCATCATTATATATTATTTCTCAAAGGGTTTTTTTTGTCGGAACGCCATATATCCTTTACTACTTCATCAAAATCAATGATTGAGGCATCATTTTGAAGATTACGTTCCCCGCTAATGACTAAAAATGAACAAATTGTTTAAAATTAATGTTTTCGTTAAAAAACTTTATTTTTAAAAACTTTTTATAAAAATGTAGACATGCTTTAACAAAAGTGCCTTATTTTTCGAAAGCGAAAATATTCTTTAGCGTTGTAACCTTCAACTATTTCCTTTTTAGAATAAAAATGCACTTTAAATGATATTTCATCGT
>JAFIDM010006943.1:6592015-6626720 GCA_023159025.1 Thereuonema tuberculata | reverse complement strand
ATTTTAATAAAAATAAACGATTTATTACAATAGAAACATAAAAATTATTCAACTTCTCATATATTATTTCTCGAAGGTGTTTTTTTTATTTCCCTTAATACTTCATCAAAATTAATGATTGACATATTTTCAAGATTACGTTCACCGCTAATGATGAAAAATAAACAGATTGTTTAAAATTAATGTTTTCGTTAAAAAAAATTATTTTAAAAATCTTTTTTGTTAAAATGTTGAAGGCAATCTATTGACAATCTGTTCATTTATTTATTTCCACATTACCATTCGGTGACTGATCAAGATACCATGCGAATTATTCGCACGGGTCAACTTTTTTATAAAACTTGAGAAGACGCCCTCTATTGACAATGTGTTTAACTAACATGCACACAAGCTGTTGGATTTTTTGTTATTATTTCTCAAAGGTGGTTTTTTGTTGCGAATTATTCGCACGGGTCAACTAGTTTAAATAAACACTGATAACGGATACATGAGTTTATCGTATTTAGAGAAAGTGGTTCTATCATGTCATTAAATGTTTCACCAGATGTAGGTCCGTAGATATTTCGGAAGAACGATGCTTGCTTTCAACTTTTCTATTGTTTTCTTTATTGTCTACGATTCAAAGGCGATTAATTCAGATTGCATTCATATAGAACGTGTTTAATTCTTCTTCTTCAATTATTTAGTTTCATTTTGATATTGAACTTATATTCAATAAATAATTAAAGATTATTCTTAGGATTTAATCTAAGAATATAAACTTAACTGATCAACAAAAAAAAAAAATTGTTTTTTTTTGTTTTTTTCATTGAATAAATAAATAAGTTTTCTTCTAAAGCGATGTTTTATAGAAAAACTGCAAACGATTCCTTATTAATAAAATAAAAATCTTTTTTTCTCGCATGAGGCATTGAAAAGGGCGTGTCTGTATCACATGACATCAATGCATAAGACATTAGGAATTCTTCTTTCTTTATGAGAACAAAATTATTCAAGTAATAAAAAAAAAGAAAAAAATGGAAGAAACCCTTTTGTATTAAGAATAGATTCAGAGCAGTTCATTTAGAAAACATTTTAGGAAATTCCTAAAATGGAAATCGAGCAAATTTTTATTTGATTTTGACCTCCAGAAACGTAAATATATTTTTTAATGTCTGCTTTGACCTTTTGAAGCTTTTTAAAATGTTAGTTTGGTTGCACTGAATTTCTTTTTATTTTATTTATTTATTTATTATATTATTCATGTCTTATGTGTTTATTACTCAATATCAATTTAATAGCCGTGGGTTTCTATGTCCACGTGGGTGATTCTTCTACTAATACATAACTTACGAAATGATTTGAAAATTTTTTGAAGTAATTGAAACAAAAGTTAGTAGAAATAAAAGACAGAAGGGATTACACTAAAAACTCGTTTATCCGAATCGCATTTATCCGAAATGATTTTTAGTATATTTTAAAAATACAAAAAAAAAAAAAACCCAAACATTTTTCCGTCGCTATAATCAATATTTAAAAGCGTACACAAGCTCTAACTATAATTCTTTTTTTTTTTTTTCTTTTTTTTTATTGATAATATACTTGAATCAACAATTCAGTCCCGTTAGGGAAGTTAATTTCCCTGTCAACAGGTGCTGTTTTTTTATGTTAAAATTTACATATGTAAAAAATAATTAAAACTATTTAAAAACTAAAGATAAAACAAATTTTTGCCCAGGTGAGAGAGTGATTAGAATAGAAAAACAAAACAAAAACAATAGCCATATAACAAGAGTGGCAAATATAAGAAGTTATTTACGTTTACATAAGGCTTTTTATAGTTACATATCTACATTATATTTACATATTTTGTTACAGACTAACTAACATATATACATACATGTTACTTCATGGTATTTTTTTTCTAACTTATATATTTATAGAGATAAACATACAAACAAAAAGCCTATTCTTACATGTAGATATACACACAAACACATACATATACAAACATAAATACACTAACATACATTCACAAATATAACAATATACAGTTGGCTTGGATGAGTTTCCTTTCTGGCTTAATAGCTATTTCCTACATTTCGTTTTGTACAGATTCCCGCCATTCTTGCGGAGCTCATCGAACTCTTGACACCTTTATTTCCCTTAATTTTTTAATTGGTTCCTTCATTCATTTGAAATGAATTTCCATAATTTTCCAGGCAACATTCTGAGTCCCGATTCTTCTTCATTTTTCTTTTTATAATTTTTAGAATCATTTTCATTCCTTAGGATAAAACCAAATAGAAATATCGGAAGCAACAAAATGAAACATGTACATAACATTACACCATTTTAAATCTTTTTTCTTCAATATTCTGGTAATATTCTGGCGATATTTCGCGAAATTATATCATTTCGCTTTTTCAAGCCTTTTTCTTCAAAATAACTTCAAGTCTATCTCAACATTATTGAGTTTCCTTTCCAATACTAATACATTAAAACATTATTGAGTTTCTTTTTCAACAAAGTAACTTAATACTAATTGGCTATAACATTATAATCACGTTATTGAGTTATTATTGACATATTCAATTATTATGAGTCTCCTTTCCAATAAAGTGACTTAATACAATCACTTTGTTGAGTCATTATTGACAGATTCAATTATTGTAAGGATTTCATTGAAATTTTTCTTCTTGGCCCCTAATGATGTCTTGAAAAATGATATAATTTCGCGAAATATCGCCAGAATATTACCAGAATAATGAAGAAAGAAAATTTAAAATGGTGTAATTTATATATTATATAAATAGAATGTCATAAGAAACGTATATATGTTAGCATTGGTGGAGGAGAAGGTGGGGTTTATAATTGCATCCGAAAATATAAAAAAATCCTAGACTTTTGAACCTCTTTTAAATTGACTACCATCATAAGCCCTCCCATTTCAAAATTCTGGAAACTCTTACACGTACTAGATAAACCCTAAGAGAATTTACTAGTCACCGGATTCTGTCAGCTATTTAACGTCATAACTTGTATCAAGGATAGTATATATGGTAAAAGAGATGTTAGATATTAGAAGTTGTCCATTTAAAGATTTGTTAAATGTTACAGGCAAATGGCTTTCTTATGGGTAGCAGTAGTCAAAAGTACTGCCAATGTCAAAGCGCTGCAGTTAATGTGGGTACAATAATTATTGTAATGGTCCGAAATCTGAGGTGGGAGTTGCGTTTGTATTGAATCTAGTTCCCTGGAATCTCTTGAAGCTGTGACTGTAGATAATATTATAAACATCTGAGATATATTCTACGCTCCATATCCTATTGTAAACATTCTCTGAGAGGGCAAAACAAAAAGTAGTGAAAGATAGAAATCAGGAGTGGGAGCAGTAAATATGATTAAATATCAGTTATGTAGTAAAGGAATACTCCAACTTAGCATTATCCATCCAAGGTGTGTATAATATGTTCTAAATCTACGGCCCACACACAGTTCCTACCGTATCCTGCTGGCAGTAATGTGTAACTATTATCGCCTGGAAATTGGAATGTTTCACAACTGTTTGTTTTGCACAGCAGTGAGGCTATCTGTATTTATTAGAAACACACACTGTTTGTTATCTGCTATTCTTGTACATAACTTATATTTAAGAAATAATTGAAATTATTCCTAAATTAATGTTCTAAATTCTTGAACCATCCCAAAACCTTCAATAATGTAGAGATTCATTGATTAACACAGACACTTCCCTTTCTCCATCCAAAATAACCCTTTTCCTCCTTGATCTTTTGGGGGTAACCATCTTTTCAATATTTTCGTAACTTTTCTAAGGATTAATATTAAAACAATTACTGGTTTGTTTGTTTTTTCTAATTTGTTTTTATCAATTAATTATTTTACAGAGTTTAATTCTTCTACTTTATTCTTTTTCAGATTTTCTTTTCCCCAAATGTAACTAATTACAGACTCTCCTAATTTATTTTTAATGCGAAATCTCTTCGTTATATATATATATATATATTAATAAATTTTATTAAATATACGTCTTCAAATTCCATTACAATTTCAAATTTCATCGAAACTTTTGCGAAACTTGAAAAAAGCAGAACGATAGCTTCTGTGAAATATCGTTGTATGAAATTTGAAGTTGTAATGGAATTTGAAGAAGCGATATACTTTTGTTAAAGAAGTATCAATTATTGATTTTAGCAAGTGTTTGTATTTTTAAAGAAAATTAATGATAGTAAATTCACCCACCCCCCACCTCCTCCCCTCTTTTTTTTTTTGTATTAAAATCTTTTTTATTTGAATTTGTTGAGTTGTTCCATTGAGGTCAGTGGGAATGTTATTGGATGATGGACGGGATTGAGGAAAAGCCTTCAGCCATTGGGTGTTTCCCTTCTCCTCACCTCCACAAACTGTGTTGGTATTTCAGAGAATTAAAAAAATAATTCTCTTGATAAAAAAGAATGTTTCAGATCATAAAAAGCTCAATTGCCCTTGTTGGGTTTTTTTAACCTATTTTTCCTAAGAAAGTGAGGCTTATAAGATTACTTAGTCTGTGTGTGTGTGTCCTCCGCTGAATGAATCTTCTTGAAACTTCATATGCATATTTAACAACTAGAGACGATGACTTGTAAATCTTTTCGAAGGCGACCCAAATTCCTACAGAAAAGCGTTGGAATTCCCTTATTATTATTATTTGTATTAAAACTTTATTGTTTTAAACAAAAAGTGTTTTCCCACTTTAGTTAATCCGCTTAAATTAGCCAAAGGGGTAATAGGATTACAAAGCTTATCCGATTTTGACAACTTAAGTAAAGAGAATTTTTTAATTAAAAAAACAACAATGAATGAGACCAAATTATTCACAAGTGACATCCTGGAACAGCTGTTTCACGCTCATTGGCGATAATCAGCCAGGAGAAGTCACAGTAAATAACAAGGTCTCCGTGGTTATGTCACTTGTGGATCACAGGATGTCACTTGTGAATAATTTGGTCTCATCCATTGTTGTTTTTTAACATTTCAAATGCGCAGTTTGAAGTCTTATGCTTTAGAAAAATTCATTGAGGCCGCTCTCTCTGGCACATGGATTTTCTCACTGTTTTTTTTCATTGGTGAGTTTTTCATTGTGTAAAACTTTGAGGCACCACTGCGCTTCCGATGTACAATTTTTAATTGTTTGTTTTTATTTTTCAGAAAGTGTAAGATTTGTTCTGTTGTTTTCAGTAGATTTTGAAAGTAAACATAGGTTCTCATTTTTGTCATTTTCAAGAACTGAAGGAAAAAAAGAAGGAAAAAACTTTGAATAATCATATTTTAATGAAAATAGGATTTAAGTCCTTCGAAGTTTTATTTAATTTTTTTTATTATTTTTTTTTTTTTTTTTGTTATTTACCTTTTGATCTATAATTTGCATAAAAGTTAGCAATTCTATTGTCAAAGTAGAAATAAGGAGTTTTCCTTTGAAGAAGATAAATAGAAAACCTTTCATAAAACTTTTTTTCAAATAGTGGTAGCTCAAGTAGTACAGCATTTGATTACAGGCTGAGGAGTATGGTTCGATCCAAGGCGAGCGATGGTAGAGTTTTTTTTGTTTTTTGTTTTTTCCTTCTTCTCCGGACGGTCCTGAGTTTTACCAATCAAGAAAAATGGGGACGGGGTTTAAGGCGGGCAGGCGTTCTAATGTTCGATGTTCTGACCGTTCGATGCGAACTTACGAGTACGTCCAATTGGTCATAAGGAGATCAGACTCTCAGTGTTTTAAGTCATCTGATGCTTTACATAATTCTTAAAAAAGAAATGTTTAATATCGTCGGAATCAATGTGGAGCCAGCGAAACTTTTAAATAAACAATAAAAAACTCACCGAAAAGGTAATTGGTGAGAAAATTCATGTGCTAGCGTTTCGCTGCCGGAATGATTTTTTTTTAGCGCATAACGAGACTAAAAAAAGCGCACATAAATTTTATCAAATAACCATGGGTGAGATGAAGTGTTCATAAAGTGACATCCTAGAACAGCTGTTTCACGTTATTATATCATCAGTTAGGAACAGTCACCACTAAACAGTGAGGTGGTGAAGGCTTCACGTTGATTCCGACCATATTTCCTATTGGCCTGTGTATCGAGACCTCGCTATCTACTATGACTGCTCTCAGCTGGAGATCGCCCTATTAGCGTGAAACAGCTGTTCTAGGATGTTACTTTGTAAACACTTGATCTCACCCATTGTTATTTAAGAAATGTTTGGGTTGTAAAAGTTTCTGGTTCATGGACAACTTTGTAATTATTATTTTTTAATTATTTATAATAAATTTGTAATTATATTATAATTGTTGTAATAAATAATAATTTATTATAATAAATTTGTAATTATATTATAATTGTTATAATAAATAATAATTTATAATAAATTTGTAATTATTATAATATAATATTAACGAAATCTTTTATGTACTTAATTGTAAAAATTTAGTTTCAGTTGAGTCTTTATTTGTTTCTTTATTTGAAATCGATATAATTTTGGACTTTGAAAAGTTTACAAAATTCAGTTTACAGTCACAAGTTTCTGGAGGATTATTAAGATTTGTTTGTGTTAATTCCTTTTGCTGTTTCATTTGTACCAATACACGAGGTTACATTAGATTATTTTACTTTCAGTAAATGAAAGAAAGTCGAAGATGGACAAATATTAGGATTATTAAAAACTAAATATATGATCATTGCATAAATAAAATGTAAAGAAAAAATTAGCAGTAATTTGATTTTAAAAGGGAAGAATTTAAAAATATAACAACCTAGGACTAATTGTTTAGTTAACTCCTACGAAATGTAAGCTTATTTATTGTAGAGACGAGACTTACAGGGAATACTAACGAGGCTTTGAAACCAAGTAAATGAAAAAATGTAGGTTTTCAACGTCGTTGGGGGCAACAACAGGAAAATGTAAAGAATCCTAAGAAGCATGGCTGGGGTTGAATGAATTGCGCTTCGTGAATAAAGAAATGTCAACATTAGAGGAGGAAAAAGGATACTGGTGCTGATGCTCTCTCCCCCCACTCACCCCTCTTTTCTTTCTTTTTTTTTTTTTTAGCGGCAAAATATTTTGAGTTCCTAGAGTGATTTGAGCAAGACTTAAAAAAAAAAAAATTCAGTTGAATTCATTGATTCATTTTTATTCCCTTATGATAAGTCAAAAAAAATATTATAGATTTAATCTGTTATCAACTTATATAATTGGCCAAGTTCGTCTGTCTGTCTGTCCGTAACTCGATATAATTAAGCTATTAAGATAGATTCAAGGTTCTCAATGGTACCATTGAATCAAGGGTACTCAAATTGAATAAAATATTAGTTCATTTTGTCATTCCATGTTGTTTCCATGAAATTTTACCTGAAATTCTAACAAAACATACGTTCAAAACCAAATAATTTTGTTAGCAGTGCACCGATTTTAATGAAATTTGGCATACTTACTCGGTATTTTACGCTGATTTTGAAACTGAAAACCATTTTTGCCGTAGAAGCTTCGTTCACAAGTTAGCGCAGTATTTAGATTATACAAAGGTGAGTTTTAAATGCCTTTCAGCGTTATGAGTCCAAAATAATAATTATTCTTTAGATAAATTAAACTTTAGATAAGGTTGGTATTTCGTTTTTCTTTTTGGGTGGAAAATGATGCTTTAGATTAAACTCTCAGAATCTATATTACAGGTATACAGGTAAGAAGTACACCTAAATAGGTCTGATAAACATTAAAAAATACAAAACAAAAAAAAAAAAAACTTTTTCAAATCAAATCATCAACTGAATCAAATATATATATATATATATATATAAATAAATTGGCTAAGTTCGTCTGTCTGTCTGTAACTCGATATAATTAAGCTATTAAGATAGATCCAACGGTTCTCAATGGTTGCATTGAATCAAAAGTACTCAAATTGGATGAAAATCCAATTGTGTCATTCCATGTTGTTTCCATGAAAATTTATTCTTGAGAACTGACCTCGACAACTGAAATTCTAACAAAACATACGTTCAAAACCAAATAATTTTGTTACCACTGCACCCATTTTAATGAAATTTGGCATACTTATTTGTTTACGCTGATTTCGAAACTAAAAACCATTTTTGCCGTAGAATTCGTTCACAAGTTATTGCAGTATTTAGATTACATTTAATTTATATTTGATAGTTGATAATATAATGAATTTTCAGATTTTTTTTTTGTCTGTCAGCCGACAGGCTTTGCTGCTAGTAGCTGATAATGTCCTTCATTGGAGAAAAAAAAAATATTAACTTGATTAAATAAACCCTGAAAAATTACATTGCACTAATCAAGATAAACCAAAAGCTGAAATTTTAATTTTAGTTAAATGTTGGTCAATGAGTTCTTATTGATTGGCTCCAAATCATCACTAAACAAAACTAGTCACAATTAATAATGTTCTGTGTCTTTTTGTCGTTACGAAAAACCCACACAAATATTGGAAAAATGTACAGTAGATTATTCGCGAGTGCCGCGAAAAATTTTTTTAATTGCGAACCTCAAAAAAACCAATTTTAATTCAAGCCAACAACAGGGAAAATACAATAGGCCCTACAGTGCGAAGGTCGAAAATTACTGACTGGTTTATTGTGCATCGTAATCCTTTAGGCCTTCTCGGAATTTGTGGATGAGTGGCAGACTCTTGCTCTGCAGAAAGGTTTCTGCTGTCTGTACATATTTTAAAAGTTTTGCATATTATGTTTTTTTGTGTAATAAAATGTAGTTTTTATGCTGAAATATTTTTTTTCGTGTTTACACCTCATTTTTTTAGTCTTTTTCGGGTTATCCGCGATTTTTACTATCCGCGGTACCCTTGCCACCCAATTCCGTGGATAATCGGGGTTCTACTGTATTTATTTTTATTAATGTACCTTGTTACAAAATTCCTTCCAATGTCATGAAATCTTTTCTTCAATGAGAATAAGCATTGGAATTAATAACTCCATTGAGGTGATGAGAATAATATCAGATAAGTAGTGAAATATCGAGGGAAATTGTGTCACTGGACCCATTTAACCTTTAGTACCAAGCAGGGGAAAGGCTTTCCCTCCCTACTTTTTTTTCCCCTTTGAAATAGTGTGTGCAATTATCGTAGGGGATTATTTAATATATATCGGCCTGGTTTCTTTCCCCTTAGTAACATCAACTCTCATTACTTGTATTTCGTAATTCAGTCATTTGGAAGTCTTGAAAAACGAGAAAGAAAAATGTACTTGCATTTTATTAGTGAAAATGGATTTTTGTTCTCTTACTCAAGGATTTCTTTGTTTTTTTAATTATTAGAAATGTTTACCCACGAAAATCAATAGAATTTCAGAAATCCTGTTGGTTTTTTTCCTTTTAATATTGAATTAAAATAGATTTAATTAATCAGATTTCAAAATGATTTTTATTAAACATATCGCTCATTTGCTGCAACAATGACATAACTCGGGTAGTTTATTAAAAAAAAAGAATGGATCTTTGGATTTGTTTTAGGCTTCTGATATCACGTATCAGACGCCTTATATCCCCGCTTTGTCTGTCCGTCTGTGGACAGGTAGCAGCTCAGCAACAATTGCGCCTTTTGCATTCGCAACAATCACATTTATAATAATAAGGAAATTAAAGCAATATCAATTATAGTTTCTTATATGAATCAGAAGCCATTGCGAAGCATGGTGATTGGTTTACTAATCGCTATCGCTGCCTTGTTTACTGGTACAGTAGAGTCCCGAAAACTCGGCACTCGATAACCCGGCAGTCCGGATAACTCGGCCACCCCCTGGCAGGGCGGAAAAACCCCGCGCGCAGACCCGTTACAAGTTACATTTGTATACAGTTCATGTATTAGGTATTTTCTTAAGTTTATTTGGACAATTTAAGTTTTAGTTATAGCATTCTTTGTAAACTGTTGTATTCTCAAGCAACAAATAAAAGTATTTTACGACGAAAAAAATCGTACTTATTCTTTTTTTAACACCTTTCCCGATAACCCGGCAGTTTCACAAATGCGGCCACCCTTCGGTCCATATTAGGCCGAGTTTTCGGGACTCTACTGTAGAACATAACTGAGCTTCTAAAACTCGCCACGAGACAGCGTTTGTGTTAGAATTGCATCATCACATTTGAAAACTTTCTGGAAACTGATATTTTTCAGTTATACCGTGTTGCGGCAAATGAGCGATGTGTGGAACTTCCTTTGAAAATAAGCTACATAGAATTGATTCAGTGTACGTCTGATGTGTGTGTGCTGTGTTCAAATAAAAGTGGAATGACTTTCTTTTCGATTAATGATTTGTTCGTTAGTTTTAATGGAGCTAAACTAGTGATGATTAGGCGATTCCTTTGCTGAAACCAAAAATGTTCAAGAGAAACTTCCAAAACTGCCAGCGATAAAATGGTTTACATTTGATGGCTTCAGCTTCTACCTTAAAAGCGAAAACAAAAACAAAATCGCGAACCCCGTAGACTACGTAGTTATAAATTCGCTCGTGTTTCCCACTGTTTTCAGTAGAGCATCGTTTCCCAAATGGAATTCTTTGAAGTGAAATTAAGGGTTTCTGAAAAAAGAAAGAATTAAATAAATAATAATAAAAAAATCTATCAATTTGTTTACAATGCTACAACTAACACAAAAATTGGAAGAAGCTTTCTTATGGTTTTTTGGAGGCGATTTGAATACGAAAGTGTTCTGTTCATTGAGCAGCAAATACTCCGTTGAAATGTGTTTGCACGAGAATATAAGGAAACATAATGTTATTTTTATTGTTTCTTAATTTACTTGTTAATCTCATGATCACCTGAAATGAAGAGTTTTAACAAGCGGTCAGTTTTCCTAATTCCTATTATACACTAGAATAACATATTAGAACAAGAGAAATCTTAAGAAGCCTACGTTTCACTGAATTAAGGCTTTTTATGTATAAATTCTTGAGATTTTTATTCCATGGACAGTAAATAACTTTGATGCAGGGTTTCTTTCTTTTGATTAATTTATGTATTATTTGTTATTCATTATTATGATGATGAAATAGAAAAGCCTCCTAACAAAACTAAAAAGGTGTGGGCGGGACTCCCTTGCGATCCTCGACTAACGGGACTAGTTGAGAACGGATGGTCATTCCCACCGCCTTTAACCCCCGAGTAAGAAACCAGATACCCGTTTGATAGTGGGCTGGGCGATCTCTTGGGTCCGTTTAGAAGAGTAACAACCATGATAAAATCTCGGACTACCTCTGGGAATTGAACTCTGCTACTCCTACAGTCCTGCACCTAAACCACTGGATCCACATCTAACAAAGGTCTTAATAATTTAAAATAAACTCAAAGTTGATTGTAGCTTTTATTTTCGAGAAAGTAAGGCTTGCAAAATCAGTTAGTCAATGTATATGTTAACTTTAAAAGATCTTCTTGAAAGTTGTTATGAGTATTTATGGATAGAATATGATGTAACTTTTGCAGTTGAAGATATTTGTCGATGAGTCAATGTCGAGAAATTTGTGCGTGAAAAATTTCCATACAATGGCATTAGAAAATACATAGACTAGTGAATTCCGTTCGTCTCTTAACAATATAGATGAATCTTCTCATTTATGCGCGCTTTGATATACCGGGTGATTCATAAAGTACTGGAAAATACTGGTGGTTTTCACCGCCCCATATCTTTTAAACTACTGCTCATAAAAATCTGAAACTTTTAATATAAAATAGTCAAACATATAAGAGCTATATTTTCATGTTATTATTTATTCATTATTATTGAAATTCATTTTATTTGCGTTCAAACACCCCCAATATATCAAAATTATTATCCAAAAAAATTATTCGACTGTCTCCCAAAAAAAAAAAAAAAAAAATTGGCGCAGCTTAGCCGCAGCTGCTTTTGCGCCATAAAACACCAACCAACCAACCAAGTCTCCCAAAAAAAGTCATTTGTCAGAATGCATTTTCAAAAAAAATATAGTTTTTTTTTTTTTTTTTAATTAATCAAAGGAATTAATGACAAAAGTGTTTAGATTAAATTTTCCTAAATAGGTTTCTGCATCGTTTAAATATTGGATCCAGACTTTTAGAGTTTAAACAACATCATAACAGTTATTTAAATATACGATATATTGGGAGTGTTTGAACGCAAATAAAATGAATTTCAATAATAATGAATAAATAATAACATGAAAATATAACTCTTATATGTTTGACGATTTTATATAAAAAGTTTCAGATTTTTATGAGCAGTAGTTTAAAAGATATGGTGAAAAACCACCAGTACTTTATGAATCACCCGGTATTTAAATTAATTGGATTATATTCAAAAAGTGTAAATTTTAGTGAGTAACGAGAAATCTGTTTATCTGCTGAATACAAACAAAGTATTTTAATTTCAAAATAAACGCAGACGCTTTTTGTTTTATTAAGACTAAAAAAAAAAAAGATAAACAAACAGTATATTATAAGGAAGTAAGCTTCAAGTTCTTTAGAAACTTCTTGTTTGTTTTTGACATCAAGAACTAGAGCAAGAATTTTCTTGCATTTAAAACAATCCTAACATTATTAATTTTTTTTTTTACTTAATTATAAGTTTATCAAATATCTACGGTGAAATACAATTGAATTTCTAAGAGCTATTATTAAAAATTCGATTAAAGTTTTATACGACAAGATATTGAAGAATGGAACCCGGACAATAAATCGTCTATTGTGGGTGGCAATGTCCTAGTTTCCTTATTAACTAATCTCACTATTCTCATTTGCTTATATAAACATCTTGTGAGGACAACGTGTTTGACAACAGAACTGTGTCACTTACGTAAAGCACCATTAATACGCTGAGGGAGCAACGAAGACCATCTCACGCCAACCAAGCAACCGTCTGTTGTAGATGCACGGAAAAGTTGTTGGTATCGGTGGCGTGGTCAAGGTCACTCCCGGCATTTGACCTCATTACATTCAGTGATTTGTTTAGACCGAAGTGGGTCATTGCCAAGGCCATCAAACTGCGGGTGGGAAATAATAAATAAACCACAGATTTATCAACACCTTTCGGCAAAAATCGACAGGAGATTTCGGAGCACAGAAACCAGTGACGTCATGTTTTGAAAACATTAAAATGCCTGATTGCCATCATCATCTTCATCCCCACTCTCAACACAATGGAGGGGCAGAAAACTTTTGAGAAGACAGTGTACATTTTAAATAGCTTCCTGTCAAGCAATATTTATATTGACATTATATCATAGAATTTTGATTTTTTTTTCTGCTTAAAAATACTTTTATTTCATGATAAAAAATATTGTAATATTTAAAATGTGATATTTTAAAAACAAAGTGTAGTTGGCGTGACAACTTTCAAATATCCGCAAACGCATATTAATCGAGGGGGGGGGGGCAAACAAGCTATAAACAAAAAAAGAAGCTGTTCATTGACAATTAGAAACTTATAAGTAAAAAATAAGAATCCCTGCGGAAGCTCCCGAAAATTGAGATGAAAAAGTTCAAAGATCAACCGAGAAAAGAAAAATGTTTGATGGTGAAGAGAACTATTTTTGTTCCCCCAGATATAACAGTTGACTATTTTAAACCATACTTGGATCAATTCTGTTTTGACAGAGCTTGAGGATTTTGGTGACTTGCACCTTCACTACTATCGCTACCCGATTAAATAGCGTTGAAAACTTGAATGTAATCTTTAATCTGTTTGCGTTGGGTGTGTAAAAATGTAAGATAGATTTCCGTTATATATGTTGAGTAATATAGATTTTTGATTCATTTTTTTCTCTACATACAGGGTGATTCCAAAAGGTGTGTCAAAAATTTGGCCGTAGGTTCTACTCATTAAAACAAACAAAAAAGTTCAAATAAACATGGGTCCGGAAATATATATCCGAAATTATAGTTTCCGCGAAAAAATTGTTTTCATTATTCATTGTATGGTTGTTGTTGTTGTTTTATTTATTTATTTTTTATTTTTGTTGGCACACTTAAATGTTCAGTTTGGGAACAGATGGATCGGTCGGAGTGGCTCACATCGATGGCCTCCACGCTCACCTGATCTGAAATCCTCTGGATTTCTTAATTTAGAGATAAAAACATTAGTTTATTCTAGTCCAAATAATAATCAGAACGAATTGCGAAAATGAATAATCAATTGCTTTCTGGAAATACGGCAAAATCCCGGGATTTGTGAAAAAATTCGTTTATCAAGCGGAAGAATGCGTGCAAGCCAATGGAGGACAGATTGAACATTTATTAGGAGGAAATAAAAGTCGTTTCCATGATTTGTTTGGAGTCTTTTAACCATACAATGAATAATGGAAATTAGGTTTTTCGCGGAAACTATTTATTTCCTGACCCATGTTTATCTGGCCATTGTTGTTGTTTTCATGAGTTGAACCTACGGCCAAATTTTTGACACACCTTTTGGAATCACCCTGTATATTTTCCTTCTAAATTCTTGTCATAAGTAATATCTTAGACAGTGATTTGTGTATGGGAAGTAATGAAAATGCGGTCAATGATTTCAGGCTTTTTTCAAGGTTTTTTTTTTTTTTTTAAATTAAATATAATTTGTTTCTTGGCCTAAATGACTTCCACAAGATGACAACAAATGATGCATTTCTTAAGTTCCATTCCTACTATTTAGATTTATCATTGAATATTATTTGAAAAAAACCCAGCCAATTTGTTGGCTTCTTCCGTTCGTTTCATTTCGTGTTCTTGTCCATTGATCCCATTTATTTGGAACTAGATTTTGAAGATTGATAATTTTCTGTATCTAATTTTTTTTTATCTCTTCGTGGGAAAATTTAAGCATTTCAATGGAAATAACCTTGAATTGTTTTTGATTAGACTTTATTTTAATTTCGAAAGACGATCGCTGTTAAGCTCTAACTTTTGTATGAATTTCTTTTGTCGTGAATATTTACCAATTTTAAAAACTTGATCGAAGTTAAACTGAAAGTTATCAAGATAAATAAAAGAACTTAAACTTGACAAAATCTCAAATTACAACACTTAACAGAGGGAAAAAACAAGTATAATTCTACATTTCAGTTTAGTGTTTCTTCTAGCTACTTAAAATCTAAAATCATTATTACTTATAAAATAACTAGACAAACAAACTTTTCTTCATTCAGTTATTTTATATAAAAACAGTACGAGGATATATGTAAGTTATTATGATCATTATTACTTGTTTGAGAATAAGGCCTATATTTAACTTTTATATGTGAAATCTAATTCATGATAAAAAGAAGCCCTTTTTGAACCAAGCTGAGGCCATGGGACAGCAGTTTCGAGATTATTAGGCTCTCTTCAGCCCGGACTATCCAGCAAGCAAAGACTCAGAAGGCGTACGAAGGGAAAAGTAATATATTCATAGAAACAACAATGACCCCTCCTTGTGATTAAGAAAATAAAAACAAAATCAAACTAAAAATCTAATTTTGAGAATTTCTTATTAATTTATTTATTTCCAATTATTATAAAAATTAAAATCAATATTATTTGAATAAGAAAGTCTGGCGGTTAAAGAAAATCTTCCAAGTTCTGAAATTTTTATTTGAAGAAATCGAACACTTGTGGTTCCGATGTCTTAAATTTATTTATTTATTTATTTTAATTTGGAGTTAGACACGATGGAACATTTACTTTGTTCACTTTCAAAACAAATTCCAATTTCATATTAGAATTTCATATAAAAAAAAAAAAATAAGTTGATTTGAAAATCCGTTACAACTGAGATTTATCTACCAAACTAATTTTCACTTAATAATGAAAACACTATTCACTGTCATTGTTTTTCTACAGCTAGAGTTATTCAATATCCAAAGGTCTAATAATTGCAGTAAACCTTCTCAAAAGTAAAATGAATTTTTCATACAGAAAACAATAAAAAAAAAAAATAGGTCCTTTTAATTCAAAACTATATAAACTTTAAATTTTTGTTATAGAGAGTGTCTACAGAACCGAGAAATCAGGGAAAACCGGGAATTGTCAGGGAATTTTGTTATTCTGGAAAAAATAAGGGAATTATCAGGGAATTTTGCAATTATTACTTAAAATCAGGGAAATTTATGATCTTTTGCCAAGTGCGAACGCCTATCTTATGGGAGCATTCAAGAACTGAAAAGGCTTAATGACAAAAAATTAAAATCTTAGAAGCAGCACAAAAGGAATCTGAAATGATTGAAAATGAAGTTGCTGCGATAAAGCTTTCAAAAATTTAAGTTATCAGTATCATGCTGTATATTACAATGAATCTCAAATTCATTTTGAGTTTAATTTTGTTGTATATTGTTGCAATAAATCTTTCAAGATATTGTAAACTCATTAATTTATAATTTTTTATTTCTTTTTTTTTTTTTTTTAATTGTTTCATAACTACTGTTTTTATAGAATTTTTTGCTTATTCTTTTAGTATATTTACAGATAATGGTAAATATTTGCCAAGTAGTTAAAATCATGGAATTTTTCTCTTATGATCAGGGAATTTTAAAAGAAATTGTTCGTGAAATCAGGGAAAAATCAGGGAATTTTTTTATTCAGATTTTGTAGACACCCTGTTATATTTATTTATATTACAACAATGTGTGAAATATTCGTACTTGAAAATATCATTTTCTTTATCAGAAAAAAAAGGAAAAAGAAAATATTATTTTTTGCGATTGATTTTAAGAAAAACTTTGCTTAGTAAAAGAAAATGTTCATAATCAGTTGTAATTTTAATTAGTAGTAATATTTTATTAGTTGCTTTTTGATACAATTTATTTTCACTGTCTTCGCTGATGCTTCCGTATGAGTATCGCAGAGCAAAGCATGTTCTTTCCCGTTTATTATTTTATTAATTTTAATGTCTGAAAGTTTCGAGGATAAGTTTGTTGTTAAAAGAAAAATTCAAACAAAATTTATGTTTATTAGCTGCAGAAATTTTCACTGTTTTTAACAGTTCTGATATTAATAGAAGTAGTATTTGATCAATTACTTTAGGACGAATATGAAAGACAACGTCGGTTTCTTTTCTGTAAATTTAGGAGGAGATTGTATGAAATATTGAATTGATCTAACAACACATTTGGACTGAAAATTTGGGGAGGATTCGTGACGTCTTTTGAGCATTAATCTGCAAACAAACATTCTTTACTAATATCAAACTGAAGAAGAAAACAAAAGAATCAAAAATAATGAACTTTCAAAATAATTTATAAGAAGATAATCTTATTCTTCTACAAATGAAATATTTCCATTAATATCTATTTTTTATTAGCTCTGATCATTTCGTGGAATCACAACGATGCAATTGGAAGCCGTGAATAAAATTTAGAAGAATTGATCAAGAAAAATCTGGATAATTCAGAAATCTATGATTTCCTTGTAAATAAAAACTTTCACGGAATTATGTTGACAGACATTTAAGAGAGAGAAAACAAGTTTCAACATAGTTTGAATAACTCGGGGTCTGGTCTTCTATTAAAAAAGAAAAGAGGTCAGAGGTTATTGGGACTACGCTTTTCTCTGACCATTTTTTTTTCCTTGCAGAAGCATCTTTAGGTCATCCAATGACCTCGAGTTAATTCCTCAAAACAAATTCTCTCCTGTGGGATTTCATAATGCACAGCATTATTAGATTATTTATTATACTATTGATAATGAAACATTTGAAAAAGTTATTTATTAACTGTTATTTCATTCATTTGCTTTCATAAAATCTGTTGGTCTACCGTATACCAGAGTTAACCAAACATTTTCAGCTAAGGATCAGCAATGTTGTTTTTTTTCTTTCATATTTTAAAAAATTCATAAAAGGTAAATACAAATCCTGAGTCCCACTCCTTGCATGGAATAAAAAGAATTTTTTTTTTTTTTTTGAGAGAAGATCAAAGTAATGTCCATCCATCCAACCAAATAAAAAAAGAAAAAAAAATAGAATTTCTAAAGAGGATTTACTTCTACTCTAAAAATAGACAAAAAGGAAAATTAATATTTTTTTTATTAAAAATAAATTTAATAATACTAATAATACATAATTTACAATTATGTGAAAAATCGGATAGAATATTTATAGTTAATGATAAACTAGACGTTAAATATGTAACAAACATTTATGCTTAAAATTTACAATATTCAAAATAAAAAAGCGTTGTAATATGAATGATATATTTTGAAAGACTTTTGATCTCACGTTAAACAAATCGATGCTCCTATAATTGATGTTGGGAGAAAGTGGGGTTGGGTTTTCCATTCAGTGAAGGATGTTAGAAATAGTATATAGAACAAGTCAACGAAATAAAATTAAAAAAAGGATTCCTGTACTTCAGTTAGTGTAATTTGAGCGTCATTGTGGTGATTGTAATTTTAGACAGATATAGTGAAGTACTAAAATAGTTGAACATTATGACCCCGAAACTTGTATTAACGATATTAATGTCTCAGATCGATCCGCTGTTTAAGATTTGATCTGTGGAAATCTTAGTTTTTTTTCAATGGCACGTAGCCGTGAGTAGCATCAGGAGAGATGTTACACTGCTTCGCTAAACGACGGAAGTGAAATCAACAGGAATAAAGAAATGAAATTTAATATCTTAACAACGCTGTTTAATTTTTTCATGCGGCGCCTCTAAATTGGATTTCCTGGTTTAGTGTAAAAGCAATTTCAGTTTGTTTTGCGTGGAAACTGTTATTGCAGAAGTGTTCCCGTTTGGGTACAAGAGTTGTGCCCTTTTTTGTCGCCTTTCTCTCCTTTTGGATCGTCGGCCTTAATTGTTTAGGGTGGAAACGGAATAGTTAAAAGGTGATCAAATTATTAGGTTGGCGAACTGCCTCCGCCCACCTATCATAACAAGGTCAGTTATCGAAATCAATTCAAGTTCATAAGGAGAAAAGAATGGAAAAGTAAAGGAGAAGAATAAAAAATAAGTGCGATTTATTTATCGTAGTCTTTAGAACATTTACCTCAATTTAAATTCATGTCAAAACAGAATCTACAAACTGTTATCTATAATTATTATTCTCCTTTGCCTTATTAAAAAAACAACAACATTAAATCGAATATCATGAAATGGATATTTATTTTATATTAAGGAAGAAAAAAAAAAACCCACGTGGCTACACAACCTAGAGCCATATATTTTTCTTATTCTGTAGAGGATGAAATGTTTTGAGCTGTATTCTCGCTATATTTGAATTTTTAAATTTTAACCTCATCTGACTACAGCTTTTCTTCATTAATGTAGTGGAAAAAGTATTTTATTTTCTGTAGATGAAATTGATTGTATTCATAGTTCAATGTCTTATAATTATGGCTTAAAAGGCTGAGTCACTTGACTTTCTATGTTCAAGTGAGTGTCTGATCCTGAGAGAAAATATGATGGTTATTATTTTTAATAGGTTTAACGAAAGGATAATTGATGCTTCTTTTTATTGCATTTACTTTAAATTCATCTTAATACTTTTATCATTGGGATAAAATTATGATCGACTGAGACCTAACTAAGATTTTGGGAATGGGAGGGGTTACGATGGTCGTTCAACCATAAAAAAAAAAAAGAGAGAGAAAAAAGTCGACTGATAATGGATGGGTTTCGGATGAACTTTCAACCCCCCAAAAAAAGTTCATTTTTTTCCATTTTCGGTAGCAGGGGGGAGGGGTTACAACCCCTGCCAACTACTTCCTCGATACACCAACGGAACGTGAAACAGCTGTTCTAGGATGTCACTTAGTAAACGCTTGGTCTCAGCCATTGATGGTTATAAAGTAGTTTGATGTATTAACTTTTAATTGAATTAATCCTTACTAAGCTAAGCGGAATGCTGGCATGGATATTCAACCCTTTTATTCTTAATTTATTTTTTGATGTTTTTGTAATTCATTGTTGTGTCTGTTTACTTCACTGCGCTGGGTGAATCCAACTGATGAGAGTTAAGCAGCTCGAAACAGTGCTGTCTTCAATACCAAACATAGCTCAGTAGATTTTGGTTTAGTTGTTTGCGTTTCTGTTTTTCTTATTGTGGTTATTCAGTAGCTTTAAGGATTGCATTATATTGTCACTGACACATTATTGACAAAGGAAGATCTTAAGTTCGATCAAGAGGCTCTTAAAGAAGTGTTATTTTATTAAAATATTAAGTTGAATGGTGTTACTCTCCAGGCTGTAATTGAAGCCTATTAATTAATAAGCGTGCTTTGGTTAGAAGCAGAATCATCATCTCTGCTTATGAACTTTAATTAAATAAGAAACAATGGAATGGTTTAAATAAAAGATCAATTTATTTATTGAATTCAGAAAAATAAAAATAAATAGAAAAAATACTTCCTAAATAGGACCTTCTAAGTGTAATAGATAGTTGTAGGAATAATTTCCTTAGCTCTTGATTTTTTCTTGATGACTATTAAGATTAAGCTGATGTAACTGAATAAAGAAACTAGCCTCCAAGTTTCCAAGTGAAATTCTTATTTTCTTTATCCTATTTTTTATGACTATTAACTAAATTATCTTCCTCACTTTGAAAAGAGAATTCTCTTATAAAAGACTAGATCATTCCCCTGTCTCCCCCTGGTAAGTATGAAATAATCCAAGAAAAATCGATTCCAAGAGGTTATGGCAAAAAGTGCTATTTCATTCCTTTTTGAATGAACTCATTATTTGATAGCGCGCGCCATTGCTGACGGAGAGAAGCTAAAAAAATGAACATTGAAATTTAAATTTTACTCTAGTAGGCTAAAATTTATGAGTTATTTTCTTTTTTTACCTAGCTATTCTCTCATTGCGCCACACACACAAAGGGATAGCAAACAATAATTTGAATATAGTCCCCGTGGCCTAATGGATAGGACGTCTGACTTCGGATCAAAAGGTTTCAGGTTCGATTCCTGTCGCGAACGTTTCATTGTAGTAATTTTTTCACAGGAAATTAACAATTGCTCCGGACAGACAGACAAGAGAAATAAAAGATTGTAATGCAAACAATTTCAACTCTTAACATTCTATAGTAATTCAGTCGATTGAAAGAGATAATATTCTAAACTCTAACAGGAAATTTGAAAGAATTTAAAGCCTACTTTCCTTAAAATATTATTTCCTATTTAAGCTGTGAAAAGAGAAAAGCCTGTTTTCAAATTTCAGCCGCCCCGCGCCCTGAATAAGAAAAGTGCAATTTTCCAATTCCTGAAAAACATAAAAATAAATAAATCTGCATCTTTACTGCATTGTTTTAAATCGGATTAATTTAATTGCGCAATAGATTAGCTTAAAAAGGACTTACTTTTGTTGTTATTGTTTAATTTTAACAGAAATGCAATGAAAACCCATTATTTAGATTCCAAATGTTTTTTTTTCTTTTTGTCGTCTTGTAGCTGTGATTTCTCTTTAAGGATCAAATTGGAAAATATTTCAAATATAAATCATCTCGAATCCTTCTTGTATATTAAGTTCCAGGAAGATTTATACAGAGGTTTAAAAATTATTAGGGGGGAAGATAAACACCCACACACAGAGACTTGACTATTTGATGAGCGTACCTTTCTTTTTTAAAAATAGTCATTTCAAATACAGTAAACTCCCGATTATCTGCGGACCTCTCAGGTTTCCATTTTTTTTTTTACTGTACAATAAATTACGGAATTAAAAAAAAATAAATTTAAAACTAGAATAAGGTAAAAAATAAAAGAGGCACATTTAGCGACGTCCAAGCAGGGGTTTTCGTGTTTCGACACGAAAAAATAAAGACAATTAACCAATTTTTTTTTTTTGTTAAAAAGTAAGAAATTAAAGTAAAATAAGATAAAAAATTGTTTAAAATGTATGTACTGCCATTTCAATGTAAATAAAACATGTTAAAAGCAGTTTTGTGTTGATTTTCGTCCTATTTCGGATTATCCGCGGAATTCGCTTATCCCCGATTGCCCCGCCACCCAACTCCGCGGATAATCGGGAGTCTACTGTAGTTTGGAAATCCTCAATGAATTCCTCGTCAATTCTTTTCAGTTTCTTTATCCGAAACCTATAAGAGACGAATAAATTTTTTTGACTTTGTAAATTTTAAGTAAAAATTTTGAATAAAATATTTTTACTCATATTGTTCTTCTTTCTGTCAGTTAGGAATTCAATTCACGCCAAACAAACAAAACCGAAAAAATAAAAAAGTTACAGGAGCGTTTAGTACGTCGTTATTATTATCCAGTATATATTTAATGTCTTCCGAGTTTTTTTTACAAACGCGATGAATCGACATCGTTAAGATAAGTGACTTCAGTTCCTTCTACCTTGACCTGTTATCGAAAAACAGAAAGTTACGAGCATTTCGTGCAACAACTGTTTTCCCAGGGTTGAGGATCTGAACTTGAACTTGAAGCGATTTTGACCTTTTCCCTTTGTTACATAACACCAATTAAAAAACATACACCTACAAAACAAAACTTCTTTGTTATTAAACAAGAAAAAAAAAATTGGAATATTTAAGACTTTTTACACGAATTTCTTTCGTTAGATAGAATAATTAATGTTGATCAAGAAAAGAAAAAGAGGATTAATCTTTAATATTAAATTGCTATTTGCATATGGGATTAGAATCATTGAGTTTATGAGTAAACATTTGTTTCCAAATCTAACTCAGAAAATCATAAATTTAGTTTCTGATTAGATCTTTTCTTTCTTAATGTTGATGTATTAATCAAATTATTCCAAAATTAAGAGAAGAAGAAGAAAACGATTAAAGATTAAATCCTACAAATGGCTTATTCTACTTACGAATAAATATCATAAAAAATTGAAATTCGTTTCTTTAAAGATTGTCTTAAGCTATTTCCTCTCCTAAGAGATATATTAATTTAAAATAATTATCCTTGTGAAATAATTTTACCAATTTGTGACTAAAAATTTTAAGTTTGATGCTGAAGAATCATTTTTTACAATTTACAGTACATTAAAATAATAATAATAATAATAATAATAATAATAATAATTTTTATTTTCTTTGATACATTGTTAAAGCCCTGTTAGGATCTCCCACAAAGAGATCCTGTCAACAGGTGCTTTGATTATGTTATACAAAATTATATAATTACATAAATTAACAGCATAATAATAATAATAATAATAATAGTAATAATAATTGTCCTTGACCCGCCATTTTGTCTTTGCTGGGGAAACCCAAGGTTTGAATCTTTCACATAATAATAATAAAAAGAAGGTCTAAGGTAATATTTATTTTTTCAAAGTCTTTAAAAAATCTTTTATTTACATGGATTTTATCTTTACCTAAAGTTTGTCATTTTCAGAAATCGAGAGGAAAGAAGGATCTTTTCCCGAAGAGTCTTGGAAAAAAAAAAACAAAAAAAAACAAAAACAACGTCTCGATGATTTTCTTGACTTGAGTCAGCAAAATACTAAAGTTAGTGTCTTTAATTTTGTCTTTTATGGTTAGATATTTATCTTATGGGATTTTTTTCCTTGTGAATTATAGTAAATGTACTTTCTACTGAGTTTCCACTCCATTTAGTTGAATTGTTTTCATTCAAAGAAGAATAAGATTATTATGACTTTATTAGTTTTAATTTTTATGAGCTTTCAGTTCCGATATAACTTCTCTCTCTCTCTCTCTCAATTCACATATAACAACAGATGTATTTTAACAGCGAAATATTAGAGATTTCTTTGGCCGAAATTTACTTTCAATCATCTCATTAAGAAAAAACATTGACAGAAATGTAGGGAGAAAGTTATCTTTTTATTTTTGTTAGATCATTTTATTATTGTCGGAATCGCAATGATGCCTCAAAAGCAAGAATAAACAATAAAACAACTCACCACTGCGATTCCGACGGTTATTCCTATTAGCCTCAGTACTGAGACCTCGTTGTTTACTTGGTGACTGCTTCTGGCTGATGATCGCCAAAGAGCGTGAAACAACTGTTCTAGGATATCACTTGGTAAGCAATTTGGTCTCACCCATTGTCGTTTTATTATTGCTTGATCCTTTTTATTATTAGATTCCTTTTAATTTAAGTCTTTTGTGATTTAAGTTGATTTATCGTGCGATTCAGTCATTACAGTAGTTTCGTTTAAAAAAAAAAATACAGGAAATGAAACGATGCATTTTAGTTTGTATCATCGATTCGCTTCTTTACACTTAATTAAAATAACAATTAAAAAAACAAAAAAGCTACAATACACACACACACATTGAATAAATATTAAAAAAAAAACTTCATTCAACTTTTGTCCTTATATACTACAAAGTACAGATAATATTTCAACCGCATTACATTTCGGGTTTCTCAAGCTTTAAACTGTGCGGAAGAATAAGACCTTTAAAATTTAAATTAACAAAAGAGAATAATACAAAATCATCCTTATTAATACAAAATCATTAAGTTAACAATAATCTTCTTTATCTACAATGTAAATATCAATTTATACATGTTAATTATACATGATTCTGTTAGGCTATAGTATATTAGGAGAAAAGTTGAATTAAGTTTTTTGAGAAAGCTATAATTTTAATTAGTTAATTTTTTTTTTATGTTTTCCATAATTAATTTTAAAAGGTTATCATTTTTTTTTAAATTTTTAGAATATTTGTTTATTTTATTAACTCAGTTCTATCCTCTTATCAACAAAATGTAACAGAAATAAATTTTACATTAAGTAAAACAAATTTGATTAATCTAAAGAAGAAAAAAAAATAAATAAAAATTGACAAAAATACAAAAAGTCATACAAAAAAGTTGTTTTTCTATCTATTAACGTAGGATTTGGATTATAATTAAAAAGCCAAAAATAAAAATAACATAAGAAAAAAATATATTTTTAAGATTAGGGGCTTCAACTGTTTCACAAATGAATATATAGAATATAATTTTTAAAGTTTTCATGTATTTTCGCTATTCGTTATATAATCAGGAAATGCTGATGAATTTTAGCCAGTCCCTTTTTCAACAATGAATTTATCGTTATAATATTTAATCTCATTTATCAATTTTCCTTTTTTATAACACAATCATATAAAGAATTTAAGTGTATATTTTGGCATTAGTAACTCTAGCAAGTATCATCGTCTTTTTATGTTTATCATTTTGGTTTATAGAATCTTAACATTGCCTTTTTTTTTATAGAGGATACATTAAAATTCCCATAATTGGGAGGGTAAATTCGAGTTTAATTTTACTTTTTTTTCTATCAATTAACCCATGAGATTGCATTTTTCATTCGTTAGATAATTTTGTGAGGCGAAGAACATCAAAGGAATTTATTTTCTTTTGAATGTTGCGCTTAATTTTAAAATGTTTTAAAAAAAAACGCTGACTCGTGAAGGTTCTATTATTATTCACTCCTACCCACAAATGAATGAGGAAAATTCGTGAAATTGTTCTCATTGTTTGTTTATGCTGTAGAGAAGTGTAATTTTCATAGTTTTGTTTGGGGAATTTTAGGAATCACTTTGAAAAAGTTTCTAGAGTGTAAATTCAAACAATACTCAAAGGAAAATATCATCTCGGGATAATATCCGCAAGAAAGCGATTGTCATCGTTTCCAATGTCGTCATTTTAATTAGCAAATACTTGTTTGTTAATTTTATTCTATAATTTCATTGCTTCTGTAGACGTGGAAAAAAACTACAAGTGATAAAACGAAATCAATTAGTATTTTAAATAGTGTTTTGTTTTAAAATGTGTGTGATTTTAGTTATTTTCCTTTGAACAGAACACTGTACGTAAAAATTTTACTACTCATTATGATATAGTATTGGTTAGAAATTTATTATTATATTAAAATAATAGAATCATTTAATAAAATTAAATTTTTTACTTTTTTTTCTTTCTCCTGGCATTAGAATAAAGGGTGTTCATTGAAACATGAAAATAGCGATGAATTGTGCCTTCTCAGTATTTTCTTTTCTCTGTTTCTATATGTATTAGGATAAAAGTTATCCGTTCCAACATGGATGACAAATTTTCTTTAGTTTTTTCGTACAAAATGTCTTGAATTGCATTTGGAAAACCCTCTGTCTCATAAACATCATTTTCAGTTTGTTTTCTTAGAAAAATGAAGTTCATCGATACAGTCAGTCTGTCTCCCAATTACTTCTAAACCATTGGATGAATCTTCTTTTAACTAGACATGTACAGTTAAGGACAAGAGAAACTTTTATATTTTAATTCGTTTAAGTCCTTATCGAGAATTAACAATCTAAACGTAAGCTCAATATAAACCATATTACATTTTACTTTGACTTTTTAGGTTTCTGATAATTTACAAATATGTGACTAAAAAAAAATAACTTCGGTTTGAGAGGAGGGATTAGCGGGACACCCTGTAACTCGCTAAAGAAAAACTATCCCGCTTAGGTATTCAATTTGCTAAGACTGAATTATGAGGACGTCACTACAATAGATTTATAAGTGAAGATTTGAAGACAGGCTTCTGGTTTCTTCCTTTTCAAACGGAAAAACGCTTCACGTAAGTTTATATGTGAGCGCTTTAATTGAAAGTAAAACAATGGAAGATTGCTTTATTTTTATTGAACTATTTCAAAATAAAGCGGTGTATTTGAATATCTTTTAATCTGAGATGAGACGCCATTAAAAAAAAAAACTTTGAAGCAAAAGCAGAAATAAGATATTTTGGAGTTGTTTTATATTTAATAAAATAAAAAGCAAAAGCAAACATCAAGGGTATATTCTGCTGATGATTCCTAATAAGGATGAAACAGCTCTTCAGAATTCCCGTTGATGTTGGCTCAATGTGCGAAGGCATATTTGTTGTCCGTTGATGAATTTCTCTCTGTATTCAGAAATATGATATTTTGGAGTTTATATATATGTATATAAAATAAGAAAACCAGACTTGATGAAAGAGAGTTGACAGTTCCAGATGGATTTTCAAACATGAAATTTAAGCAGTCAAAAATAAGGTTGAACCAAATCAAAAACTGACTATTTTGAATATAGGATTTACAAAATCACGTGACAGAGGAATCCTTGTGATCAGTTCTATCATCTGATTTTTTTTTTTAATCAGATGGTTTTCTCTTCTGACTCTTGCCAATGATGTTTTCTCATCGTTCAGACGGATCCTATTAAACAGATTCATGACGTGTTGAGAACATTTTCTATGTCAATTTTTCCACTTCAATTAATTTGATCTTTTCCACAAATCTCTGGAAATCCAACCATATCATTTAATCGCTTTTTGAGGCGTGTAATGCTAGGATTGTTTTTGTGATGCTAATCGTTGCCTGTTTACGTTTCGTCTCACGAAATATTGGAATTCCTGAGCCAAAGAGAATCTCCTTAATCCTGTATTTCAATTAGAATAGTGCTTATGGACTAAAATTCCTCTCATCCATAGGAAAATAGAACAGTTTTACACATTTTATTAATCAGTCTTTAAAATCCGTGAACCTGAAGGTTAAGACATTCCAAAACAATGAATAATTAACAAAAGTCGTCCAAGAAACGTTTTGTTAGAATTTAAAATTATTTTTTTTTTTTACGTTTCAGACTAAAAAAAATGTTTTTCCATTTCGATCTGAAGAAAAATTAAAAATAATAAATTTAATTAAAACAGAAACTTTGCTGTGACTTTTTTATTCTGATTTTTAAAGAACAGGAAATATTCTTATCAAAAAAATGACCACCATTTCTTAAAAGCGATTTCTTCCACCTTAAGAAACTAAACCGAAAATACGTCAAGACAATGTATTCACTATTCTCTTTTTGTTAAAGAAAGAAAATAATAACACAAATTTAATAATAAGTTATAATAGAATGATATTTATATAAAAAAAGCAATAAGCTTATAGTAGTTATAAACGTAATAGAAACATAGAATTATGTATTAAATATTTGTATTTAAATTATTGAAATGTATTTTAATATTGATATTTTGAAAGTCACTGTTGTTGAGTTAAAACAATAAAGTGATTAATTGCAAATCATTAGTTAGTCTTATATTTAGGGAAATGCATTTGATAAATAAAAGTAAATTTTCAGAAAATAATTAAGGATAAATTTCTATTGTTTTAAAATTTTGTTAAAGTTCAGTGCAATTTTATAGCAACTTCTTTTAGCTAAACTCATCATATAAGAAATCTTTAGCTAAACTCATCATATAAGTCACACAAGAATCTAAAATTGAGGAAAGAAATGAATTAATTGATTAACAAATTGTTTCCTAACTAAAGAAATCCTTCTGTTTCATTTCTTCATCTCTCGCTTATTAGTAATTCTGCTGCTCGATTTAAACCAAGGGATTTTGTTATTAAAATATTTCTCTTTTTTCCTAAGGTTCTATTAGAAAGAAATAATTTAAACGTAAGTTCCAATGGGTTTCTGGCTTCTTACTCGGGGGTTGAAGTCGGGAGGACTGACCTCCATTACTGAAGAATCACTGGAGCCTACACCTTTCGCGCACCCAAGGACCTGCATGGCCTGTAGCGCTGCAGCTTTAACTTTTTTTTGGTTTTAAGTTGTATATGCTTAAGTATTCTGCAACACTGAATTTTGTTCAATTGGCGTATTGTTAAAAATAATGTTGGCAATATCCTAATGTCTTAAGATTTTCAATCTGATCTTTTAACTTAGAAACTGTAATGAATGCATTTCTTCCCTGGTTTGTAGCCGGATCCCTTCAGTAAGACTAGTCCTGTTTCTTATTTATTTATTTATTTATTTATTTATTTTTTATTTGTGTCATTCTGTTTTTAAGTAACTTATCCTTATTATTAAGCTTCTACTGATTTATGGGTGTTTTGGTTTCTTGAAATTAAGTAACACAAAAGCAGGATTAAATAACAAAATATATTACATGAATTTATTTGCAGTTGAATGGCAGCTGTACAATAAATATAAAGAATGAAGGGAGATATTCTCTGTTTGGACCGTAGACCCAGCGACGGCCATTTTGCGAACCTTGATGCGAATGGTGAATGGTGGATGCTAAAAGGAAGAGAAAAGAACATTGAGGTAACAGGAAAAGGGGTTTTTTTTTTTGTTATTTTGATCATAAATTAACTTTAATTAGAATCAAAGAAACAAACAATTGATAAGGTTTTCATTATTTTAAAACCATTTCCAGTTCTTTAAGGAATTACGGAATTAGTAAAATTTCAGCCTCCTTTGAACTAAATCTTTAATCTGTTTTGCCCTTAAATGTTTTCTTTTTTGTATAATTTAAAAATCGGTAAAAAAAATTAATTAAAAAGTAATTGTGCAAGTGGGAAAAACCAAAACCAAAACAAAAACAAACTCTCATTCCCTTTTGATTATTTGCAAGTAACTTATTGAAGATTCTTATTACTAATTCTCGTTTTTAAGAATGAAATATATTTAACAAAGATTTCAATGTAAATATTTTCTTTTCTCTTAGATTTTCTTTTACCATCGTATTTTTTTTCAAGGAAACATAATTTCTACTTTTTGATCGACAGACAGGAAGATCTTGACTTGAGAGAAATAAGAAATTCTTTTCATGAGGGTGGGTCGGGGGTTGTATTATTATTATTATTATGTAATTATCAATTGCATCTGATTTACGTGAGTTGTTCGATGGTGGTTTCGACCTAGTGACCAAGGGAAGGGCTTGGCCTCGAAAGGCGCTCTTTTTCTAGAACAGTCCTCGTCGGGGATCATTTAACTGTGGTAACCTTTATAACTCACCGCTCGGATTGACGATTCGGAAGGAAAAAAGAGATCCTCCAAGAGCAACTGTGCGGTGACACTGACCTCAAATCATTCAACAGTTTAACAGAGTTAAGCCACTGTATTATCATACGTTTGTTCATCTTTTTCGTGATCACGAGGCGTTTAAGCTGATTTTTTTAATAGTATTATTGTTTCTTCGTGGGTGTAATTTAAGAAGAAGAAAAATCAGGTAAGAAGCTTCTTAAAAACCAATAAAAAAAAGGAGCTTAAATTATTTGTTTTTCTTTTTGGATAATCCGCATTTGCTTGTTAACTAATCTCATCAGTTTCATTCGTAAGATGAAATTCCTTTTTTTTTTTCCCTTCTTTTTAATGCTTGGAAAACACTTCAGTCTTAAAATAGGTCAAGTGTTAAAGTGTTGCCCTTGATTTTGTTGAGATCTTATTCTTCTGATTCGTTGATCTTCTCTCCGTTGTTTCTGGAAGCGGCTTTTTTTGTTAATCCGGTTTCAATTGAATAAAAACAAACAAAAGATTCCTTAACGGTTTTTTTTTTCTTTCATTTTCACAGAAAACATTCCAGTAGTATGAAATGGATTTTGAGGATTAGAAATAATATTCCTTTCGAATAAGAGATTGAATATCTCATCTTTAAATAATATCAAATGATGCCATCAATAAAATCTATCCATCTCAAAAAATAGAGAAGGTTTACTTGAATGGAGTTCAAAGTGAACCCTATAAGAAGTTAAATAAAATTCCTCATTAAACTTTCTTTTAACGAAAATTTAGAGAAAAGAATTTTTCATTCAAAAGAAGAAAAAAAAATGAAGGAGGAAATAAATTACTACAAAATTGCTAGGAAATTTGAAATTTTATGTCATGTAATGAAATGATTCTGCGTCGAAATGACTCAAAAGTAAAAATGGTTTTTAATTTGAAAAGACCAAACCTTTATTTTTGTGCCATTTTGAGAATTTCAATATTTTTTTTTCACTTACTGTTTATAAAAATAACATATTAAGTTAATTCGTGTTAAATAAACTCATTTCTAATTTATGGAGAGACTTGTAATTTTTTTTTTACTACATATAAAGAAACTTATGATTTTTCGCATTGAATGATGAATATTTAAATAGTTTCCTACCTTGTAGTTCAATCAGGATTGTTTTGGTTTAGTAATATTCGTAGTCATGTCCATAACTAGGTTTGTAGCCATAAGAATGACCATAGCTTGGCTTGTAATCATAAGAATGGCCATAAGAATAGCTGGGCTTGTAGTCGTATTGATCATAGCCATAAGATGGTTTGTAGCTGCTGTACGCATAACCATAAGAGTGTCCGTAGCTGGGCTTGTAGTCGTAAGAATGTCCGTAACTTGGTTTGTAGTCATAGTGCTCATAGCCGTAACTGGGTTTGTAGCCGTAGGAGTGACCGTAACTAGGCTTATAATCATACTGACTGTAGCTAGGCTTATAGCTAGGCTTGTAATCGTAATGACTATAGCTAGGTTTGTAGCTGGGTTTGTAGTCGTAGTGACTATAGCTTGGTTTGTAAGACTGGCCATAGCTGGGTTTGTAGCCATAAGAATGGCTATAGCTTGGCTTAGATTCATAGCCATAGGAATGTCCATAGCTGGGTTTGTAGCTGCTATAGGTGGAAGGATAATAGCTGGTAGCAGTTGCTACAGCCAAAAGAGCCATCAAGGCACAAACGATCTGAAAATACAATTCAAAGTCACGATTTAGACAATACATCTAGACAACATTTTCATGAATCAAATTTCTTTGAATTTAAAGAAAAAAAAGTTTTCTTAATCTTTTTTTCCCTTAAGTCCTAACTCAAAGCGATAAAAAGAAAGATAGTTAGAAAATGTTGCATTCACTTTTCTTTTTTTTTACTTAAATTATTTTTAATTTTTAGAATCTTGACAGAAAAGTACATTTGAAACAGTCAATCAATTTACAATAAAAAATCAGGCATTAGATTCTTTGAAATTAGGTGTGGTTGTAACAGCAACAAAATAATAATAAATTCCTCATAAGAAAAGTTTAATTTTGACTAAGAATTGCAAAATTTCAATAAATTCTTAATGATTTCTTTTTAACGTCAAAGAAACTTAGAACATTAAAGCATGAAAACAAGATTTATCTAAGAAATGTTTAATTTTTATCTTTCAGAGTAAAAAAAAATAAATTAAAGAACCATACGATATGCTAACTTCATAGTGAATAAAATCCTTTGACAATTGGAAATCAAAAACTGCAAATTTCATATTTCAACCTTAAACTTTAATATTTTTTAAATGAACGTTACTTATTTTTGACTCTTGGCTCCTTGATGTAGACCAAATGTTATTGAGTCTCGTAATGATCTTCTAATTTCTTATAACGATTTCAAATGCTGTAACTTTCTATCCTAATGAAAAACCAATATCTTCCCCATCCCTTCCCTTGAGTCACTTACCGACAGCCTGGCCATGGTAGTGTTCAATGAGTTCCTTGACTGGTCGGATGAGAGATGTCTGCAGCAACTCTTGGATGCCTGAACCAGGCCGTGGAACCGCTTATATACCTGGTTGGTGGCTCTCACGCCCACCGACGTCACAGCTGCCCTCCGACCCAGTTCCTGGCCGTCGTAGTGGTAGGAAGGCCTGAGGCTAGGACGGCCGCAGGACACGACGGAGAAAGTGAACTAATTCCCGCCTTTTTTGCACAACCGGGTTTGCGTGTTTGGTCACCGTGGGACACTTTCACTCGGTAGATGAAAGAGAAGACAGTAGAAAGATAAGAAGAAGGTCGTGGAAAAAAAAAAAGAATTGAGGATGAATGAAAGTGTGGGTTCTAAAGACAGGATCCAATTGAAGTTAGTAATCGATTACGAAATATAAACAATAATTATCAAGCATTTAACGTACGAAACAAAGTTAATCCCAACTTCAATTGGAAAAGCTATTCTTTTTTTTTTTTTTTTTTTTTTTTTTTTTTTTAAAAACAGTTTTTTTTTTTTTTGTCTAATTTAAACAATTAAAAAAAAAAAAAAAAAAAAAAAAAAAAGATATTTATATAAAAAAGATTTCGGATAAAAGACTTTTTTTTATATTGTATTTGTTAATTATAATAGATTAAGAAAAAAAAAGACGAAATTTAGTTTTCAAATACGTACAGATACACCTGAATTGCATACTTATTGTCTTCAGCCACTTTGCTTCCTGTCATCTGCTACCTTTTTTATAAAAACAAGTCCTTTTAGCATTTAGTCATCTTTATTATTATTATTATTATTATTATTATTATTTTAAATAAACTTTTATCAATAAATTTCACTTATTTTTCATCATAAACCCTATTTTAAGCCTAAAATTCTCTTTATTGAAGATGTTTTGATGCTTCTTAAATCAAGCATCTTTTTTAAAACTAATGATGATGATTTCTCTATTTTATAATTAAGGGTTTCGTTTTTTTTTTTTTTTTTTTTTTTAGTAAAAAAACTAAAGAAATTGTTATCATAATAAAAAATAGAGCAATCTCTACTTCTTAAAACATTTTAAGTTTAGTAAAATTTGGCGAATTTTCGGAAAAAAATACTTTCTTCCTTTTTCAAGCCTTGTTTCAATAAAATTATACAAAGGACATCAAATAATTAATAACTAAACAATAAAATATCATAAATTACAAAGAAACTTTAACGTGCCTGTAATAAATTAATCAATAAACCAATAAAATATCATGTTCTCCAAAAACAAAATTATTTAATGATTAAACAATATATTAGCAAATTAATTAAAGACAATAATATTCAATAAGTCATACAATTAATATGTTAATTAATTGTTCTTATTTTTGATATTAATAAGTTCATTTGTCATTCTTACAATTTTGATATTTGAGTCGATCCATTCATATCTATTTAAGTTACTGTTTTTTTATATTTATAATATAGAAACTTTCTATATAAAAAAAAGAAAAATAGATATGAAGGGATCCACTCAAATATCAATTGTAAGAATGGCAAATGAACTTATTAATATCAAAAACAAAACAAATAAAAAACAAACAAAGGCACACACATTAATTGTCTGATTTATTGAATATTACTGTCTATTTAATTTGCTAATATATTATCCCACCCAAAACACTTCGTGTAAAATAAGTTGCCAAGACTCACATGTCATAATGCTTTCACTGTTAAAAAGATATGAGATCTCATGTAGAGCCAAGCCCCTAACTCAACGAGGCCTAACTCTACAAGCCCCAACTCTAAAAACCCTATATCTTGGTCAAAAAGTATGCCTTGGCCGTTTCGTGGCTGTCACACAGACAATCCCATGGAGTTATGTAAAGGATATGGAGTATGCCAAGGCACACTTTTTGACCAAGATAGTAGGGTTTTTAGAGTTAGGCCCCCTTGTAGAGTGAGGGGCTTGGCTCTAGATGAGATCTGATAACTTTTTAACAGTGAAAGCGTTATGAGCATCTTGGCAACGTATTTTACATGAAATGTTTTGGGTTAGATGAAATAGTTCCATGAAACGGCCAAGCCATACTTTTTGACCAAGATATAGGGTTTTTAGAGTTGGGGCTTGTAGAGTTAGGCCTCTTTGAGTTAGGGGCTTGGCTCTACATGAGATCTCATATCTTTTTAACAGTGAAAGCATTATGACATGTGAGTCTTGGCAACTTATTTTACACGAAATGTTTTGGGTGGGATTTCATTTCTTTTTGTAGGATGAGATCTGATAACTTTTTAACAGTGAAAGCGTTATGAGCATGTGAATCTTGGCAACTTATTTTACATGAAATGTTTTGGGTGGGATTATCTATTACAACTAAATTTAGTTTTAAGATTATTTAGAAAATGGATTTTTTTTCAATACCCTACTTTTCTGTTTTTCTATTGGTCAACTTGTATATAGAAGCTGTTTGCACTTTGGAAGAAATCACATTATTACACAGTATTATTTAGGCCGAAGCATTGAGGGTACGACGTATTTCAGATCTTAATAAAATCCAAAGTATAAAAGCTAGATAAATGAAACTTAGCGTA